>JANBPO010005898.1:0-28178 GCA_024336825.1 Amorphophallus titanum | reverse complement strand
AGGAGTGGAAGTAGACGGGGCCTCGGACGGGCGGTTGATGATGAGGGGTTTCGAGGGTTGGGGTAAAGGTGAGGTTGGAATGTCAAAGGGAAACCATCTGGCCCAGGAGCTTTGTCTCCTGCAAGAGACAAGAATAAGTCATCTGGAATCCTCGGTCTGCAAAAGTCGTCCTTAGAGAGCCTCTCATTTGCCTCCTGATATCCTCCTATGAAGAGTAGGAGTGGTCACCCACCTTGATGCAAGTGATGGTGTTGACTCTCCTTTTCCCTGAAGCAATATGTTGGAAATAGGTTGTGTTTTTGTCTCCTTCTTTGATCCATCTATCACTCAATCTCTGTCTCTAGTAGATCTCCTCCCTAGCGAGGATCTCATCAAATTGAACTCTCAGAGAGCTCCTGAGGCTTCTATCTTCCTCATCCATAAGGCCTGCCTCCTCCAGACAATCGAGACCCTCGATCTGCTAAAGAATCATATCCTTTGTTGCCCTTCCTGGAAGAGTTCTATTTGCCCTGCAAGTCTTGAGCACTTGAGCAGTGTGTTGCAGCTTTTTGACAAGAGCTGCCATAGCAGAGGTAGCCCCAACTTGAACATTTCAAACCCTAGTAACAACCTTCATAAAATTAGCCTCTCTGAACTAGAGCTTCTCAAGCTTGAAACTCTGACACCTGCCATGCAGCCAGTTGGTCTTCAGAAGGATAGACTTGTGATACGAAGAAGATCTCGCCATAGGAAGCACCTGCACATTAGGGAAGTGGTTCTAAAAATTCACAAACAATAGAAATCTATCCGATCTCGAGCAAGAACCATTTGCTTGCAAATTGGACCACGTGAACTGTCTGTGACCCATACCAACATCGACCAGAGTCGTCTCTTGGATGAAATATGAGAAGTCCTCCATGTCACCTGAGTATGAACTGTCCGCCGTCCTCTCCCAGCCGTCCTCTCCCAGGGAGCGACCGCTGCATTAAAGTGCCCGCCTAGGCACCAGGGCTGCCCGGAGGAGAGGTGGTGGTGAAGCAAATCATCCCACGGAATATGTTTCTCCTCCGTGCAGGATAAACTCTCATCCAGAAAGAAAACAATACGGATGCTTAATCTCATCATTTCATGTCTTTCCGCAGTAGAGGATCGTATGTGGATATTTAAATAGATACTAGCCTTAGAAACAAACTGTTCGTTCCTGAAAGGCATTGCCAACACGTATTTAGCTATTACATTATGCGCGTCATTGTATGATTCATCGTTCAACTCCCTTCAGAGAAACGCACACATTGCAAGATAAAGTTTTGATGAACCGCATCGTAGGTCAACAACTGGGATGAACTAGAATTGAGTGTGGTCGTGGGACCATCGGGCTAGAGGGAGGGTGCGGCCCCCAAGGAGGTTCGCCCTCCCTAGGGCACGCAGCCGCCCCTAGGGCGAATTGGCCCCGGGGGAGGTCATAACCCAGGGCGATGGCCCCCGAGGGTCTTCTTGCATCATTCGGGGCTGTCCTTCGATGGACTTTGATCTCCGAGAGGCTGGTACAGGCCCATGGGGGCGCCGTTCTTTGGGTTGTCGTAGCCACCCACAAGGTGTTTGGGTAAATGCTCGACACGCCCCAGATTGTCGAACGGCTTGAGTAGGTGGCTGAGGGGCCGCGCGGTGGGCCTTGCGTTGACGACGGTAGCTCGTGGGAGCTAAGGGGAGGCACTTTGTGGCTGTGAGCCATGCCTTTGGCTGTGTACCGTGTTGTACAGTGGGTTGTCAAGGGTAGCCTTAGGTTGGCCCAAATGCTAGGATCAGATGGCTCATTGCCATGTGTCTGAGTGTTGGGGTTGGGCCCGACTCTCTAGGGGGTCATTGGAGGACCCAATTGAGGGGCTGGAACCATGGGGTGGCCCGTGGTTTGGTGTAGATAGGCTGGAACATATGTGCCTACAAGGTGTTCGACGGAATGCCGAGCAAACCCGCGTGAGCCGTATATGCGTGCAATGGGTCTCCAAAGCCCATGGTTGACTTTGTTAGGTCTCCCTTTGACTTTGGAGGGTTGAAAGGTGTGCTTTTGGGTGTGCCCCTTGGCCCTTTTTGCTGGGTGCCACGTGGTGTGGCTCGACGTCAGGGCACCCCCGGGTTAGCCCAGGTGGCGATGCAGGATACGGGCAAGGCCCGCATGTGAGTGGCCGGAGTTGACTCCGGGGAGTTGCTTGTGTCTCCGTGCATCACGGCAGGCCGGTCAGGGCCCTTGTAGGGACCCACGGGATTGTAGAAAGGACTGGATAGCCCGTGCCTAGAGGGTGTTCGGTGGAATGCCCGAACCCTCATTTCTTGTGATTTTATCGAGAAATAGTCTGGGTACAACAGTCAGCTTGTCTTTGATCTCTGAATGAACAATGCTTGCTCTCTGAATAATTTTTGTGCATAGATGAGATGTTGAATTAAGCTGCATATAGATAGGGGGAGTTTATGCAAGGGGGAGTTAAGTAAAGTCTGATCTGAGTACAACTCATTCAACTCTCTCTCCATTCTTTACAGTGCTCAACATTTGGTATCATTGGCATCAATTGACCTTGATTGCCAGTCCCCTGTCCGCGCTCCCTGCATTATCACAACAACTTGTCATAAGCATATTGAAAGAAAGATGATAATAACTGCCTTGCCTAAGTGATCTTTCTTACCCGCGCTGCCAGGTCGCGCTCAGCTACCTCAGCTCGTGCCACCGCTCCTGCCAGTCGCTCGTCTAATGAAGCAATCTCCGCACTCTGGTCTACCTCTCTCGAACTAGAAGCTAATCCCGCTCCGCTCCCTGCTACCCTCTGCAGGGCACGCTGTATCATTCAAGATTGTCAGTCGCTAATCACACAACTTTAGGACTTGTATCATAGCATTTAGAAAGCATGCTCACCAGCATCTCTAGCTCGAATCGTGTAACCGCTAGGCGGGCTTCCAAGATGTGAAGCTGTACCTGCATATCCATCACCACAGCATCTTGTGTGTCCTGCATTCATTGCATATTAGTCAAACATTCATCATATAGAAACTAAAGCATATAGACATCAAAGCATGCATTCTTACGTACCCCTCGAGGCCTCATATGAGGCCGATTGGCATAGGTCTTCTAGTAGGCCTAGAGGTACGTCGTGTTGTCTATCGCCTGGGAGATGATTGGGGTGCCACCCCTCTGCCAATCGACGTACTGCTCTGTAAAGCGCAGTCATCGGTCTGTCATCCTTGCACACCTGCGGGTGTTCAGCTCGACCCCATGTGGCTCTGCCACCTCGAACCACTCCTGATGTAGGCCGAGGGTCCTCATCACCAGCCTGAGGCGCAAGGGCTCGATCTCGTTTAGGCAATGGAGTCAAATCTATTGCCCAAACAAGTGTCAGCCCGCTACGACCGAGGGCTGGTCCTTGTCTGCCATGCCCTGGTAAGGCCTCCACACAACCTGTATTCCACACATTTCATAACATCACATCAACATAATCAAAAATAGAAGATAGGATAGATGCATAAACATAGCATACATATGAAGGAGGCTGGAAAGTCCCAGATCTCTCACCTCACGACCTGTAGCTCGTAGGCGTGCGGTGCCCCCAACACGTACGGGAGCCAATGTCGGGCTAGAGGAATTACTTATGGTCGATAGACTATAGCTCGCTCCATCGGCATATACAGGGGGCTCCAGACCTGCATCCACATGTCATTAGCATAATCATTGCATAATCATGATCACATAAGCATAAATAATAGCATAAGCATAAATAGGATAATTACATACCTGAAGAAATGATGCGAAGCCGCTAACAGTCGTCTCTCGACCCGTCCCTGTGGATAGGTCAGCCAACAGGTGGGCTAGCATGGCGGCGCCTCAGGCATATCGCCCCACCCGAGGCTGCCCTTGGAAGTTTGAGCTTAGTGCTAGTCGAGGTGAGGAATCCTCCACCATCTTCACTTTACAGCTCCTCTCATCATTTTTATATCAGCTGGCTGACATATATATTCATGGTGCAGACTGAGGTGGTACTACCAACCATAACGGTGCAGATACCTTTCCCGACTTTGGGTGCAGGTCAACCAATATTCCCGCCAATCTTGCGACCTATCACTCTGTGATGTCGTAAAAATTATGTAGCGGCAGCAGGCCTAGAGGGACCTGGCGTAATTGCAGGGGCTGATGAATCGGCAGAAGTTGTGGAATCTCAGCCACTTGATGCCGATAAAGAGCCGCCCCCAGGGAAGAGTAGTCCTCCTGAGATAGAAGTGGGGGAAATTGTTGAAGGAGAAGCCGGGGCTTCCAGGGTCTTGGCTCGTGTTACTAAAACTACCTCCATGGAGGTCAGCCAGGCTGAGTGTATCAAAGAGCAAGTGTCCTAGGCTATTGAGGTTCCTGGTGCAGCTCCTCCCCGAGGGGTTGGCAAGGAGTTTGCTGTTGTCGAGACTTTGCCCGTTACATCAGCTGCTAGGGTTGGTTCCAGTGTAGGTGTCCTACAAATCATGCCATCATCGTCTTCTGAGACGAGCGATGATATCTAGGCTATCGTGGATAGCAGAGTGGATTTTCAGCTTCCTGAGACGTCACCACTTGGTCTGCAGTCATCGAGCGACCTAGTATGGTTAGGAACCCTTTACCAGACCATAACAGACAACCGAGACTTGACTTATGTACAGCTGAGGGGCTTGGTGGAGCACCTTTCTCGCTCGCTGCTGGCTTTTGGCTGCCCCGTGGATGATTGGATGCCACGGGTAATATTGCTACTGAAATATGTGAATAGACAAGAATTTCTTGGCCAAGAAGTAGCTGATCAACTGACAACCATAAAATTGGAATGAGCTGAATGCCGAACTACCCTTGCCTCTTTGAGAGGGACTGCGGAGCAAATGAGGGATGCGGCCAGCACTTCTTTGCAGCGCAGAACCTTCTTGACAGCCCGGATAGCTGAACTGCACGCTGAACTTTCCAAGGCCAAAGTCGGGCTTCAGGAGGCCGAGCGTCAGGAGGTTCAGAGTGTGGAGGAAGCTGAGTTGGCCGAAGGACAAGCCGCTTCTCTCAAAGAGAAATTATCGCAGTTGGAAGCCACCGAGTCTCGATTGCAGGAGCTGACCTGCCACCCTTCCTTGGGTATCTTGGAGTTGGAGGATATCTTCCGACGTCCATTGTAGTAGCCTCTTTTGTTGACTACTAGACCTTAACTTTTCATGGGCCTATGCGCCACGCAAGCCCGCTGTTGTGCTAGTGAATATCAAAGAGAAGCCTAAGATAAGAGATTCTAAGGGCTAGAGCATTATATTGAAGCTAGGCTATCAGCCGGGGAGAGGTCTCGGCGCACAATTACAGGGGCGGACCAAGCCGGGCCCCAGGGGCAAGAAAATGAGTAGGAGGGGCCTCAGTTATCGAGAGTCCTCATTATTAGTTCTGGGAGACTCGAGGCCATTGACTTGGGACTACCATCAGCACTTTATTAGGGGCCCTCTCCAGCCAGGTGCTTTAAAGGCACTGCCAAGTCAGCTCGAGAAAGAGGATACAACTTGTACAATTGCTGGCCCGCCATTGCTACCTAGGGGGCCTGTTGATGATATGATTCATTTCAATGAAGCTTTCTCTAGGTTGTTCTATGAAGAAGGCTGCCAGAGGAACCTAGAGGTACGGCTTGTGCAGTATGCACCAAAGAAGCCAGCTTACCGTCCATGGGAAAGGGGGAGCTCACCCGTCACTTTCACTTGGTCTCCTTCCCGCCTATTCTCATTCTTGCAAAAGCTGGATTTCAAACCTCGCTCACCTCCTTTTGTGATCAACCCTCTGCTATTCTAAACTCCAACAGATTTTCTCATCGTCAAAGTCTGTGATTGTGGGCACTGCCCACCTATTGATCTCTCCACTCCATTCTTCTCCTCTTCTGATCCGTTCCTTGATCTCTTCTATCCGTCCATCTATCCTCTCATGCTTCCTTCTCCTCCATCCTCCTCTTCATCCTGCTGCATGATCTCTACTGATCTAAAAAAATGCCAATTTTAAAACAGAGGTTTAGTGGAAGATTACGCTGTGTTCTATCCGTCCTCCTCCCAAGGGCACGTTCCTTTAGATCTCCTTTCTCCTAGGTTAGATTTAGAGTCTGTCGAGTCTAGGGAATTAGGGTCTATCAGGTCTAGAGAAGTAGGGTCATGTTCTAGTTCATCCAACCCATCTTCCACGCCTGAGGCGAGCTCGTCGGCGTGTCATTCCAAATCCATTCCTGATAGGTTCTTGCAGGATCTAGCTTAGCGATGTCATGCTCACGTGCTCGGAGTTCGTAGCTACGACGATCGTGCTGAAAGAAGAAGAGGAGCAAGACGGGGTGTGGAGCGACAACGGATTAGGAGTCTATGAAATCGTAGATGAGAAAGACCCAGTTGATTTTGAGGATAGTGATGTAGATGACATTGTCGACTTGTATGCGCAAGGCTTGAAGAGGTTTGATGAACCGTCATCTATAACCATCCAGAGATTCTTGATCGGATTAGTTCAGTGAACCCTATTCTGGTAATGGGCACCTACACATATATCTTAGTGTCTCCACACCAGTGATTGTGAGATCAGTCACCCTCATCATATGAGAGGACATCATGTGCACTGGTCTATCCGGATTCTTTGATGTCCTATCTCGAAGATCCTATGACCAGGAACATTTAGAACATACGCATCTAGAAGGTTGATCTCACTATCATAATCTCATTATGATTCAACTTTCATAGCCTACGTTCAAGGACTTCATCACGTCAAGTGGTAATATGCATAGATAAATAAGACATAAAGAAGAAATTACCATAAATACGAATGAGAATATATAAGAAATGATGCCATCATTTCATAAGTGATTGGCTTGCAAGGCATACACATCTTTCATACTTGGATGTTTAGGAGTTCCACATGACGTCAACCTTCGGTTACGTCAAATGTATGCATGGCACACATTCGGGTGTCCTGGTCCGCCACTACATATGTATGGGTTGGACTAACGGTAGGTTTAGGGTCATGTAAGAGTCTATCTTTTCTTTGTTTGTCCAGTTTGTCGTGAGTCTATCGCATTGGGTCAGTCTTTTGTATGCTCGCGTTGATAGTCCCTTTCGAGTAAGAGACAAGTTGGATTTATGCGTACGTTATCGACTTGCTAGAGAGATACGGGTTCAACTCTTCTTAGCGTATCAGATCTAGTCACCAATGGGACAAAGCGGTGATTCCTAGTGAGTCATTGAGTCGTCTCTCTTCTTTGAGAGTGACCCCATCCCAGAGTGCCCACCACTAGTCTCATTCCCCGCAGCGTAGCATATAAAATGTATACAGGATGAGCAGGTGCCGATCTCTAGGAGTGGAGCGTACTCCGCGCTACCTGGTGCGATGACGGATCCGCCGGAGTGACACACGAGCAACTACCCCTTACTCGATGGGGTCGAGTTCTTCCCACCCGGGGAGAATTGATGGGAATCGATATCAGGCACTAACATTTTATTTTTGTATTTGTATCCATATGGTTTGCATTTATACCCTTGGGTAATTGGGTTTACAATTGTAAGGCTCCATAAGCCAAATGGGTAATCATTAGGATTTTATAGGTTTATGTGTAAAAGTCCAGTAGGTCCAACAAGGGGCCCCCACCTTCTTCCCCATTGGTCCACCTACGCCCTAGGGTCCATGTGGGGCTGCTCAAATGCCAAGGTGGCTTCTAGAAGGATTCTTTCCTTCTTGGACAAGTCAAGGGGACAAAGGGGTTTAAAAAGTCCATCAAAATGACCCTATGTGAATTATGGTACAAATGTAAGGTATGCATTATCTCCATGTTCTCGTTCACTAATACGGAGAACTACGGTGTTCAGCCGCTTTGGAAGGTAAATACTTAATTGTCCATCACCTTCCATGCATATTACATCCACAATATGTTTTTTTTTCTCCCTAATTTTGAGTACTTCCATGTCATGGCCAACACAGATGAATCTTCCCCAAATGCACGACTGGGAACGCATCCGTTACAATCTCCACCGCCCATACACTGTTGATGACTTAATTAGTATGAATACGAATAATGTGCGACATTAATGAAAAGTATAATTAATGTTGTAATAACTAGTTCGAGTGATCAATCAAATCAGTACATTATACATAGCGCGGAATCACAAGGTTTGAAGACTGCTAAACGTGTGAAGATTCAAAGACAACATGAAATCAATCTATTTCGAGGACATCGTGAGGTACATCTCAATTCAAACTTGGCTCCTCTGGTAGCTGAAGTTTGTAAGCAGCGTTCCAAACTTTGGCAATTATCTGGTTATGGGCCACAATATCTTGCAGCAAGTTTGTTATTGAACCTGTGAACCACACCATGTAGGCGATATGGGTGGAGTTTCAAATATACCCAATCACCTACTGCATATGATTTTTCTGTTCGATGGAAGTCTGCCAACCTCTTCATGCGATGCTGGGCTTTCAGCAAATGCTGTTTTAGTTCAGACGGTATGGCATCTATGTTTTTTTTTAATTAGGTAATACTTGTAAGGGGGAAATGAGGGAGTCCATTCATCCCTTCGTTGCGGAAGGAACAGGACGTGTCACCTCAGCCACCAGACAATCGAATTTTATAAATAACATGCAGAAGGACGTGTCACCCCAACCATCAGACAAGCGAATTTTATAAATAACATGCAGAAATTAAAGCGAGGAGGAAGGAGATACAATGGAGAGAGAGCTCCGGGGAGGGGAGGCGTCCTGCAAGCGAGGCAAGAGGCCCATACACACAAGAGGTAAGGTCCAAATAGTCCAGAAGAAACAGAAACCAAAGAAACAGAAATGGGGCCAAGAATGCCAACGCAAAGATCTCGCCAGCTACACCCTGACATGGTAGAACTCGAGGACGATTCTGTCTTTTGCTCTTGCGAACGGGCTGGAAGGCATCGTCAAACTCCATGCTTCACTCATCCACTGAACCATCAAAGTGGCCGAGGGCTCAATCTGAAGGATGGCCATACTGCGGCATCGCTTGAACGTGGGTGCTACGAGAAGCATCATGCGAGGCGCCGCAAGCAGGGCCACCGGCAGCCAGAGGAGGGGCAGCAGGGGCTGGAGGGACGTCACCGGGGTCATTGCGAAAAGCCAAGATCGCATCGTGGGTCTTCAATATCGGAAAGGGGGGCGCAGAGGGGCGAAAGCGGTGCAGGACTGAGGAAGGCCAGACAGAAAGCTGGAAGGGCGTTGACATCATCCTTCAAAGCGCGCAAAGCTGCCAATCTGGCCAAACGCGTCTCTTCCTTCTGGAGGTCGACGGCAGCAGGGCCCACCGGAGCAGCGGGGAGGGCTGGAGCAACAGGAAGAGGAGTGCAAGCTCGGACTAGGGCGGGGAAGGCATCCAGTGCGCTCCCTCCCTCCCGTTCCACTGGCAAGACAGCAGCAGGCTGAGACATGCTAGGGACAACAGAGGGAGAAGGCTGCTTGGAACCAGCAGCAGAAGGGCCGGTGGAGCTGCCAGATGCGCTGGTGCCCGGAGAGGGAGCCGGGGGAGACCATGCCGAGGCGGCTGCGTTAAGGCCCGTCCCCCGGGCAGCTGAAAGCAGCCCAACCGAAGAGACAACGGGAGGGCCAACTCCAAGCGACGGGGCAGGGGGGTCATCAGGAGCTGCGAGGCCGAAAACCACAGGGACAGTGCCAGAAAAGGAGGCAGGTCCGACGCCCACCACAGCAGGGCCGCTGGGGACTGGTGCGGGCAGGCAGGACGTGGGCGCAGCCGAAGACGGCCCAGACAGGCCACACCCGCCCGCAACGAGGGAAGAGGTGGGCTCGGCCCCGACAGGGGGCAGCAGCACCGCAGATGTACCAACTGGCCGTGGGGACGACAGAGGCAGTTCGGGGGAGCCAGCGAGAGGGGCAACAGTAGGCAGGGCCACGACGGCGGCCGCGATGGAGTCCGATGCCGTGAGCTTGGCCGAAGGAGACGGGCGCTCGGTAACCGCTGCAGCTTCAGGCAAGGAGATGGCCCTTGAAACGGCTAGCAAGGGGGGGGGGGAGCAAGGCAGGAACCCGCAGGCATGGGGGCAAGAACACCCTGCATGCAGACCGCCCCAGAAGGCCCATGCGTGACCTCAAAACCCGCATCGACACCCGAGGAAGGGAGCAGCTCTGGGAGAGGTAAGCAGGCAGGCGCGCGGACATCCATTCCAGAGAGGGCAGCGTGAGGAGTGGCCAAACACCCAAGGGGCGGTGGCTGGACAGCAATATGTTAAGAAGTGCATCAACCACATCTTGGACTCGTGCCTGGGGCATAGGATAACAAGGTGGGAGGTGGAATGCCATAATTAAACAGCCACAAATGGTGTAATACCAGCTGATGTATGCATGGTGGTGTGATACCGGTACCCGGCCCCATGCAACCATTCAAACCAATTGAGTTGTTGTTGACGGCAAAAACACCTGAGGTAGGTTTCTAGGCACTTGTTAAGAGCTTCTACCTGGCCATATCTGTCTGTGGATGATAAGCAGAAGGCATATGAAGCTTGACTCTCTGGAGTTTGAATATCTCTTTCCAGAACTGGTTTGTAAAGATAACTTCCCTATCAGTTACAATTGCCTGTGGATGGCCATCTAGCTTAACAATGTAGGTTGTGACCTCCCTGGCCACAGGAACTGCTGTGTGTAGATGTTTAAGGGCTACAAAATGTGCATACTCAGAGAGGCGATCAATGCCAACCAAAATTGTAGTTTTGGATTGTGAAGGTGGGAGGCCCTCGATGAAATCCATATTTGTGAGTCCAAATTGTGTCAGGGATGGGTAAATGTTGCAGAAGCCCAGCTGGAGACTTAAGTGAAGTGATTACTTCTTTGGCATCCATCACAGTTCTGTATGTTAAGTTTGAATTGCCTTTGCCATTCCAAACCAACAGAAACTTCAGCGGACCCTGTGCCGAGTTTTGTGATAACCCGAATGGTCACCTTTTCGGGGCAATCATCGTGGGCATGCAGAATCGAAGTAGATGAAACTCTGGATATAACAATTTTTTTCCCTTGTAGTATAAAATACCACCCCGACAGGAATATTTGTGAGACTTTAAGGGCGTGTTTGTTAACCGAGTCCGATTAACGCAAATGACTCCCGGGAGAGAGGCGGGGCCCATCGCGCTCTCTCTCTCTCCCATGGGCTCTCCTATTCTAACCCGTTCTCAAACTGGCCCCAAGAGTCTAATTTTCCAGTTGTGTAATAAAATGTTTGAAGTTGTAGTCAGATTGATAGGCTTATTGTATTTTTGTAAAGCACTAAGGGCGACTTTGATAACCGAATAAGGGAGTACCGTAATCTATCCTGAAAGATCGATTACGGCGGATTTGATTATATCTCGAGGACTCGTCTATGAAGGACAAGACTTCATGATCGGTGGTCATGTCAACTATTGTCTCCGTGATTAGGATGGGGAAGTCATCCTTCGGGCATGCTTTATTTAAATCCCGGAAGTCAATGCAGACTCGGACTTGGCCATTCTTCTTTTTGACGGGGATCATGTTGGCGAGCCATGATGGGTACATGCATGGCTCTACGAAGTCCACATTCAGCATCTTGTCCATCTCAACATTGACTTTAAGCTCCAGTTCATGGCGCATGCGCCTCTGGGATTGTTTGACTGGCTTGACTGTTATAAGTATTGCCAGTTCCTGTTCAACCATAAAAGGATCAACCTCGGGCATCTCTTTATAGGTCCAGGCAAAGTAGTCTTTGAATTCTTCCAAGAGCTGTTGATACGCCTGTCTTTCTTTCTCACTGAGAAGAGTGCTCACGAAGGTTGGTCGGTAGTCTTTTTTGCTTCCGAGGTTGATTTCAATCAGCTCGTCCACAGTTGTTTGATCACCATCTTCAAGCTCTGGCGGAGCTAGTTGGAGGTCAACGAAGTCTCCCTCATCATCAGTGTTGACTTCATAAATTTCAAATTCTTCGGAGTCTTCCTCAGAATTTGAACTTGGAGGATTTTCATCGCCTCGCTGACACTTTACTGATTGGCTTGACTCCCCTTCGACTAAAAGGGGGTCAGACGAGGGTGGCACTGGCACTTCACCAGACTCTCTTGTAGAGTCATCAATGTTGGGCTCAACTTCTGTTCGCATGTGGCAAGGAGGTAGCAGTCCTATAACATTGACTGCGTAGTAGACCTCAAAATCTCTTTCTGAGTCATACCCGAGCCCTCTTGTATCTTTGCGAGAGAAGGGTGGTCGCCCCCGGCCCTGTGGAGGGTTCCACAATTGTTGGAAATATGTAGTCCGCGCAATGTCTCGGACTTGAGGGATGTGCTACTTCCTGCACATTTCCTTGATATTTCTCGGCATGCTGTCCATTTCTTGGACTACTTCCGGTGTATTATCAGTAGGGATACCCCAGCCGAAATCATCTTCAGGAGGGCCTCGTGGAACCAAGTCTCATTTGTAGAAGACAATTGACATACCTTCCCTGTTTTTCTTGCTCCTTCTCTTCCGCCAGCAAGAGACTATGAAGGTCTTCAATGGCTCTACCTCATACTCCTCCCTCTGAAATGAGAGTTGGAAACAGTTGGGCGGCAAGGAGATGCTTCGGTCGATGACCTGACTAATGAGGTTGGCTTTAAAGTCAACACTTCTCTTATCTAGTTGAGTCGGCTTGGAGCCGATTTTAAGACTCAACCTATGCAATCTCACCAATTCTTGGTTGACGATGAAGAGTTACCCTTCCTCGACTTCAGAGTCGACTTTTTGCTTGCCTTTGTCTTTTGCGCGTTTCGGAAAAGTCAAAGTAGGTTCCCCGAAGTACAAGGAAGTGTCCGCCAAATGGCACTCGTTAGGCTGGAATGGAGCTTGGTCTGCGCCGTATGTTGCTCTCCTCCCTTAGCATATTTGAGGCATTTGGTGTAGAGTTGAGAGGACAACCTAATTTTCGTGTAGCCATGGCCTTCCCAACAACACCTTGCAATGTGTTGGCATTGATAATGTAGAATGTCACTTTGGTGACGAAATCGCCCATGGCAAGCTTGACTCGACCCTGCCGAGAGCATCCTTGGAGTCCTGGTTGAATCCCAAAATCTTGGCCGCGTTCACCTTTTGCAAGTAAGGCGTCAAGTACAAAGACTGAAAAGTCTTAAGGGACATGATGTTGACGGCCGCTCCTGCGTCGACCAGAATGTCATTTACATCACGCCCATTAATTGTCCCTCGCATATATAAAGGGCAGTTGTGACACAGAGAAGACAAAAATAGATCTTTATCTGTGCACGTAATGTTGGCTACAAATGCCTCATATGCTTGGGCATGCAATTCTGCAACATGGGCTTCATAGACCTTTGGATCTTGCAGTATCTTGATGAGAGCTTCTCTCAAATCTTTGCTCCAAGCGATGGCTTCCCAAATGGTGACATTTCTCGGAAACTGCATCATATGGTAAATGATCTTGCGATCCGACCGAGCACGAGTTTTGTTAAATGACAGGATAATTTCTGCCAACGTCTTCAACACTCCACGTGGCTTCTCCCGCTTAGAAGGATGCTCCTCCTCATCCTAACCATCCACTTTTTCTTGGAACAGTAGTGCCACAGATTCTTCCATGCTGGAAGAACCTACTTGCTCTGACGCCTTACACTGCATTGGAGAGTTGGCCGACACCTCCTCTTGACCGGAGGAGTCGGATATAAAGGGAACACCACCCGGTCTCCTAGTTCCTGGGACAAGACCCGAACCCTCTGAGGAGTCGGATACAAAGGGGATACCTCGTAGTTGAGTTTCCAACCCTCTAAGGAGTCGGGTATAAAGGGGATACCTCGTACATGAGTTTTCGAAATGGGGTCCGATTCTTCTCCTCTGAACAATATGACTCGGTCCAAAGTTAAAGGACCTTCACATCCCCGACCTCATCCTCTAGCACGGCCTCAATTGTTCCTCACCTAATGACGTTGATATGTCGCCGCGGGGGGATTGCCCTGGGGCCGCCGGCCGCTTTGCCTTCTCCGGAAGGGGAATTCATGTTATTATGCGACGGGATCACCACCATATTGCAGGAGAGTTATTATAACATTTGCTCCAATGCCTCCATGGTGCGCTCCTCGTCTTTGTAAAATAGTGAAAGCTCATCATGAATCGGAAACTCTTCACCCTCCTCCAGACAGCGAACCATCTCTCGGAGCCAGTGAAGGAGCCGGGCTTTATGCCCAAACTTCTCCTAGGGAATGTATTTATCCAGTGTGACGACCCTGGTGGAGCAAGGGATAGTATACTCCAGCTCATCTATGAGCTTCTATAGCCATTGCAAAGGAGTTGGCTCCTTGGAAGCATCTATAGCCGTTGCTTGCTCAGCTTATTTCTTTAGTCTCCTCTTTAAATTCTTCTTCCAGTTCTTTTCCTATGTCTTAAGACGCACATAGGAAGGTGAGATTGGCTTTGGCAACGGGACTGATTTGCCCCCGACATTTTGTTTTCCACCCCGGGCCGGCTCCTTAGGAGTCTTGGTTCCCCGGTTCTTTCTTGGGGCAACCCTAATCCAATCACCCTCCTCCGATTGCACCTGGAAGGTGGCATTGATCGCATGGGCAATTATTTTCCGCAACAGCAGCTCCTAAAACTCTATAAGGCCAAGATGGAGCCCTTGGGGCAACTCCACTGATTTTATTTTAGTTGGTGGTTTTGCATGTTCGAGCTGTTGAGATCTTTCTACAATTATCGACCTTGTTGACTCGACACAAGATTGAGATTTGGCATTGGGCTTCCTGTCTTGGCCTTTATTGCTTGGCTGAGGGTTCCCACCTGTAGTCATGCCGCGCTGACTCAACTTGGATATGAGCTTGGAGCCTCCTCCTATGGCCTGGCCTTTTGGGCTCTAAGCCTTAGGCCCCTCGAACTTAGCCTTGCTTTTAGGGTTTGACTGGCAACTTTCGTCTGTAGACTTGCCCGGCTGAACCTACTGAGAGGTAGGCTAGGTTTCTTGTAGCCTGACCTGCCCCGGTTGGGCTTGTCGAAGAATCTTCTTGACGACCTCCTTCAGACGTCGTCTCGCCGTTGAGTTCCCTTGCACATCGATCTCCCCTTTTTGGATGAGGGCCTCAATAAAGTCTTAGACCTACGGGCATTCCCCAGTGGGATGAAACACCCAGGCGTGATATTTACAGTAGTGGGGATGACCGTTGGCTGTTTCATTATAATAAGATGGCGGGTCATGCGCCATCACTCGACCCTCTTTTAGGAGTTTGTCGAAGATCTTCTCAGTGCCCTCCTTGGGGAAAGAGCATTGGTGAGAGGGTCACCACCCTAGGTACCACAATGTGGACTTAGGCAATTGAGAGCTGACTCCTTCCTTTCCTGGCTCGGGGAGTTGGAATGCAGTTGAAGCATGTATGGCATTGACAAAGAAGTTTAAACTTACCTGTCTGTGTGGCTGTGACGGGCAGACAAAGAGTCACCCTTATCAATTACCCCTTGATTAAGTCCTCAGCGAGGTCTTTTGAAGCCCTGGCAATCATGAATGATGTGGTCTATCACCTCATGGTATGGGCAATAACCTTGGAGCAGTGCGGCGCCAATTGCTTGATGACTGACCGACGTCAGAAAGTCCAATAGCCCTTCACGACAACAAGCGAAGAAAATTTGCGAGATCTTCTCACGAGGGAAATAGTATAACTTTTTCGATTCCTCGTCCTCAGATGAATCGGACGATTCCTCAGAGAGCCAACCCCACGAGCTAGAAGGGATCTGGGCGGCGTGGGGTACACCTGCCCCCTGCATGTGTGTCGGAGCTGGTCCCCTGGCGAATGGCCCAAAGGGAAAGTAGCCAACTGCTCACCGATGCACTTTAGGAATTGCAAGAGCTTTCGTTGTTCCAGCTACAGCTGCTGAATCTCCCCTCGAATCTTCTGAATGGTCCTCCATAGTGCCAGGCATTCAGGTAGTGAGGAAGGGGCAGCTCCGAGGCCGACATTTGGCTGTTGATTTAATGGCCCGGCCTCTGGTGCATTGGAGCTTAAGGCGGTTGCCACCATGTGTATTACATTGGCCGCTCGGTTCTGCCAGTTCCAGGCATGGGACTACGGCAGATCGACGACATGACCTAGCATGTTTATCATGCCCTTCTGGATTAGCTCCTTCGCTACGTTTTTGAAAACATAACAATCCCAGATGGTATGACACAACCTTCAGTGATACAAGCAATAGTTGGGGTCGTCTGTTCTATCCACCTCCGCGGGCTTTCGTGGATTTGGTAAGGTGATGAGTTTTTCTCGCATGCAAAGGTCAAAGAGCATCTTAGTATGCTCCTTCCTAAAGAAGTAAAACGACAGAGCCGCATTTGCCTTGGCATCGAACTTTTTGCCGTTACTCTATGATTTTCCTTCCCCCTTGTCTCCATTCGTCAGGAAGAAGTCGACTGCGTTGACTTCCTTGCCACTGGCTTGGCGATCCTTAGAAGACTTGCCCTTAGCGGGGGTATATGTCGAGTGGTTGGTGAAGAACATTTTGATTTCTGCCACCATGGTGTTCAATTGGTTGAATCTCTTAATATTGGAACCCAAGAGCCTTTCGCCGACTTCCGCCTCCGAGCCTTTACGACAGATGGTGATCGCATCTTCAGGCGTAGAAGGTTGTCACACCCCATGCTGAAGTCCCTCCATTGCTTGATGAAGTCCAACGCAGTCACTCCCTTCTTCTGGCGAAGGGAACAAAGTTCCGCAAGAGATACGTTGCGTTTGGCCGTCTGGAACCGGTCGATGAACTTCTTTTGCATATCAACCCAATCAAATACCGAATTGGGCTTAAACCGGGAACACCACTGAAAGGCGGCGCCGGTTTGTTCCGCAAGAGATACCTTGCGCTTGGCCGTCTGGAACCGGTCGATGAACTTCTTTTGCATATCAGCCCAATCAGATACCGAATTGGGCTTAAACTGGGAATACCACTGAAAGGCAGCGCCGGTTTGTTCCGCAAGAGATACCTTGCGCTTGGTCATCTGGAACCGATCGATGAACTTCTTTTGCATATCAGCCCAATCAGATACCGAATTGAGCTTAAACTGGGAATACCACTGAAAGGCAGCACCGATCAGTAACGTGGCAAAGTAGCAGAGGAGGTATGCTTCCTCCAATGCCAGCTCCCCCATGGCTATCATGTAATACGCCAGATGCTCGTGTGGCGAGCCTTGCCCAGTGAACTTTTGTAGTTTCGGGACTTTTGGGCAATTTAGCGAAAACTTCTTAAACTGATGGTGAAGGGGATACGACACGCTATATATGTCAACAGTAGTCACACCTCTGTGTTGGGCAAACTTCGCCTCAACTATCCTTTCGATCATCTGCCTTTGTGCCATTAAACCCTCTGTGATAGGCATAGTAGATGACTGCACATTAGCTTCATTTTATGGAGCCTCAAACTCCACTGCTACCAATGGCTTAGCCGCGATAGCTGAAATGTTGGCAGCGACCAGAGTGGGCTGAGGCTACTGGTCCACCCCCGTAGGTGTCGTTGGCGGCTAAAAGTGAACCTCCCTTTCTCGAAAAGCCCTTGTAAGAGATTCTTCAATTTTTAGTTTTCGTGCCGAAGTTCTTCCAGTGCATAGGTTTGAGCCTCTCTTCCAGTGTCTTCTTTGAGTCCTAGTTGATTATCCCCGCTGACGCTATGGGCATCCTCTCAAGGATCTTCTGCTCGCGTCCGCTCAGGGTTAGATGCGCCAGCAACTATAGTAGGCTGGTGTATCTAAGCCAGGACCCAGGATATGGGCCTCAACTTCTTCAAAGTCTGAAGAGATTCATTAAGATCCCCCAACGTTTCTTCCAATTGCCTGTCGGCGGAGGATGTATAACAGGTGAATATTCTGACGATGTCACCTGTCACCCAAACCACCATTTTCTTCCTAGAGGGTTGCTTTTCCGGCTTGGATGTCATCCCTAGTATGTCAAAAACAGGGACTCGAGAAGCAGCAGCTTATGTTGAGCAAGCCGCCTCTACTTCCGTGGAGCTGGCAAACAGAGATGTGGGTCGAACCTGCTTACGACCTTGTCGGCGCCTTTGCCCTCGTGGGCGTTAAGTGACGGACCTCGGCGAGGTCGGGTCCTCATTACCCGACAGACTCTGCATTTGCTGGAAGTCTGCCATGCATAAGGGTCACTTCGACCTTACACGCCTAATAGCTTGAGCCTCCTGCTTAGTGACCCATATCCATTTCATTCGGAGCTGGCACTCCTCAATAGGGTTGCCCCCAGACTTCCATCAGGGTGTTGCAGCCTTGGGTCAGCCCCTTTGTCCCCGAGCTGCTACCGATACAGCGGACTTCTTCGATTTTGCTCCGTCCTCCCGAACTTATCAGAGAAGCTCGAAGTGGTTGGAGGTAGATATATTTGGGACATGCTTGTCCCGAGGTATGATCGACTAGCTTACATCGAGTGGAATGCGCAAGTCTCTGACCATTATAGTCTTGCCGAAGCGAGAAGCGGCCGCAGCGGGCTTAGTGCCCTTGCGAGTGCGGTGCTGCCCCCGTTTAGTAGGAGCAGTGTTGGCGATGCCCGTCGTAGGCGAGGCACTGTTGCGGCGGTAATGCTGCTCCCGTTACGCAGGAACAGTGCCTCTACGGGTGGTCGCTGCAGAGTTGGCGCCGTTACGTCGACGACGCTGCCCCTGTTGAGCACAAGCAACATCGATAGTAACTTGATTGACTGAGTAAACTCGGCCAGTCGTCTGGGCGAAAGGCCTGACACCTCCGTTCGTTGAAGAGTTGACCGATTCGACTCAGCCAGTTGTTGGGACAAAAGGCCTGACACCCTTGGGCATTGTGGCTAAAGGCTTGACACCTTCGGCGGCTGAAGAGTTGACCGGGAAGATCCGATCGATTGATCGGACAGAGGACCCGACACCCTCGATAGTTGCAGAATCGACCGAGCGAGCCCGACTAGTTGTTGGAAAAGAGGGCCTAACACCCTCGAACGCTGGAGCCGCTGGGGTGGTTGCAGGAGTTGCAACCACAAGGATGACCCCCAAAAAGAAAGGCGAGCTGACAATTGACGGAAAGTCGCCGAACACCAATGTTTGATAACAGGTTAAGCCCGGGTAGGGTAGGTTAACTGGGGTCGAGTGGGTTATTCCTTGTTTGATTTTTTTTTTATAGAATAAGTTCAGAAGATAACAACAATATGCACAGAGGGCACCCTACCAGTACATGAATTGGCTTATCCATTGAAGAGCATTACCGATCCGTCGTGAAAGCATTAACTCCAAAGCGAAGGCCTACCAAAACAGGCAAAATCCCTAGAAAAGACCTACATAGTCAAGAAACACTAACACATACACCACTAGATCGTCGTGCACGCTACACGGACTTCAGGTGAAGCCAAGAATAGACTATCTGAAAAAGGCACAAAGTACAAGAATCACAAGAGTCATACGTCATATGACCGAAGCACCTTCTCACTAGAAGAAAAGCCAGATGCATCCACTGACATCTTACACTGCGCCTCAAGTATCTCCCACACTCCTGGAATGGCGGTAATTGAGATACCCACAGAACCAAGTACAAGGAACAACAGTGACGAGTGACTAGTTAGGGTCACGCCTGTCGACACTCGTCCGAACTCCCCTAACCACGTGTGCACACACAAGCCTAATTCGTTGAGCCAGCCCTCTAGCTAGTTTTCTCCCCCAATAGGACGCTACAACAAGGCAAGGGAGCCCACAGAAACGAGCTTAAAAATTGTCTATCGAAAATACACCCTGCCACCACTCGTCAAGCTACGACTAGTGGAGGCTCACAAGACATAGAAACTCTGAAACATCAGTGCTGAAGTACAGACAGGCTAAGCAAGCACCGTCGCACGTCCCATAAAGCACCAAGCACAAAGTACAGGGCAGCACACCAACTGCCACAAGACTCAGGACGATGACTAGACCTGCTGACATAATGATCCTTGAGTCTCACGACTCGCGGTCAAGATCGTCATACAAAAGAGGTAACATGCCAGTAATCAGCCTAATCCCTAAGCCAAAGTCACAGTAAAATATCAATAAAGGAATAACATACATAATATACAAATCACGGAGACCTAAGGGATCACCAAGACCCTTAAAGCACATGGACACACAAACTGAGGTAAAACAATACCTCAAGATGTCCAAAACCATGTCTCGATCTATACAAGATTTCCAAGACATTCACGAGGCCACATGTCAACCCTTGGATCTTACCGAGTTGACTAGAGATCAATAACGACTCTGAAGTTGTACGGAATAGTATTTGATATGAAGGCACTCCAAGCTACCTTATAACATAGTCATAGCCCTCATAGGACATCAAAGACATCCACAGGACAACGGGCAAACCATAAGGTCGAGCCTAGACACTTGGAAGCCAAAATATCAGGAAAACAACACTCTAGGGGTAAACGGTTGATCACTTGACTGCTAGGTAAGCCAAGCGGTCAACCAAAGGGCCGCTAACCTCACACAGAGAATACAGACACTTGGCGGTCATAGACCAAAAGTGTGGAGTGGTCGGTGATGTCCCCATCAGTGGTCCTGTGAGAAGAGGTTTTTTGCATATAGAATATTCTTTACTTTCTTCCCTCTGTTATGGGTTTTCCTTAGAGCAAGGGACTAGAGGCGCAGTGTTTGCCTTACATTTCATTACCTTTTATGTTGCGTACCTAAAGGGGGCTACAGAGACTGTAATACCTCCAGATTTTGGATCCCATATTTTATAGGCTTCAGATCTATTTTAATGGTCCGATTGTATGTGGAGCGGATCGTACCCTTGCATGGGGCTCCTATCTCCATTGTCTCATATCGGGATCCCTGCTTCACTTATGGCTTTTGGCGGAGTTTTCAAAGGGCTCTAGGAATAGAGTTGGCGTTTAGTTCGGCTTATCACCCACAGTCTGACGGTAAGTCAGAGAGGACCATTCAGACTTTGGAGGATATGTTGAGGTCTTGCTGCCTATAGTGGCAGAGTTCTTGGAGCCATCATTTACCATTGGTGGAGTTTGCGTATAATAACAACTATCACTCGAGTATTGGCATGGCACCATATGAGTCGTTATATGGGCGTCCATGCCAGACACCACTGAATTGGTTCAAGGTCGATGAGCGGCTCATGACAGGATCGGAACTACTGCAGCAGTGTGTTGAAGTGGTCTAGCTCGTCCAACAAAGATTGCTGGCAGTGCAGAGTAGGCAGAAGAGTTATGCAGGCTGCTAGAGGAGACCTCTCTGCTTCGAAGTAGGTGATCATGTGTTTTTGAGAGTTTCCCCCATGAAAGGGATAATGTGGTTCGGCAAGCACGAGAAGTTGAGTCCCCGCTACATCGGACTGTTCCCCATCGCGGAGAGCATCGGTGAGGTGGCGTATAGGTTGCAGTTGCCCCCGGGGTTAGATGTTGTGCATGATGTGTTCTAGGTTTCCATACCAAGGAAGCACATGCCAGATGCTTCCCATGTTTTGGAGGATGTCGTATGGCCCGAGGTGATGTCTGATCTGTCTCTTCCTGAGTATCCCATTCGTATAGAGGATCAGCGTGAGTAGCAACTGAGGAACAAGGTCATCTCGCTGGTTAAGGTCATCTGGCAGTGCCACTCCCGGTGATGAGGTGACCTGAGAGCGAGAGGATGAGATACAGCAACAGTTTCCCTACTTATTCGAGTGAGTTTCTTCTCCTTCCCAGTGCTCCAACTTAAATTTCGAGGAAGAAAGTTCTGTAAGGTGGGGAGGATTGTAATACCTTCGGATTTCAGATCCCATATTTTATAAGCTTAGGATCTATTTTAATGGAGCTGGGGGCTTCTTAATCTCCCTTGGAAAGGGAATGGACTCAGCAGTTATGAGTTGCCTTAATGATTCTTTTGATCATGGATTTTGACCCTTGGATTAGGATGATTTGATGGCATGGTTTCGTATTATACAACGGTCTTGGCTCGAGTTGCTTGACTCAAGGACCGTTGGGTTAGGAGGTCTAGTTGACTGTCCAGAGTCTAGTGGCACCGAGCCACTGGATAACTTATGATTCTTGTGATGGGTGCGTGCGTAGCCTTGGTACTTTGAGTTTTTCCTCTCTATAGAGAGTGTCCACATTTAGTGACCCCCTACTAGTTGTAACTTACCGAGTTTGCGGTGTTGACTCACCAGGGAGTGGTAAAGAGCAAGACCTGAGAGAGACGATTTTAGTTGGTTACCATAGGGCTTCCCACTATGGCGGCTTGAGTCTAGGCCGGGAGGAAAACCAACTAGAGGGTCTAACATAGCACAGTTAGTCAGTGTGCAGCCATGTGGTCGTGGACTTTAGATGCGAGCTGACTAGCACAATCCCGACTAGACCCTTGTCTTGGGTTACTCTATACGATGTCTCAGTTTTTACCTGGGGTGAGTAGGGAGACACCTAAGGTGCAGACTAAGTAATCAGTGGATGCATCCGGCCTTGCTTCTAGTGGACATGTTCTCCCATCATATGACACGTGACTCTCTTGACTCATGGTTTGGTTTCTTGCCGATGAGACGTGGCTTTTTGGGTAGCTTCTGCGTGCTTTCTCGACATAGAGGTCTAGGGTTCCCAGTAGGGTTATCGAGGTCTCACCTGCATATAGTGTAGGGTTCACGATGGTGAGGTCATGAATGTACCCTTGAATCGCGCGGTCTTGGTTGGGCCTCTATCTATGAGGACAAGCCCTCACGACAGGGATGTTGTGGTTTTCTTTCAGTAGTGTAGCCATAGTTTTATCGGTGGTTCAGCGATCTTGACTGCGAGATTAGGGTTTCTTTTTCATGCAGTTAGGAGTAGCTTAGAGAGCTATGTTTTTATTGCCTCATATTTCTGTTGTTGTTACGCTCGCTGATGTTACTATTGTTATTATTGTTGTTATTATCATTGCTATTTACCACCATTATTTCATGGTGGGGATCTGCGGGACCCCTACTAAGCCAATGAGATGAGGCTCACCCGTTCCTTTTCTGGTGCAGCGGTTCCTCCTCGAGGTTCAGAGGTGCAGCGCAGAGGTTTGTAATGCCAGCTTGCCAAATGTGGGGGTGCACCCAGCGATAGAGTATGTTTCTTTTCCTTGTAGACGGACGTAGGTTTGCTGGTTGCAAACCGAACCACCTTAAAATCTGGTGTCCATTGTGTGATTGCCTTATTGTCTGATTCTATTTCTTGTTCCCTCGTTTTAGAAGTTTTTAATTCCGCACTTGGATCCATTCACCCCCCTCTAGATCCACTTCTTCTAGTTGATCGCATCAATCCAATGCTCAACATACTTAAACTGACTTGCCACTTCGCGTGTTTTCATCGAGGGGGTGCTGGTGGAATATGAGGTAACCGCCTTGGGGGAAGGGTGTTTGCCTTTCGTGCACCTTCGAGGGGAAAGTCATTTAAGGCAACAGCTCCCCTTCAGCCTATAAAAGGTCCCTAAGGGTGTTTCCTCCTCTCTTCATTGCTTAAGGCCATCCCTGCAGTTTCTCCTCTCCGTGAAGTGTTGTGTTGTTAGTCTTGGTGAAGCATGGAAGGCATTTCAGAGGACGAAGATGTAGATTGCAGTAGGGGGAGGTTCCTGCTTCTCTGGTTCGAAAGAGCGTTCGACGGTCGGCAGACAGCTCGAAAGAGGGTTCGACATGTTGTGGCACGTCCTCTTCCTTCTTTTGGGCCACTGACACTACCTTAGGAGGGAGGTAGAAGAGGATGGATGGGGGCATCAAGCACTGCACCCTTCTCCGATCCCCGCTACCTCTTCCTCTTCCCCTCCCCTCTTTCCACCATCGATCCCATCGGTAAGGGGGGCAGCTCTTCAAGCTCCCTCCTCACCTCTTCTGCTCTTTGACTGGCCTCTTTTCCTTTTTCTTTGACTCTACGACCCACTTTTTTGACTCTTTGGAGGATGTCTTCTACCATCCTGTTTTTTATTGTACCCCGTTGGGAGTCCTTCCAAAGAGTTGGCGGATGGGGTTTTCTATGGACATTCTATCTTCTTCTTCCTATCTTCCTTTAATACCTTTTCTCTGAATCTCCCAAGCATACAGGGTCAACTATCCCATTGTCCGAGCCAGTTTCTACGCTGGGTAGAGTCGATGGCTCAGCCCGAGAATACTAGTCGAGTTCGTGTCGAGTGATCAGCTTGTACCAGCGGACGTTGTACTTTTACTATTTCTTTTTATTTGTATTGTAATGGCTACGGCCTATCTGATATATCAAGGAAGTATTAATAAGAAGAGGGGGAATTACTTTTACTCTATATTGCTTATATGCGTATTTTTGAGAGAGTCTCAAAAATAGAATTTGCCTAGTGTTGTCGCATTCCATGTCCGAGGAATGGGTGCTCCTTCCATGGTGGACAGTCGATACGACCCTTTTCCGAGTGTCTCAGCGGGAGGAGCCTCCAGCTTGAGTGCCTCAGATCGGAGTGCCCAGATCTCCTCCTTGGAGCAGCGGCTAGTAGGGGCTGTGAGACGGGCCGAGACTGTCAAGCACGACTTAGAGGCTTCGATAACAAAGATTGATTTTAATTAATGTGGTTGTTTATCAATCTTATGTATTTTTGTGGTGTTGCAGAGGCAAGAGCTCTAGGAGGAGATGGCTCGGGCAGTATTGGCTGGGACAGAGCTCGCGATCCTCGACTAGCATTTCACAGAGGTTGAGGAGGCGTGACAGCGTGCCGTTGAGGAGCTGAGTGCAGTGAGACGCTCGGCCACAGAGGAGCTAGCCGAGGAGAGACGCCGAGTAGTGCTGGAGCTTGTAGAGGAGCGACATCAAGCTGCACAAGAGCTAGCAGAGGAGAGATGTCGGGCTTCAACAGAGTTGGAGCGAGCGATGGCAGAGCTGCCAAGCGAGGGAGAGGAGCTTCCTTGGGACGTGGTGGAGTTACAGCTACTCCTCAAGATGGAGCAGTGGGAGCATCAGCGCGGGCGGGTGGAGTGCAAGTGCGAGCGGGCGAAGCGTGACTAGCTGAGGCTTTGACTTGGCGCGGTAGAGGAGCGTGTGAGGATAACAGAGGAGCGCTACAGGAGAGGCCGTGAGCGGGCTCGAGCTGAGGGACACCTGAGTGCTTACTTCGGCTCGAGCTTCTTCTCGAGTTCCTTGACTATTTATAGGAGAGAGGAGGTCGACCGTGCCCGGGCCGAGGCATCGGCTACCAGCCAGAGGTCGATGAGGCCTCCATAGAGCCGCCCTGGGGGCCGAGACAGTGCAGAGAGAAGCCAGAGGAGAGAGGAGGGAGGTGGAGAGAGCTAGAGAGAGTTTTTCCTTTGTACCCCTTCCTACTCACTTTTGTATAGATATACGATGATCATGGAATGAAATGTACATTTTGGTTACCTGAGTTTTGTTCTTCTTCGAGCTTATGTCCGTGTGTACTTATGTCCCATCTTCCCTATGTTCACTTAGAGCAAATAGGTTAGTTAATCTGTTCGACTTGGCCCCTTGCTCAACAAGCAAGGGGTTGATCTTCTTTGACCTTGATAAGGGGTCAAGGGGCCAAGCCTTTAATCAATTAAGGTAAAAAAATAACCGAAGATAGAGAGAAATGCAACATGCAAGCATGCAAATGAGTACTACAAAATAAAGGTGGTCAAGCACCGTGCAATCAAGCAAATGCCTTTTTTTCTTTTATCTTTTTTTTCTTTTTTGTTGTTTTTTTGTTATTTTTTTTGGGTAATCACGGTGACACAAGCCAAAGTTGTCACGTCCCGGGACCCCTCACGGTGCCCCACACCTGGTCCCCACATGATGCCCAGCATCAGTTAGACCATAGGTCAACACGTGGATCGAGGTCCACTCACCCGGGACTCGAATCGGCACAGAAAAATCACCGGCTAGGCCTCAGATGATGAACGGTCCATCATTGGCCGCTCAAGAGTGCACAGCTAAGGCTCAGCCGTGCATGGGAGAAAGACGGTCCAACCTGGCCGTCCATCAACCCCAACAGTAACGAGACTATAATACGCCTGCCCAGGGGCATTATAGTACTTAACAGACCAACACAGGTGCGTCAAGTCTCGAGGCACAAAAGGGAACATAGCGCACACCTCTCGGGACGTTATGTACATAACGGACCAACCACGGTGCGTTATGTCACGGAGTAAAACAGACCATAACGCACTCCTCAATGGGCATTATGGGCCTTAACGGACCATCTCTGGCGCGTTAAGTGAAAGGCAAGGGCGTTAAGCATAGCGCACCTTCCCTGGGGCACTATAGTACATAACGGGCCTCCCTAGGCGCGTTATGTGACTAGGACCCCCAATGGTCAAAACCAACAGTCAAAAACCAACAGTCGAAAACCATGACGCACCGGCACCTGCGTGTCATGTCTGACATGGCAGTCAGTCGAGGGGCCATTAAACCCTTGATGACCAGACTCAAATCATACGAAGCATAACGCACTTGCCTGGGCGGGTTATGACTATAACGGCCTCTAGAACGACCGCTATGTCGTCCCGACGGTGAAACGGTGAATGAAATCCAAAAATGTCGACCACGCCCCCATACCTCCACGGGAGAGGGAGAAATCAAGGGAGAAGCTCCCCAATAGCCCTAGGCATGATTCTACGGCCTCGGATTGGCCAAAAATGTAGTGAAATAGTAGATCGGGCGCACACCCCAAAAATATGGATTTTTCTCCAAAATCCCCAAATACGTCCGCTCGGCTCATCACAGCCTACGAAACTCGCGGGAAATGAAGTACACAGGTTAAAGATCCGTCCCCCTACCTCCACCGAAGATTTCACGCACCGTGGATGCCGATCCACGAAGAAAATGCTTAGAAATCCTCGCCGGTTCACGAGCATGCCCCCGAGCTTCCACGCACCACCGGCCCTCGATCCTCGACCCGTCCTCGTCATCCTCGCCCCCGCGTCGCCTCCGCCTTGCCCCCGCCTCGCTCCGTCGGCCGTCGGAGAAGAGAGGGGAGAAAGAGAGGTGAGAGAGTGAGAAAGAGAGAATGGGGCATCTCAAGGATTACGAACACACCTCGAGAGCACAACACCCACGAGAATGAATGCAGGGTAAAGGGCATTTTATCAGCAGGGAAGCTGACGATTTCCCCAGCACTCGCAAATGGCAACACTAAAATCAGAAAGATGACCGACAACGACATGGTCATGACAACGTCTAGGCACATGCAGCTAAGACGGAGTCACATCGAGAAGGAACAATTCTCTCGACCAGGCAGAATTGTACGAAAAGAATCCTCGACTTGTGGGTCATCAGCCCACACACTTCCGCTGCGCACTCAACAATGCACAAAGACATCGAAAAGAACCTCGGCCTTCGCATCTCAGTACACACTAGGCGTTATTGCGATCCCAGAAAATTGCAATGTAACACGCCTTTAGCACTGATCCAGTGAGCAACTGAGCAGAAAAAGTCTAAGTGCAATAGAGAAGAGCACCAGCTTCAGCACAAAGCTTAAGGAAAAGCACTAATCTCGGTCTACCTTTGCGTCCTGTAAATGGCAATTGAGCCTCTCAACACGTCGACCGTTGGGCACGGCACGACGAGACAAGGTACGCAACAGTTCTCGACACAGAAATTAGGTCCAAAGCCATGTAACCGTAGAACAAGGAGATGATCAGGCTCAAATTAGGTTGTCCACACTTGAGCAGGCACAGGACAAGGCGATACTGAAACGATAATTCCGAGGCCAACCTCACCAGGAGATCTACCAAACAACATAGGAAGCATCGAGCTCACTAATAGAAGCTCACCAAAACGGGAAGAGCCTAGTTCACTCGAGCAGCTTCTCAGCCAAAGGGGTCCAATCAAGCATTTCAACTTCAATAGAAGTGGAACACGTCAGGAGCTGACCAGATTTAAGCTGGGATGACCAAAATATCATAACAATATGTATGGCCATTGCCACAACTCGAATTGGTCAACAACACCCTGAGCAATTGACAAAAGAGTCTAATACCAGCAAATCTCGACCAGAAGGGAAATGCCAATAGGAATAACACTAAGGAATTCTTAGACATCACAACAGCATAAAAGACGGCCATCAAGCAATAATACCGAATAATTTACAAATCTAGACAATCGGATACAACAAGGGAAGAGTAGAATCAACTACTCCGCCGAAAGACACGAAGCACAACGTGGACTACTTCACAGGGCTGTCAACACTATAGGTGACAAGCCACTGAGCCTACGCAAAGGAACAGACTTCTACGAAAATCACAGGCGATAAAATAATCAAGTCACGTTAGCCTAGGATCCACCCACGAATCCTGCCAACG
>JANBPO010005894.1:0-17756 GCA_024336825.1 Amorphophallus titanum | reverse complement strand
CCCTTCATCTCTTTGGCCCTTTCTATGGTGGGGGTAGCTGGGCCCCGCCTAGGCAGGTGCAGTGGGCTGGGCTTCCTTGGGAACCCAAATTTGCTTCAATTTGGCCGGCTTGTAAGCCGATGTGTCCTTCGGTGCCATGGCTAGAACGATAGGCACCATCTTTTCCTTCATCTTTTCCAGTCCCTGGAAGGACTTGCAGACTGGAATAGCCAGCACGATGCGGTCCGAGACCACTTCGGACCTCTGTCCATTCAAATGGACTCGGATGGTCCCGATAGTCATAGACTTGCCGGAGCTGGAGATTCGGCGCCCCTTGGCAGCGCTGGCGTTATTCCGTCGGAGCCTCCTCCGATGGGATGCCGACCCCGGGTGTGATAGACAGGCAGCTTGGTGCACATTGTGCACGTTGCAGCTCAACGTCCTTGCCAGGACGCTGTTACTGTTCTTGGCCACTGCTCGGCTGGTAGTGGCTTCAGTGGCTCCCAGGATGGGTGCCCAAGATGGGAGCATCGCGCTTGGACTCGTCGGACGCCTCCATGTCCAGGATGTTGATGAAGGCTACCCCAAGGAAGTTGGGGAAGCCCACGACCGGAGGGAAGCTCCCGAAGCAAAGTGGGACGGCGAGGTAGCCTTCTCGGACGTGGCTCTCCACGACTTGCGGGCCAAAGGAGACTGCCATTTTCGAGGTTGAAACGTGATCTTCCTACATTTGCAAAAATGGAACAATCAGTATTACATGAAGGGGGCCGCAGGGTCCCTAATTTCGGCAAAGAGATGAAGGGTGGATGAGTCCCACCGGGCGTGCCAGACTAGTAGACGCACTAAAGATTCACTCGGATATTTTTCGTTCAGTTGGTTAGTGTGTTTTATTTATCTATTTAGTGCGAGGGCGTGCCAGTCATGAAGTGACGATTTATTCGGGCTTCCTAGAAGCCCATGGTGCGCTCGATCTAACTTCGTCAGGTGATTATGTGGTTCGAGTCAGGACCCAATTCCGTCGTGCCATAAAGGTCACGATGTCATTTACATCCCCCATACGAGGGAACACCCTTGATTAATTGCCGAAACTAAGGGCCCTGTAGCCAAAAGAATTACTGCTAATTACAAAAGAAAGAGGCAGGAATGAATCACACAAGAGCTTATGCCGAGACACAGGCAATCGGACATATCGGTCAGTCATAGACTGTCACGCCCCAAGCGCGGAAGATTACCCCGGGGTAACATGACGAGTCTATATCATTCATGTCAATCAGAGTGTAGTGCATTTGACCCAAAGATAGAGCGTGCAAAGTGAAGACTTGCATTCTTCTCCTCTATCGATGGACCTTCCTTTTCACATGCTCTGGGAAGGTCAACCTCTCGAATATGAAGATTCTTTTTCTCTCTTCCTGTCGAGGGGCAGTTTCATCTGCTTCAACCTCCAAGCCATTTTCATACTCATTATCGTCGATTGATGACGTCATTCTTCTTTCTTCTTCCTCTTCGACTGTCGTTGATGGGCGGTCTTCTTCTTCTGCCATGGCTGCTTGCAGCAGCCATTGTTGGCCCACTGAGGGGTTGCCTAGACCCCTGAAATAGTTATTGACCAAACGGGCCATCTGTTCTTTCCCCCGCTCCCGATGTAGGATGGGGGATAACTGTCGACCTCCTGTCGGAGGGATGCATGCCAGCCGGGCTCTTCCGGCAGGTTGCTCGAATCTTCTCCCCAGTGTGGGGACAACAGCTTGTCGGGTGCATGCCCTGAAGCTTGGACGGTGCGGAAGGTTCGTGACAACTTCTTCCCTTCTCGGGGCCAGGCCCCTTTCATCTTCCTCCTTCGTTTTAGCAGGCTTGGAGGGGTAGCAGATTTGCGCCTCGCGGTGAGTAGGTTGGATCCTCTTAGGAACCCACACCTATTTAAAGGTCCTTGGCCTTGGGGCCATCTTCTTCTGGTCACAACAACCAGCTTCTTCCTTTTCTGCCCTCCTTCCTGACAGGGCCTGGAAATCGTTGCGAGTTGGCACAGCAGCGACCACTCGATCTGGGATTGCTTGGGCATCACGTCCGTCTAGGAAGATCCGGATGCCCCCGATCAAAATAGACTTCCCAGACACTAAGAGTCATCCGATCATAGGGATAGCAACTCTTCTACGGGAATTCCTTTGGCGTGGATTCCCCGGCTTGCTACGGTAAACGTGGCGAGCCCCTTGAGCCACATGGTGCACCATGCAACTCATAAGTTGAGTTTGACTTGTCACCAAACTCTTGCAGCTTCGGGTGTTGTGAGCCCTTGTCTTCATTCCGGCCTCGCCCTTGATCAGTTCTGGGAGCTCGACGTCCAGCACGTCGGTGAAGGCTACCCCCAAGAAGTTTGGGAAGCCAACCACCGGCAGAAAGGAACCCAATGTTATTGGTATCGCCAGGTACCTAGCAGCAGCATGGCTAGCCACGATCTCGGGGTCGAACGTCAGTGCAGTGAATCTAGCAACGATCGTCATTCTTCCTCTGCAATTACAGAACAAGCAAACAATCAGTAGTCTTTGAGAGGGCCTCGGGACCCATATATCTCGGCAAAGAGATGAAAGGAGACACTGGTCCCAACCCCACGAAGCAAACCCACGTAACCCAGGCAGAGAACCCATCTCCTAAGACCCACGTAACCGACCCATCTCCTAAACACACACAGAACCCATTCCTCTCACCCATGTGGCTCTCTCTCTCCTCTCTATCCCTCTCACGCACAACCCGTTGCCCCTTTCTCCTCTACTTTTCTCTCTTATTCTTCTCTCTCTCTTTCTCTCACACACGTGAACCTCTCTCGCTCTCTCTCTTTCCCTCTCTCTCCCTCTCTCTCTCTCACCCTGATCACCTCTGGCCACCCACGCCCGCGACCTTCGCCAGCCACTGCACCGTCGCACTGGCCTCCCCATCCGTACGGCCGCCGGCCATGCCTGCCCGCTACCAGCCTCCCCCCTGCGGCATCACTTTGTCGCCGGCCTTCACCCTTTACCACACTATCGTCGACCTTTCGAACACCTCTGCACACACGCCATCGCCACTGGCCACCTCACTCACTCACCCATCTCTCCACACTCTCCCCTACACCCTCACACCTCCCGCCGGAGCACCTCACCACATCGCCACCATTGTCGCCCTACCTCTCACCCTCACTACATTCCCATCTCCCCCACGGTGACCCTGCGCCCACGCCCGCCACCGGCCACACCCTCTTGCGGCACCACCCCGTCGCCAGTAGCCACCCCCCGCCTCTCCTTTCTCCCCCTACACGTCACTGCGGTGCCCCCTCTCTCTCTAAGACTCCCATGCCCACCTCCACATAGGTGTGCCTGCTCCCTCTCTCTCTAACAACCACACACACTCACCACCTCACCCCATCGCCACCTCCCTCCCTCTCACCCTCACTGCATTCCCATCAGGTCTCCTGTCTTTTAACATGGCATAGTTATAGTATCGATTTTCGTTGAGTCAACTAAGGTCACTCGCCTCACCACGAATGGGTTGACTATCTCCGAGAAACTTCAATGGTACAACCAGCCCAGTGAACAAAGAGGGAATACTTTGCTATCGGGGACTTACGGAGGTCCCGATGGAGGAACTCCTAGTCCGTTGAGAGGATGATGAGGACATCAAAGTGTGGACTCGGCGGCCCAAACCTTTTGGGGGGGAGGTCGCTCCAGTCCGATGGCCCATTAGGCTAGGCCCATCAAATTTTGGACTTTTCTCTTTCTTAGTTCTTAATGGGTCAGCTAATTGGGCCCAAAAGGCTACTTTAGCTAGCAGGTCTAGTTAAGGGGTCGTAGGTTGCTTATTGTCACCCCGGGATAGCGGGGTCTTTTTCAATTTGTTAGGGATAATTAATGTCTTTGTTTGGGAAGAAGCTGAAGCTTGTGGGAAGAACTGCTGAGGTTGAGGTGGTGGAGGAATCTTGAACTGAGACTGCTGTGGCTGAGTAAACTGAGAGAACTGCACCAGCTTGGGCCTCAGCGGATAATCTCAAACCACATGTCCCGACTAATCACAGCGAAAACAAACCACCGGTAATGAACAGGGCTTGCCTGGGTGGCTACCATCACACCTCGGACACAATCTCGGCTGACTAACAGTCGAACCTTGATGCTGTTGGAAGAAAGGAGCTGTCTGCTGAACGGCTCCAGAAGATGCCAGTTGAACAAACTTCTTCTTGGACTTCTTGAATCTCTTAAACTTGGCTTTAGAAAAAGAAGCGCCACTAGGAGTCGACACAGCAGGTGAAACTCCTGGCACGGACTGCTAAAAACTCGGCTAAAATTGCACGCTCGACTGTACAAGGCCAACTTGAGTAGAGCCTTGAGATCTAGCCATATCTAGCTCTAGCGCTGCAGTTGCTTGGTACGCTGCATCCATCTCGACTACCTGTGTTGCAATTAACGACTGTCGCAACTTAGCCTTCAATCCTCGCAAAAACTGCTCAGTCTTCAAGGGTTCATCAGCAAGAACATGGGGTGCGTACCGACCTAATTCCATGATTTTGTTCTAATACTGTAGCACGGTCATATCACCTTGAGCTAATTCCATGAATTGACGCATCTTGTCAATCCCGAGGTAAGCAAGACTATACGTGCACTCAAAGGACACAACAAAATCTGTCCTGGTGATCTGACGAAGTGGACAAGAACGAAAAGTAATCTCCCACTCTGTGGTCCACCACGTGACTGCTGCACCCTGAAGCTAAAAAGTAGCAGGCATAACTTTTTCATCCTCCGTGCACTCCATTGAATGGAATACACACTTGGTTGCATCAAGCCACACTCTGGCGGCATCAGGATCTGCTTGACCTTCATAAGTCGGTGGGTGAAACAGTAAAAATTCTTTTAGTGCTCTACCACGGCCACCAGGTAAATCATCTTGAGGAGTAGCATCAGCTTGAGCTTGATCTAAAATAATCGTTGAAGGAGATGAGGTACCACTTTCCTCACTTTGAACGCGACCTCAACCTCGACCTCTTCTACGAGGTGGCATTTTAAGCTAGAAGAAAACACACAATAAAAGAAAATCCATCAGTAATCATGGAAAACATCCTAAGGCAGCAGTAGATGACTCACATGGACTTATTCTGGACTGGTGCCATTTCAATTCCTTATACAAATCCTCAACACCGCTCTGATACCAACTGTAACATCTAAGCACGACCCCCTGAAGTTTCTTCTCAGACAACCCGTTCTCTCAGGACGACTGGGGAAGTGGGCTCTCCTGCCCATGGAGTACGACATCACCTACGTCCCTAGAAAAGTAATCAAGGGGTAGGGCATGGCTGAATTCTTGGCAGCCCATCGAGTACCGAAAGATTCTCCCTTTAATGCGGAGCGTCCAGATGAGGAATCTCTTGCTCTTCAACAGCAACAACTGGCTAAACAGAGCAGAGATATCTTGCATTACTGGCAACAAGACGCCCTCACAATCAGCCTACTTTGCTGGGAGTTGTACTTTGATGGCGCTTCTCGAGGTACTACCTGGAGCAACCTCAGCTCAGGCATTACGACAGGTGCCAAAATTATCTTTCTGACTCCTCAGGGTGGAGTTTTGTACAACTCCTGCACCCTCATGAAGACTATGACCAATAATAAAGTCGTATACGAAGCCCTGATCATTGGACTCCAGATAGCTCTCGACATGGGCGTCAAATGCCTCAAATCTTATGGAGATTCTCAATTGGTAGTCTGACAGGTCCTTGGCATCTACGACGTGCGAAAATCGAAGCTGGTCCCGTACCATGCCGCCGTCACTTGGCTAACCCAGAAGTTCTATTTCTTCGAAATAGACCACGTTCCCAGAAGTGGCAACGCCCAGGCAGACGCCCTAGCCAAGTTGGCCACGGCCATCAAGCTACCGCCCGAGGGCGAAGTTGACATCACAGTGAAACACAGAAGGCTAATGCCTAGCTCACTCGAAAGCAACTCCGGTCTCACAGTTTATGAGGTCCAAGGCTTTGACCAGGACGCTCCCCCAGAAGAAGAATATTGGCGTCAGCCTATCGTCAAATTCAAGAAGGGATGGCTCCCTCTAGACCGGGCTGAAAGAGTCCAATTACTTCACCGAGCAACATCATATGAGTTGATTGGTGACTCCCTGTACCGGCTCGTCCATGAGAAGGACAAGTCCATTCTCTTGAGATGCGTCTCCCCAGCAGAGGCTCAGGCCATTATACGTGAGGTTCATTTTGGGTTGTGCGGCGCACATCAAGCCGGAGATAGAATGAAGTATAACATCAAGTTTAAAGGCTTCTACTGACATACCATGTATGCGGACTACGTCCAGTACGCTCGTACATGACATCAATGCCAAGCCTTCGGCCCAGTACCTAGAAGACCTCCTAACCTGTTGTGTCCTATAGCCCCTACCTGGCCATTCGCCGAGTGGGGTATGGACATCGCGGGGCCTTTCCCGCCATCTTCCAAAGGCCACAAGTGGGCTGCATAGCTAGGCTCTTTCTCTCTCCTCGATCGATGATGACGTGACGTGCCCCTCCCGCTGTAGATGGCGGTGGGCGACGGTGTGATGACGTAGGCGGCGGCGAGACGATCGTGGTGGCGTGTGGTGTTCGTGGGAAGCGTGAAGGACGAGGGTTTCTAGCAGCATTCTTTGGTGTTTGGGCTCTATCTGGCACGCCTCGAAGCGAGATCGAGGTAGGGTGACGTTCCCTAGCTCCATGTCGTCCTTCCCCTTGATTTCTAGGCCGAGGTGAGGTCGAGAGTGGGTTGTTTCATATCGGGAAGGGAAAAGCATGATTTGGGGTTCAAGCGCCCGATCTAGTGTTTTGAGCCACGATTCCACGATTGGAGTGTGTAGATGCATGCTAGGTTGCTCGAGGGTGAGTTCCCCTTCGTTTCCCCCTCAACTTGGCTCGTTTGGGGCCTGAAATGGCATTTTCTGGTGAGGTTCGCCATTCTTGGGATGACAGGATGTACACGGTCCTAACAAAGACCGTGTACACCCTTGTACGGCCCTGAGGTGGACCGTTCAATGGTCCTGGAACGTCAGTGGAGTACACAGTCCATCGTCCGACCGTGTACCCCATGGACGATCCATGGGCGACCGCGTACCCTATGGGGTCAGCGTGACTCTTGAGGTGTTTTGACTGTTGCTTCTTGACTGTTACATAGTGTTGGGATGACATGGCCTAGGGCTTGGCCGTGTAGTCCTTTGAGTGGCCCACGGTCGACAGTTCCATTTCCGTTCCATTAGACGATTGAACGGCCCAGTGAGGCCCGTTCATCTCCTTGCCCGGCCTAGGGCTGGCCATGCAGACCTTGAATGACCCAGGGTTGGCCGTTCTGTTTTCGTGCCATTGGGTGGTTGGACGGCCCCAATAGGGACCATTCTGTTCACCAAGTGGCCTACCGTGGACCGTGTGGGTCCTGAACGGCCTGAGGCTGGCCGTGTATGATTCGCATTCTATCTAGGGGTGGGACAGCCTTCTATTGGGCCGTTCATCTTCTAGAACGGCCCCAGAGGGGCCGTGCATGGATGGCACTGCCCATAGTGGACCATGTATGATGGTTTTTAGGTGGTTATTGGTGGGCCGTTTCACTCCTTGAGGCGGTCCATCCACCGTCCGTTTACACTAGAACGGCCCATGATGGACCGTTCACCGTCTGAGGCCTAACCGGTGGTCTCTTCCATGCCAATTCGAGTCCCGGGTGAACAGATCTCGATCCACGTGCTGACTCGTGGTCTGACTTGATAAAACCGATGAATCAAGGTGAACCATGGACCAGCCCCATGGACCTAGTAGTCAAGTGGCCTAATGCGAGAGAGGGTGGGGTCCTGCGGGCCCAAGCGGCCATTTTACAATGAAACCCACTAACTTAGCCTAATTAAACGCACCAAATACTCAAATACAAATACAAATACAATACAGTCCAAATAGATAGCTCAATGTGGGGACTCTAGATTGTCCCCCAACCACAAGGAAGTTGACATTGCCCGAGTCACACTGCGTGTCCGGTACTGGTGGCCTGCTGAGTCGAGCCGATCTCTGGCTCTAGTGTCCTCACCAATTCTCCCCGGGTGGGAGAAACTCGACCCTGTCGAGTAAGGGTCCCGGTCACTCTGGTATCACTCCAGTAGATCAGGATCTAGCCACTATAGCTCTGCCTGGGTGATCCCGGTATCCTCGGTCATGGGTCGTCCACTCCATCGCACTAGGTAGCACGTGTAAGCTCCACTCCTGGTAACAGTCACCTGCTCATCTAGTATTTGCTCTATCTGCTCGTGCTGCTGTCAGAATAAGGCTGGTGGTGGACACTCAGGGGTTGTGTCACTCGCAAGGGGTGGAGATGGCCCGAAAGGCTCACTGGGAATCATCACGGGATCCCTATAGGCAACCAAATCTGACACGTTGAAGGTAGAGCTAATCCCATACTCCTCAGGCAAGTCCATAATATATGCATTGAACCCGACTCACTTCAATACCCGAAATGGACCAACGCCACGAGCTTGTAGTTTCTTCACAGTTCCAGAGTGAAACCGTTCAGGTCTAACCCTGATCATGACATATTCGCCCTCCTGGAACTCACGGTGGTGTCTATGTGTGTCTGCCAATTCCTTGTATCGTGCATTGCTGGTTTTAATGTGACGATGGATGTCATCATGCAGACTTCTAACATGCTCGGCAAATGACTTGGCTGACTCTGACACTCGAGCATGAATGGGTAGGGGAACAAGATCCACTGGCTTCCTAGGCCTATGACCTGTGACAATTTCAAATGGACTCATACCGATAGACCTATTGACTGAATCATTGTATGCAAACTCAGCCAGTGGTAACACTAAGTCCCAATCCCCCACACGGTCCCTAATAAGACACCTCAACAAGTCACCAAGACTCCTATTGACAACCTCAGTCTGACCATCTATCTGGGGCTGATATGCAGTGGAAAACTTGAGGTGGGTACCTAACATGTGCCACAATGTCTTCAAAAATAACTGGTGAACTTAACATCATGGTTAGACACTATGGTGCAGGGCAACCCAAACTTACACACCACATGGGAAAGGAACAGGCAGGCTACCCTCGAAGCATTCGAGGTCTTGGAGCAGGGAATGAAGAGTGCCATCTTGGAAAATCGGTCCACTACCACTAAGATAGAGTCATACTTCCTGGAGGTTCGTGGCAATCCCAAAACAAAATCCATGTTAACATCCAGCCACAGAGCATCAGGCACGGGAAGAGGCGTGTATAGACCGGAGCTTTGCTTCTTCATTTTGGCCGTAGCACATGTACGGCACTGAGCCACAATGTGAGCAACATCGCGCTTCAAGCTCGGCCAATAGAATCGATGCTCAACAACCTCGATAGTCTTATTCCGATCAAAATGGCCGGCTAGACCTCCCGCATGAAGTTCCCATACTAAGAAATCATGAATTGAAGTCCGGGGAACACAAAGCCTGCCCCCTTTAAAGAAATAGCCTTCCTGAAGCACATAATCACTATGATCCCTCGATGGACTATCCTGGAGAGTGGTAAAAATCTGACCAAAGTAAGGGCAATCAGCATAAGCTTCCCTCATCTTCTCAAGCCCTATAACCTCGGTAGTCATGGTAGTCAGCATACAAGCACGCTGACTCAAGACATCAGCCACCTTATTCTCTACCCCAGCCTTGTGACTGAGCACAAATGTAAACTCTTGGAGGTACTCCACCCACCTACTGTGACGCGCATTCAGCTTTTTCTGAGCATGGAGGAATTTAAGAGCTTCATGATCTGAATACAATACAAACTCTTGATGTAACAAGTAGTGCCTCCAATGTCTTAAAGCTTGAACAACTACATAGAACTCTTTGTCGTAGGTGGAATATCTCAATTTGGCGTCACTTAACTTCTCACTAAAGAAGGCAATGGGATGAGTCTCCTGACTCCAAACTCCACCTATACCAACTCTTGACGCATCACAAGAGACCTCAAACACCTTCGTGAAGTCAGGAAATCGAAGGATAGGTGCCTAGGTCATGCGCTCCTTAATGCCCCTAAAGGCGACAGTTGTGGCCTTCATCCACACAAATGTGCCCTTCTGAATACAATCTGTAATCGGGGTAGTGATGGAACTAAATTCACGGATGAAGCGATGATAGAATGCCACGAGGCCATGGAAGCTATAGACATCGTGAAGCGTGTGGGGTTCTGGCCACTCAACAATGGCTCGAATCTTCTCTGGATCTATGGAGACCCCATCACTGGATACAATAAAACCCAAGAAGGTAGCATGAGAAGTCATGAAGGCACACTTCTGTGGGTTAGCATACAGCTACTCTCACCTCAAGATCTGATAGACCTCCCTCAAATGATCCGAGTGGTCCTCCCTTGTCCGGCTATAAATGAGTATGCCATCGAAATACACGACAACAAACACTCCAATAAGAGGTCGAAGGACCTAAGTCATTAGCCGCATGAATGTACTAGGGGCGTTAGTCAAGCCAAAGGGCATAGCTAACCACTCGTATAAACCATCCTTGATCTTGAAGGCAGTCTTCCATTCATCTCCAGGCCTAATCCTCACCTGGTGATAGCCACGCTTAAGATCGATCTTGGAGAAAATAGTGGCTCCTGACATCATATCTAGCATGTCGTCAAGTCGGGGAATGGAAAATCTGTACTTTATGGTGATCTTGTTGATGACACAACTATTAAGACACATCCTCCATGTACCATCCTTCTTTGGGGTGAGCAATGCTGGTACAACACATAGACTCATGCTGTCCCGAATAGATCCCTTCTGTAACAATTCATCGACCTGTCGCTGCAGCTTAGCATGGTCAACGGGGCTCATGCAGTAATGGGGAAGATTGGGCAATGAGGACCCCAGAATCAAGTCGACAGCATGCTGGACATCCCGCATAGGTGGGAGTCCCTCGGGAAGCTCCTCCGGGAATACATCAGTGAATTCTTGTAGGATCGGGATGGCATCGGGTGGGAGTGCACCCTCGGAGCCTCACTCCACCTCACGGACTGCGACAACAAACATAGGACTACCCCTACTAGCCTCGTGCTCTATCTCATGGGGCCTAATCATCATCAGTTTGCTCGTCGGGGTTTGACCTGTGACAGAAGAAATAGTCACGGCCCGAACTAAGGACGAGGTACTGGACCCAGGGGTAGAAGGGCCCGAGGTGATCGGGCTGGCCGGGCCCCTAACCGATGGACTCTTCGACGGAGAGGAATGAAGAGTGATCCGCTGGCCACCATGGTCAAAGGTACTGGTGTTCGACTGACCATGAAGGGTGGCATCCCGATCAAATAGCCATGGCCTGCCAAGGATAATGCTGCCCACCTCCAAAGTTGACTCTCCACCAGAATGGTCCTTGCCATTTCAATGATTGTCCTGTTTCTTCTCTCCACAATTACATTTTGTTCTGCCACGTTTTCTCTCTCTCTCCCCTCACTCTCTCGATCGCACTCTCTCTCCTCTCTCTCTCCCTCACACATTCTCTCTCCTTCTCCCCCTCTCTCACTCGATTTCGGTGCAAACGGACCTCGATCGACGCATGGGAGGTACCGACAGGACGGGCTCGATGCGAGGATCGGCCAGATACCCTTCTTCCCGCGGATCATGGAGCGTGGAGGCGCGTGTGAGCGAGAGGACAGCGTGGCCCCCGTCGCCTGATCTGCACCGATTCGCGGTCTTCACTGCACAATAGGTAGGGGAATAGATTCCTCGTCTCGCCAGGAACCCATTGACGCCGCATGCATCGCCATCCATCGTCATTTTTATCGATTTCCATGCAAAACCCTATTTTATGGAATTTTAGGCTAATTTCTTAGCAATCGTTCTTCTCTCTCGATTTCGGTCCAGACGGTCGCTGATCGAGACAAGGGAGGTACCATTGGAAAGGTCGTGTCATGCAGGTCGCGGTGGCACCCTTCTTCCCTCGATTCGCGGAGCGTGGAGGTGGGTCGGGCCGAGTGGAGCTGTGGCATCTCTTCATCCGTTTGTGCCTCAAACGACGTACCCGTCGCGTAAGAGGTAGGGGGATGGAATCTTTTCCTCGCTAGGAACCCACCGGTACCACATGCGTCGTGGCCCGACGCCAATTTTCTCAATTTTTGTGCAATCTCCCATGCTAGTGTAAATTAGCCGTAAAATCATGAAACTGTCTCCATGGGCATGGTCTTTTGATTTTAATGGCATGTTTGATTATAGAATGTTGCTATGGCTTGGTAGTTTAGCTTGAAAACTTGTTTTCCCGCGATTCCCCATCAATTTCGGTCGACCGTGAGGGGGTTCGGTTTTGAACTCTAGATTTTGGCAACCCAGACGATATAATGCACCACCCTAGGTGTGTTATAGTCCCTTGACGCACCTGCCCTGGTGCGTTACCTTAATGGTAACGGGCCAGCCCTGGTCCGTTATTTGACCATTGACCATTCCTTTGACCGTTGACTGAGTTAGGTGGTTAGTTTGATAGCCCATCCCTGGTCTGTCATTGTCGTGTAACGCACCATCCTTAGTGTTTTATATTCTATTCAAAAACTATGGATTTTAGGTGTTTGGGTGCCTTTGATGGACCTGAACCCGTGCATTATAGTCATGTGACACACCAGTCCTGGTGCGTTACATGTTCTATTTCCATTTCCTGCATAGCATTATGTTCCTGCCCATCAATATCGCCAAGAACTGACTTAGGAGAAGAGGGAGGCTCCATAAAAACCATCTGTTGTTTAACAGGGATAAATTTCTCCCCCTCAAAATACACCGGATCCTGAAGGGACCCAGCGGAGCTGTTTAATATAGGATTAGCTTGCTGCAACTCCAAAAACTCCGTAGCCTGATGTAGGATCTCAAACTTATTATCCGTTGCCACATTATGTCGAGCAGTCGAAGGGCCTGCCGGCCGGCTCCTGAAGGCTTTCCTGGAATTATTAGGATCATGATCTTTAGCCACTTGAATCCAGGCCAATCTACCCTGTTTCTTCTTGCAGCCATCAACAGGATGACCAAGCTTGTGACAAAAAGAACAGAGAGTAGGAACACGGTTATAGCTAACCGATTGCCAATAACCAATACCATCCAGATTGATCCATAATCGCTCCCTGTGCGGAGCTGATAAATCCATGTCAACACAAACAAGGGCCTCCGATGTGTCTGTCATGGCCAAGGTTCTTTCATGGATGTGCAACACCATCCCAAAATTTCTAGCACTAGACTGCAAACAATCTTCATGGTACAGGTTCGCTGGCAAGGCTGGGAACCCAATCCAAATCGGCACCGTCAGCGGGTCGGCATCAAAATTGAAGTCCGATGTCCAGCGAAAGAAATGAAACAAGAAACCCTTAATATATAGGTTCTTCTGGATCAGCAACTTCGTGAAGTCAGATTCACTATCAAAATGATCGAGCAGATGCCATGGATTGAGCTTGCTGATTACAAAATCAGAGGATAGCGCCAAACGCTACACCAAGCAACTCTTGATTTCAGAGAATGGAGGCCATCCATATGCACATTTGGCCACAATGGAGAAGGATAGAAAGCATATGGATGCCTAAACCTCTGCCTTGGTGAAAAACACCATAGGCTTACCCCAATCGGTAAATGCTGGATCCTTCACTGGAATCGTGATCCGCGGCGGCCTCTGCTTAGATTCCATTAGAGCCTGCGTGAAGGTCCGATGAGAGATAGCTTAGGAGGATGAAGGACCAATCTCCGGTGGCGCCAGGGGAGCCCCGGCCATGCCGGCCATGGTCGGCAGGGAGGGGCACGCCGAGGGAGATGAAGAACAGAGGCGGGAAAAAAACCACAGTTTCTTACACTAGAAAAACTAGATGAGAAGGAGCGACTTTATGATCCTCATAGAATCTCAGAGCCATTCGGAAGGGAGGAAAATACACAAGATTTGCAAAGCGAAGGAAATGTTTCAAGACTGGAACCAGAATGTCACGTCCACATTATTTTGATTAGGCTTCTTGTCAAAGTTGACTTCTCACCTACCACCCTAGCTTGTAGGGAACAAAAATTGCCACGTTTTCAGCAAAGCAGAGAGAACTCTGCTAGACATTTATCTCCTAACAGAAGAGTCCTTCCGGTGGCTCTTTTAAGTGAAACGGATCCTCCAAATCAGTTTACGGATGTAGGAGAATGGGCGCTTGCGGTTCTAGATCCGTTCTGGGAGAATCCAAAGGTGTCGACACTTTTCAGGCAGGGTGTCGACACGTCACGTGATTAGCACGGACCTTATAGTGCTATGCACAGACTAGCACCGACTTCATGGCAGTCTCGCACGGACTTTATGAGCTATGCACTAGCGTGACTATGGACATGCACGGACCTTGTCTTGCGCTGGCTCGGGTGTGCACCGACTTTGTAGTAGACTTGCACAGACCTTATGGCAGACTTGCACCAACCTTGCTTTGTCGCTGAGAAGGATTTCACCGACCTCATGGCGAATGTGCATCGACCTTGCCGTAGACATGCACAGACCTTATGGCATGACTAAGGAAACTTGCACCGACCTTGCTAGCACAGCCATGAAAAGTTGCACCGACCTTGGTTTATTGTTGAGAAGGATTGCACCGACCTTATTAGCATTGCATCACTCGTTCGCGTGTAGCTTGGGCCAAGGCATCGAGACTTGAGCTTCGACGTGTCGGGACGTACACCGTGCAGCTTGGTGCCTTGAGTTGTGGTGTCGATGTTTTAGACACAGGAGGTCGACACCTTGTAGATCTAGAGCTCGGGTGCAGACAGCACCGATGGGGACTTCTTCTTGGGGTGACGACACATTGTAAGTGTCTGTTTTGAAAAATGTTAAGTCAAACTTTTTAGGTATTTGTCAAGGGTTTAATAATAATAATAATTTACGGTTAGTTATCATCAAAACCAGGGGACACAACAGGGGGAACCACGATAGGTGGAAGAACGCCGACCACTGTCCTAGTGTAATGACCTAGGATCTGGATATCGAGTTCAACCCGATACCATTCGGATCCTACGCCACCACCCACAAGTTGGAAAGCTCGAAAGGGTTATTTGGAGTGTTGTGGTTATGCATTGAAATTTAAAATAATTATAGAAAAATAATTTATAGAACTATTCAACTATTCTTGTAAAAAATGAAATTATATTTTATAACAACATAACTACAGAGTCTGGTCCACAAGTACAGTCAACTAGAAAAGAAACGTACACTGCTACGGGGCACACCCCTGGAATCTACATGTGCATCGACCATGGTCTCTATATGTGCACAGACCTAGATACTTCATGTGCACAAACACTCGATATGCACAAACCTATATGTGCACAGACATATATGCATAGACTCTATATATGCGTAGACCTTAGACTCTATATGTGCATAGATCAAGTACATCATGCCAAAGAATATGCATCAACCTTGTAGAGTATGTTGCAATACGTGCATCGACATGTAGAACATGCTGCAAAACATGCATCGACCTGAAGTGCATAAAACTTGCAAGAGCGACGACCTTATAGAATCATTGTAAGGATGTGCATCGACCTTGGCTTACAATATGCAATGTGCATCGACCTTGCCTTACATAATGTACAATGTGCATCGACCTTGCTTTACGCAAGATGCAATGTGCATCGACCTGATACACTACTGGTGTATATATATGCATCGACCTGTGTGACTTCATGCAAGAATATGCATCAACCTTATTTTCAACGTAGTATAAGGATGCATCGACCTGAATGGATGAAGACATATCCATTCTTCGACCTAATAGTTGTAATATGAAAATGTGCACTGACCTGTCATACTTAAGCCTAAAATGTGCATTGACCTATCAGACTTGATGCAAAAAAGTGCACTGACCTGTCATACTTAAGCCTAAAATGTGCATTGACCTATCAGACTTGATGCAAAAATATGCACTGACCTGATGTGAAGAAAGTGTGAATGTGCATCGACCTTATCTAACTCAGATGCAAACATGCATCGACCTTGCCTAACTAAGACTTGACCATGCATCGACCTTAATTACTAAGTGCCTATATGTGCATCGACCTAAGTTCTGACACTTCAACAAATAGATGTTTTGTTCAATGTGAAGGATTCTTATGCAGTTCAGCCCCAACATGATTCATAGAGTGTCATCATCAAAACAAGGGTTCTAATAATCTCCCCCTTTTTGATGATGATAACTATGAGTCATGTATGTGTTTGCTCAAAATGAAATTGATACACTTATTCACTCGTTCAATCATTGATCCATCGAAGCAGTAATCCATTCAAACAAGAGTTTACACAATGTTTCTAACATTTTCATTTTTCATTCATCATGCTAAAACAAAGTACAAGACTAATCATGCAGACATAACAAATGCAACTAACTATAATACTCTGACAGACAAACTGTGTACAATAAGAAAAAAATGTTGTTTATCTTAAACTTCAGCATGGAACAACTACTTCAGACCAACACTCATTGCTTTAGCACATCTCAGCATCACATCACAGCATCATCACGGCCAAAACCGAAACCGATACCGACCCGTATCGATTTCGGTCCCGGCCGAAACCGAGACCAAAACCGAGTTTGCCATCCTTGACTGGGGGAGCATCGGTAGGACGTGGCACGTGAGATCGGGAGATCGGGCGACACGTGGAGAGAGGAGGGGTTCCACTGGTGAGAGTACGTAAGCGATTGTGGGGAATCGTGTACTGGACTTCTTTCCCCACCGACCGTAAGCAGTCGGTGTTTATTTACATCGGATTGAATCTGAACACCTTTGTTCCATGCTGGAGAAAAGTCTGTATATGTCTGAAACCATGGATAGAGGGCCGGGGATATCCCGCAGCTGTAAGGGTGCATTTGACTAGGAGGTTTGATTTACTGGAATGGGAGACACTAGACACACATTAAGTGGTGCGGAGGTGAAGCTGAGACCCGCGTACGGATACATGTATTCAACTGGTTCCATACTTTATGAGAGCCGTGTGGGCTTCACAAATGGGCCGAGAAGGCCAAAATACAACTGGTGCAGACTGCAGGACAATTCCGACACGTGGGTCGGTCCCCGGGTCAATGCATAACAAGGCGGACAACAGCGTATTTTTATAGAGACTCTCCACAAGACACTAGGGACGTGCCCGATTTGCCAAGGGAGGGCTAGACTGGATGGCAGGGGGAGATATTGGTTGACGACTGGAGGAGGGCCGGATGCGGCTCGGGATGAGCAGTCGGGTATGTGTCCTGAAAGGAGAGTATCTTCATGCTGAGGAGTCAGGGCCGGTCCAGGGAATGTTACTTACGAGTTAGGGTCCGGCTAACTCGAATCATTGGTCAGAGCGGTCGGCGGCCGGCTCGGGGCGGGCGATGGACACGCGGTTCCGTGGCGGAGGTAGGTGAGACATCATGGCGTATGCGTGACCGTCGTAGGTTGTCATACGCGAGCAAACCCGAGATGCGGGTGTGTTCGCCGTTGTCATAACGCCTTATATGCGACGGGGAAGGACTTGTGCGAAATGGCTAGACGCCATATGAGGGAAGTACATGCGATATACCCTCGGCGTGTATGAGCCGATCAACAAGCCAACCACACGCGCACTTAGCTCCTTGCGTCCGTCCTTGCTTGCTAGGTGTCTGCGGAGATCCGTTTGTATTCTGTGTGTCTCTCCCTTGAGCTTCAAAGGGGGTTTTTATAGAGGAATACGAAAGGTCAGGGGGGTTTAGGCGGACCAAGTTGAGGGTAGAACCTAGTCCGCATAAACCCTTGAAAACAATATCTATTTTTTTGTTTGCAGAGTGGAGAAGG
>JANBPO010005890.1:0-18046 GCA_024336825.1 Amorphophallus titanum | reverse complement strand
AAGAGTACATCGCAACTGTATCATCCGCGAGTCGATGAATTGAGAAATAAACTCACCGTAGGGTTCCGTAGATTATACGGGAGAAAAATCCACACGAAAAGTAAAACTCAACTCGGGAGCTACAAAAGTAATCCGAAACTCTTCCAAAAAGATCCGAACAACCTAACAAAGATCTGTCAAGACCTAATAAAGATCCGATAAAGAATCCGGGGTGTTACATAGGCACTTAGTCATATAAGGTCGATGCACATTTACAGTGGAAGCAAATAAGGTCGATGCATATTCATGATTGAAGTATACAGGTCGATGCACATTCCTGTTTGAAACCTGTCAGGTTGATGCATCTATGTACCATGTTCAACATAAGGTCGATGCATCTTTGTGCTTGTAGCTTGATAGGTCGATGCATATACTCGCATGTAGTCCATCAAGTTGATGCATATACTCGCATGAAGTCACACAGGTCAGTGCACTAGATGACTTTGTGCTCAGCAAGGTCGATGCACATTGCACCTTGGGTTCAGCAAGGTCGATGCACATTACACCTTGGGTTCAACAAGGTCGATGCACATTAGATCTTGTGTAAAGCAAGGTCGATGCATATTCATGCACTCATTCTACAAGGCCGATGCACATGCAAGTGTTATGTTCATCAGGTCGATGCACATGTTGCAACATGTTATATAAGGTCGATGCACATGTAGAGTCTAGGTCATAACAGGTCGATGCACCTTTGTTATTCACTGGACTTAAGTCTAAGCTTTCATGTTCGCTTAAGGCAATAGGTCGATGCTTAAGCTCTAGCTATACTAGCCACCACCTTAACTGGTTTGTGCTACTTTACGTGATTTAGCTCGACCGATAAACCTTTGTTTCACATAGGTCAGTGCATCTTCATATATTCTTGTCTTCATCTATATCTCTTTACATATAAGGTCTACCTATGTTCTACACAGGTCAGTGTAGTTGTAGTTATCTTTCTGCATTCGTACAGGTCGATGCATTGAGTTTATACATCGAAGCATATATGTAATGTCCTAGGTTTTTTAGATATTCTTCGGATCAAGATCCGTGAGTTTCAGATCTCGTTCGGGCGTCCCAGATTGAGTTTAGCGATTTCCGTGTGTTTTTATCGATCGGACCTTCGGAACACTATGTAGGGTGAACCGGTGCGTTCTCCGACTCCAGAATAGTACCACTGCATTGTGCGTCTTCCAAGGATCACAGAGATAATTTTTTCATATTTTTTTTATTTTTTAAAATTTTTCTATATATAACCCCTAACTCTTACTATACATTTCTATCAGCGAAATTCTCTATGCCCTAGTCGATCAATATACATCATCGCTAGTTTGGACCTTACGTCCAAATTGGGACATAAACTATTTCCTTTACATTGACGTTATCCCCGCGTCAACAAATATGCACTTCCGTCGGTGAAAGGCTTCGTGCCCTAGCCAACCCATATACATCATCTCCAGTTTGGACCTTACATCCGAATTGGTGGATAAACTATTTCCTTTGCGTTGACATCATCCCCACGTCAATGACTATACCCTTCTATTGGTGAAAGGCTCCATGTCCTAGCTGACATATACATCATCTCCAATTTGGACCTTACATCCGAATTGATATGTAAACCTTTTCCTTTTCATTGTCGTTATCCCCACGTCAACAAATACACCTCCGTCGGTGAAAGGCTTTGAGCCCCTAGCCAATCCCCTATACACCATCGTCAGTTTGGACCCTACGTCTGAATTGATGCATAAACCCTTTCCTTTGCGTTGACGTGGTCCCCGCGTCAATAGATACCCACTTTGGTTGACGAAAGGCTTCATGCTCTAGTCGACCGATATACACCATCATCGGTGCGGACCCTACGTCTGGATAAATGCAAATACCTTTTCCTTTGTGCTGACGTTACCTTACGTCAACAAACAAGCTACAAGGACCTGAATGTTACATTTCGGCCCATGAACAAGACCTATATTGATCACTTTTGTTTTAGAAAAAAAAAGGGGCTTAAAATTGAGGTGCCCCATTGGACTTGATCGGTATCTCGCCGAACGAGAGCAAAAATGGCTAAAACATAGTTGCGACGAAAACCCGAAAGGGCGCTGTGGGCAAAATAGGATACCCTACCATGTGAAAACCTGTAAGGGCGCGTGGGTAAAAGCAAGAAGGGGCTAGCTTCGGTAAAAACCTGAAAGGGCACTTAGGTTAGTAATGTGGTAATGTAATTTTTTTTCACTCTTTCCGAACCTATGTTCTCCACCCATTTTTGCAAAAATTCTTATACGTCCCACTGAAAAGTCCATAACCACCTTCGATCTTTGTCATCATCGGCGAGATCGATGAATAAACCTTCGACTCAGACCTTTTGCCTCTGTCGATGAATAACCCCTTTTGCTTCAGCATTTAACCAATGCCAATGAATAAACCACCTTCAATCTTCGTCATCATCGGTGAGATTGATGAACAAACCTTCAACTCAGATCTTTCATCCTCGTTGATGAACAAACCACTTTTGCTTCGACATTTAGCCAATGTCGATGAACAAACTACCTTCGATCTTCGTCCCCTGTGCCTCTTCGCTGGCACACCCTCTGAGCGTCTTCACTGGTATGCCTGCAGGGGCCCTTCCAACGGCACACCAGCCTTCAATGCCCTTCACCGGCACGTTCCCGGGGCAAGCACCTTCAGCGGCACACTCTTTGTGTCTCCCAACGGCACGCCTTCGTGCCCCCAGCGACACACCCTGGCTAGGCCTTCAACGGCATGCTGCCTTCAATAGCACACCTTGTCACCAATACACCCGTGCACCTTCGTCGGCATGCCTTCAACGCCCTTCAACGGCACGCCCATATGGGCCTTTGACGGCATGCCTTCGTTGGGTTCTTCAGTGGTACGTCCAGCCCTTTCAACGGCACGGGTCTTCCAGTGACACCTCCGACAGAACAAATCTCACGCCATCCCCCTATGGACTCGTGGCGCGCAGTGGCCCACCTGAGGTGTCAAACGGAGAGAGGGACACACTATCTACTCCCCCTGCCACCAAGGACGGGAAAGTCAAATCCCCATTAAAGCTGGTCACTTCCCGCCTCCGCCGATCGTGGTCAAAGGCTCCCGCCCGCGGGAGTATAAAGAGCCCTCCTCCACCAAGAGACGGAGAGACAGACAGAGACACATAGAAGGAAAAGGAAGAACATAGAAAAAAGAAAGAAGAGCCACCACCTGGCAGCAGGAGCCGGAGAGGAAGAAGAAGAGAAGAAGAGAAGGAGGGCCGGCTGCTCTCCCCCGCCGCTGCTCTGTCATCACCATCTGAGAGAGAGGAAGAGAGTAAGAGAGAGAGAGAGGGAGATTACGTAACGGAGGTGCTTGAGGGAGCAGGAAGTAGTCGCCCCTGCTCAACCTCAACCTCCTTCATTCCTTTCTTTCTTCTTTTCTTCCTCTCCCTTCCCATCGCTTGTATCTTCCACCCCGGTGTTTTGAAATGTACATGGCCAGTTATGGCCTTCGTCTTTCATGAGCAAATCACCGCCTCCGTTTGTTCGGGTTCTCCTACGTGTTTGATGGCTTCCCCCACCTTTCCCCGGTGATTTCTCTTCTTCTGTAGCCCAAGCCTCCTCCGGACATCCAGAGACACTCCCCTCTTCTTTGCCCGAGGCCTCCCCCCTTCGGGACCAGCTAAGCCAGGGCCCTTGAGGCTGTCTTCCCCTTTGGCTCCACTACATTCAGCTGGCCCTCAGTCTAGCTCCTCTAGCCCTTGACTGGTACACCCCCGAATAAACCTTCCGCCGGTGCACACACAGCCTTGCATGCCATCACCGGCACAACCCTTGGCCGGCACACCCTCAGCCTCTCTGGGTGTACTACCTTGGTGCTTCGTAGTACATGCGACAGTGCTTTCTTGCCTGTCTATACTCCAGCACTCGTGTTTTGGATTCTGTGTCTAGTGAGCCTCCACTAGTCATAGCCTGACGGCACGTTACAGCATGTCGGCCCACTTGGGAGTGGTGGCGTGGCAGTTCCCGAGATATAGTTTTTAAGCTTGTTTCGTAGGGCCCCAGTCCAACCGTAGCGTCCTATGAAGGGGAATACTAGCTAGAGGCCTGGCTTAGGCGAGAGCTAGTGTGTGCACATGTGGTCAGGGACGTTAGGACTTGTGTCGATAGGCGTAACCCTGACTAGTCACTCGTTGCCATAGTTCTTGTTCTGGTTTAGAGTGTACCTCAGTCTCCGTCGTTCCAGGCATTCGTAGAGAGGTAATTGAGGCGTAGTGTAAGACGTCAGTGGATGCAGCTGACTGTTCTTCTAGTGAGGAGGTGCTTTCATCACGTGATGCATGACTCTCATGTTTCTCGGAGTCTGTGTCCCCTTTCGAGTTAGCCTGTTCTTGGTTCTGTCCAAGATCAGCTTCCCCTACCGAGTTGGCCTGTGTCTGGCTTTGCCCAAGGCTAGCTTGTTGTGGCATGCACGATGCTCCAGTCGTGCATGCGGTTGTGTTTAGGGGAGCGTGTACGGCGATGCAGTCGTGCGAGCTATAGAGTCTGTCCTATCTGTCTAGGTCTTCTTCTAGGCTTGTTGTCTGGTCTCGTAGGCCTTTGTCTTGGGCCTCATGCTTGTCGATAGATCAGTGACTCCTGACCTTCTGAGTTTAGGGTTGGCCTTTCTGTTGTGTTTGGAATAGCTTGGGAGCTGAGGTTAGTTCGACAGCTGTGCTTGTTGGCTTTTCCCTTTTCTTTTAGCTATTCTACTCCTTCCGTTCTGGCTTTCTTTTACAACTTTGTAGTTTAGTTTTCGTGCTTTACTACTACCTACTATTTTAGCATGTTACTGCATTATTTTTCAGTAGGGATCCACGTGACCCCTACTGCGCCAGTGACACGAAGCTCACCCCTACTTTTCAGGTGGGTGGTGTCATTCTGCTTCTGCGATTCCTAGTGTGACGTGTCCGTAGCTGCCAGCGGTGCCTGTGTCGGGCTTCCCCCGACCTCAGAGTACGTCTCTCTTTTCTGTCGACTGTACTCGTCTTTCCTTTGGACGGGACTCTGGTATAATTGTTAAATATTTAAACTGTTAATTAAAAAATAATTTTATTTTTGCTACTTTAGCAAACCGATCTTATGAAATTTAACTACTTACTGTTATATCTAGGGTGAACATAGGTCTCTGTCTCTTCCATTTTGCACTCCCTCTGAGGATGAACCAGAGGAGCTGAACCTGCTACCAAGCTCCAGAAATAAATGCTACCAGGTGCATCTACCGGTACTTTTATCAGTCTGCCCCTCATCTTGAATAGTTGATCAGAAAAAGAGTCGGGCTCAGCACTGGCGAATTCAATCATCCTGGGAAATAGTGTATCTACCTGCAAAGTTCTCCGGGCAAGCTCAGGGAACAGACTGCATACCCAGGCGTTGAAGAAATGAAAAGGACCCACGGTCCTTAAAGAGTGAGGAACTCAGTGCTTGTACTGGTCCCCCAGAGATTTGTAAATCAGACATAAGGCCACTGGGTAGATTGACAATCTCATCCCCCAGGCCATCTGACACGCCAGATATATGGCTTCCGGCCTGATGGTCGTCTCATCCCCTTGCGGGAGAGCAAAAGTGCACAGCCAAAATGTCAGATAAGCTGCACAGTGTGTAACAGGATCCACCCCTGCTGGGTTCAGACCATCCTTGCCTACATGGCACAGTGAAGCCAGCAGTGCTGATTTGTAATGGGGAGTCCTTATTTGCTTGCTGGTAGTCGGTCCCACTGAAGGAAAGTCTGCATATTTAAGAGGCCCCCGAAGAAATATTGAACCCACTGGCCAACCCGGACCTTCAGTCTGCTGCTCTTTTCTCGGGGCTGATAACCGCTGGAAGATCCTCTACTGTAAGCCAAATAGATAGAGCGATAGGCTTTCATCAGGTATCGGTATGAGTAACTGAGCGAGTATCTGCCTTTGCCATCAGAGCGATCTTTCTCAGCGTCTTCTAAGTAGACTTCTTCATACAGCTCGCCGTCAATAGGCAGACTAAAAAGCTGCGACAAGCTCTAGAGGTCCAGAGAAGTTTCACCCTCTGCCGTGTAAAAAGTATTGAACTGAGGGTAAAATACTTTGAACATTTCACAGCATAGTCCTCGGGAAATGGGATAGCGGAACCTAGAAGCAAAGACGTTGTGATATACCCCGGCTCTAATCAGCAGAGGGGTGTATTCCTTCAAGACAAAATCTATAAATTCTACCGCTCCCATGCGAAACAGATGTGCGTCGGTCACCTTTGAGTCTCCAAACCAGCCAGCAGCCAACTGATATTTGAACTACACGGCCAGGCAATTAAGCACGAAGGGTTCATCCCTATTCCCCCATTTCAGTGGTGCTAGGAGCAAACTATAGCCAGATTTCTCTTTATCAACTCTGCCGCCAGCAGTATCCCACCGAGCGGGGGTGAAGGCCATAGTAAGAGAAATGACCCGACTCGTTGGCAAAAAATGGGTGTCAACACCCGCGGCATAGGGTCAAGATAAGGGCAAGGCCCCGGTGGTGGAGGGCACCGATGCCCCTTCTCCGCTAGTGTCTCCTCAGCACAGCTTAGCTTCTCCCCCTAGGGGCTTAGCCTCTGGGTTGATCAGGATCGCGTCCATCGTCGATCTCATGGGCAGGACTGGACACTGGCTCGAGCTCTCCAGCCCGACCGGCCCTGGCGTCGAAAAGGAGCTGACTGTGGTAGCCGCAAGGAGTGTGCACCTCGTCATTAGTGCCTTCGACACGTGGAGGCATTGCTTCCAGAAGTTTGCCCAGCCACTGGAGTCTAGCCAGGCCGCTCAGGTGGAGATTGAGGGGCGCCTAGAGGAGTTTGAGGTGGCTCGTGCTGAGGACTAGAGGCGGTCGGTCCAGCAGGGACTGGCTCTTGTTGGTGCGGAGCGCGACTGGGACCACTTTCGGGCACAGGCTGACGTTGCTGAGGAGCGGGCCGCCAAGCTAGTGGTGGAGGTCCGAGCCATGAAGACCCATGCTCAGGAGGCTGAGACGGAGATCGCCACCCTGCGTTCCTCAATGTCAATGGCGGGCGAGGAGGCAGTGGAACGGTTCCACTCTTCTTCGGCCTACCGAGACGAGCTAACGGAGGTGGCCTTGGAGTTCTATGGGCCAGCCCGTGATCGTGGCTTCCGAGAGGGATGGAGTGCCGCCGTGAAGACCACTACGGACAACCTTGATCACGTGCCCCCCTTGATCCCTCCTCCTTCGTCTCCTTATGGCCAGGAGGCTGATGATGGTAAGGGGGAACCCGAGGACGCTGGAGCTGAGGGGCCGGTGCTGAGCCCTGAAGAGCGACCACCGGCGGACGCCCCAGAGGCAGGGGGCCAGGTGGTAAACCTGGACGCGGAGTCGCCTCCCACTGGGGCTGCCCACGCATGTGATCCCGATGAGACTGGGGCACGTGATGATGTACGCGGGGCGAACCCTTAGAAGGGTGTCCCTACTTACTCATTTTGATGTTTTCCTCCGTTTCTACCTAGGTGGCAGTTTTCTTTATGTAGACCTTTTGCTCCAGAATGGAAATCTTGCCTTTGTTTCGCAAACCTCAAAATCTCTTCTGTATACCTCCCTCCTTTTCGAACGGCTACAAGATCCTCTGGGGATACGAAATGGTGCTTCTGAGGAGACTTTGAAAGGGCGTGTGTGATGCCCCGGATCCTTATTGGGTCGTATCAGATTTCTTTTAGGTATTTTAGATCCTTATTAAATTTCAGAAGTAAATGCAAAAGATTCAGAAGTAAATGTAAAAAATTCATAAAATAACAAGAGAAAACAATAACATCAAGAAAAATACAAAAAATAAAGAGTTAAACGTACGTAACCTGGTCGGATCCGGTTCGAACGGGTCACGGTCGGCCCACCTCGGCGCCCAACTCGCCTTGGCGACTGCCTAGCTCGCCTTTTCCATTGTCAACAAGGCACTGGACCGCCTAGCCATTTCAAAGGCGCCTAGGCGCCCGCCTTGACAACTATGTGTGGTACGCAACGTGCCGGATTGGTATTGCAAACCATGCTCTTGATCGTCTCCGCAGAGATAGTACCCTCCAGGGAAGTCGCACACAGGCATCGCCTCAACCAACCATGCCGGGCCAGCAACAGCTCCGCCGGGAACTCTCCTGAATCCAACCACCCGTTTGCTCCCTGGCCGGAGTTGGTCTTGGACCCAATTCCCCTTCACCGCCTTTGCAAATGACGGGAGACGCACAACTCCCTCCCGAGCACCCATGGTAGGCGGCTTGCCCCTCAGACAAAGTCGCTTGACGTGCCCCCATCTCCCACACCTAAAACAGGTCAGTGTCCATGTCCGGCCGCCGGCGGGCAGCTGAACAGTTGGGGGGCACCCCTTCGAGCCATGGTGTCGAGAGGAAGGCCAGAGCTTCTCCCTCTAGAAAAGGCTAGAGAGAGACCATAAAGTTTTTTCTTAGGATGAACTAATAGAAATTTTAACAGAGAATAAGAGGACAACTTCTCCACACAAAACAATCTTGTTGACCATAGTTGATAGGGATGGAATGCAGGACTGCTAAAACTTGTAAGTATTCTTCTTCTTCCTCTTCCTTGAGACCCCTTCTTAATTGAATCAACGAGTGTATTATTGTACCCTCCCACTGGTAGTCTTGCTTGACAGTATTCCACTTGTCCTTTAAATATACTCCCCCACACCAACGATCATGCCAAAATAACATGCTCAGCCCATTGCCAACTTTTAGCTTAACTCCTCTTTCCAAATATGTTGCAGCTTGTACAATACCTTTCAAAACAGGGGATAATAGAGTAGCATCATCCATGTTTAAATAGAGTCTGTGATGCAGCTTATAATGCGTAGGAATGATCAATATTCTCCGAAGGGTGCAGTCCTCAGCCAGTAAATACCACAATGATTTACCCAACAAGGCCCCAAGCCACCTAACTTATTCTGCAGTATGATTTTTAATAAAATCCTCCAGATCACATTGGTTACACCAAGAAATGGTCCATGTTTCTTCCTTTCCGGAAATTATTTTATGGCTATTATATCTCTCATGCACTGCATCATGCAGCTCCGGTTAATAGTTGTTTGCAATGCTTATTATCATCACTCCTTTCATTCCTCACTATGCTATATATTTCTTTGAACTCTCTTTCTTCTCATGATGTCAAAGGGGAGAGAATTATGTGAGTCATTAATTCTGGAGTGAATCTTATGATGTCAAAAGGGAAAGTGAATTGTCAAAGGGGGAAAGAATCCTTCTCTTATGATCATTGTATTTCCTTTGACATGAACTCATAATAACTTATAGTTCTCATCATCAAAAAGGGGGAGAATGTTGGACATGTGTGTAACATGTTTGATTCTATTATTTTGATGATGTCTACCTATGAGTTATTGATAAGACTGACCTACACTTAATGATGTCAATGCTATGCATTTTAGGTCAGCACAGGCAATGAGAATGACCATGTAGAATTATGTCAGCACAGGCAATAAGAATGGTCACATGAAAAGGAACAAGCCAAGCAATGTTGAATTTAAGACAAAAATTCTAGGGAGCAAGCCAACCAAGGTTGATAGTCACTGAAGGGATCAGTGCACGAAAATCAAGGTAATAGGTTGCATAGAAAACTAGGCAACAAGTTACATAGAAGTTCAGAAGTAAGGTCGATGCAACAATCATTGTTCATGCAGTCAGGTCGATACACATTCTTGGACTGAAGAACAAAGGTCAATGCACATTCTTGAACTGAAGAACTAAGGTTGATGCACATTACTATTTAAAGAACTAAAGGTCATTGCAGCTTAAGTGTTCTCTGTAGCAAGGTCGATGCACATCTACTGTTCATGCAGTCAGGTCGATGCACATTCTTGCACTAAAGAAGTCAGGTCGGTGCACATGCTCATTTCTGCAACTAAGGTCGATGCACATTCTTGCACTGAAGTACAAAGGTCTGTGCACATGTTAAAGGTCGATGCATCTTTTGGTTTCAAAGTTACAAGGTTAGTCTATCAGCCGGCTAAATGCATAGAAGCCAACTAACAAGGTCTGACCATATTCTGAAGACAGGTTGGTGCACTGTAGAGTTCATGCACTGTCAAGGTCGGTGCACATGCCAAACTAAGGTCTATGGACATATGCAGTCTGGGCAACTAAGGTTGAGGCATCATGAGTTCTCAAGATGGAATAAGGTCCAAGCACATGCAATCTCAAGAGAGTAAAAATAGTCTCCAGAGAGCATTCTTGGTGCTAGGGGAGCATGTAGGCAAAGGTATTTGATATCAACCCCTTGGCGGAGCACATGCAAACTTTTATGAAAATCTTGATAGATTTTTAAGGAGGAGGTGATTATCAATTGTAAAGCTGATAGATGTAGACACGAAACCCACAAATGCAAAATGCTCGTATGCACAGATAGAATTGGAGGTAGGAGATAAGGATCAAATCATTCATGAGATAGCGATTTTTAGGTGGTTCGGATGCACCAACGGCACCCTACGTCCACCCCTCACACACGGTGAGGATTCACACACTATCTTGTAGTAGATTACAAGATCAGAAACACACACACACACGTGTGGAATATGAAACTCCCACGATGGTGCAAGAGCACTGACACACACAAGAATGGTGACGAACAACAAGGTAACACACAAACACACACGGATCTGTCTAGATCCACACACACACAGGTGATTGAAGGTTTTAAGAAGACACGACTCAGCCCAACAATAATGAGAAGAGAAGGACTGAGAATGAAAGCACAAAAACAAGCTCCCCCATAGTTGATGATAGTGGTATATGATGAAGCTTGCTCCCAGCTTGATCTCCTCTTGGTTGGATGCAGATTTTCTCTTGAAGGCCTCAACTCTTGGATGAATAATTCCCCACGGACTACTGTTTACGGCTACAGTACTAGCACCTTCTTCCTTGGCAGCCTCTCCTTGATCTTCCTTGTTCAAGCCTTAGGGTTTATGACCCCAATGAGATCTTTTATAGATCTAGGAAGGGCATGAGACGACCCCGAGACCAGATCCACAAATCACTCCTTGATTGCTGGCATTTGGCTTAACAAATGCCCCAAGAGAATTTCCCCACGGGCTAAAAATAACAAGTCAACAAAGGGGGCTTTGGTGCTGGCGGTCAACCAGTAGAAGGGTGGCGGTCGACCGTTCTGTGAATTTCTATAGTTGTTGGATTGCTGAAATTTTAGGTCGACCATTCTGAAAATGGCGGCCGACCGATCTCCTGTAAGTAGGCGTCTGTTCAGTTTTGTTATTTAGGTCGACCGCCAATCATGCAAAGGTCGACCGAAAATCCCCAATCTTGTAAAATTCAAGTGTTATACCAATGAAAACTGTCCATAAGTTCAATGCTTGAACTTGACTTGTGTTATGGTTGATTTCAAGTCCACTTAGGCTCTTTGTAACACATTGGGAGGATTATTAACGCTTAAATAAATTGTGATGAAATTGGACCTTTATTGCATAAAGATCTTCGTTCGAATACATGGCATGTGGAAGACAAATGTCCTGGGTTTTGTTATCATCAAAATCACTCGGATATACTCAACACTACCAACCCTTAACACCCTCCCCCAATTGGATATAAATTGCCGGATATATGCCAAGTGACCTTGTAGAGATCTCAGCTCAGAGAGGTTCCTCGGCGAGGGTAACTCTTGAATTGCCTTGATCTTTGCAGGGTCTATTTCAATTCCCCTATATCTGACAATGAAGCGCAAGAATTTTTCGCTCGATACTCTAAACGCACACTTCATAGGGTTCATCTTTAATTCATACTATCTCAGCCTTTGAAAGATAACTCGGAGGTCTTGTAAATGGTCTTTTTTCTTTCTGGTCTTGACTACCAGGTCATCTATGTAGCACTCGACCATGTGGTAGAGCAACTCATCAAATATTCTAGTGATCACCCACTGATAAGTTGCGCTGGTATTTTTCAGTCCGAATGACATCCTCTTGTAGTGATAAATGCCCTTGGGAGTCTGGAAGGCAGTGTGGACCCGGTCATGCTCCGCGATCCACATTTGGTTGTAGCTGGATGACCCGTCCATGAATGATAGGGCTTCATGGCTAGTTGTAGCATCAATCATGACTTCCGTTATTGGTACCTAAAAGTAATCCTTGGGGCAAGCTTTTTCAGGTCTCGGAAGTCAACACATATCCGGATCTATCCATTCTTCTTCTTCACGGGCACAATATTAGCCAGCCACGTGGTATATTGATTTTCTTCGACAAAACCCACATCAATGAGCTTGTCCACCTCTTTGCATATCTGCGTGATGAGCTCTGGCCTCATGCGCCGCGATGACTGCTTCACCGGCTCGACTTCGGGGCTTATTGCTAGCTCATGTTGAGAGACTACGGGGCTTAGTCCCGACATTTCTTTGTAGGTCCAAGCAAAGCAATCCTGGTATTCTCGCAGCAACTGGATATACAGCTTCTATTCTTCAGTAGACAACTGGGCACTGAGGAAGGTCAGCCTAGGGTTGTCCTCATCTCCCAGGTTGACTTCTATCAGCTCATTGACTGTAGCTTGGCCTCCATCTTCTATCTCCGGGGGCACTGGTTGAAGGTTGACAAAGTTTGGAATATCATCCTCAAGGCCAAAGACCTCGATCTCTTCATTTGGTTTTATTAGGACTTCAGTAGGGATCCCCGCCCCAGCTAGCAGTGGTTGTGTGGAATGTTCTGTGAGCAAACCCACTACCATTGTAGTTTCGAGGGGTGAATTGATAGCTCCATCCCCCACAGATAGGCTTGTACTCATAAGAGACTGGTGGTGGTTTATTGTGAAGTCCCGCGATCAATGACACCCAAGAGGGGGGTGAATTGGGTGTTTATAAATTTTAAGAAAACTTTTAGCTTAGGAAACTATGGCGGTCAGGTAAGGGTGCGTTAAGGTCACCCGAACGTTGAAAATCCACAGAAAACCCAGACCATAATGGTCCTTCGATGGTGCGTTATGTTAACGCCCATTTTAAGGCTCAGACGAGCATAACGGCTCCACTGCGGTCCGCTATACTAGCATAGCGCTCCCTCGAGGGTGCGTTATGCTCATGACGGTCACTGATATGACCGCCATGTAAGCTGGGCAACGAGCGGGTTTTATTCAAAATCGCGTCATGCCCTGGTCGATCAAATCAACGGGTAACGCGTGTAAAACCTGTAAAAACTCAAAACAAACTATCCCCACAACATGCACAAGCCCACAAAAGCTCAAACAACTAGCGTTTTCTTTTGTTTAGCTTATTTTTTTTATCTTTAAATGTTGTTTTGCTGTGTTGCTGCTGCCGCCCACCGGATAAGGAGCATGCCGCCGGATATATAGCATTTGAGGCCACCGGACATGCATATTTGAGAGCCACCGGTTATGCATGTTTTAAAGCCGCCGGCTATGCATGTTTGGAGCCACCGTTTAAGATCCAGAAACTGCCACCGGTTATGACCCAGAAATTGCCACCGGTTATTGAGCTTCAGCAGGCCACCGGTTATGGTCCACGGACGTGCCACCGGTTGTGCTTGCGGAAATGCCACCGGATATGCATATTTGAGAGCCACCGGTTATGCATGTTTTAAAGCCACCGGTTATGGGCTCTTTCCCACCGATTAAGAAATTTGCCGCCGGTTATGCTTGCAGCAATGCAGGTGGATATGCATATTTGAAAGCCGCCGGTTAACTGTTGAAGAGGAGCTGCCGGTTATGCTTTGACTTGCTGCCGACAAAGGCCGCTGGATGTACTGTTGTCACTATCTTTGCATTACAGATTCTCTCAGCGTCACCAACGGTGAAGTCCCCGTCCCAACAGCTTCAGAACACCTCCTGGCAATCTGGCCTGGTGATGGAGAAAGGAGCATACCCTTGCTGTTTTTACGTAGCAATGATGCTTTTTTTTTTTTGGGTTTGCCCAAATTCTTGTTAACTCTCCATCTTAAATTTCCACGTGACAGCATCGGTGGCTATTGCGGACGGTGATGGGGGAGACAAAAGTTAAGCATGCGTTCACTCCCACCCTTTAACTGATGGGAAGCGTAGAAGCAGAGACACTTCGTAAGCATGTAGCTCATCCAGAGTCCTGATAGATGAGTTTGCCTAATAACCAGTTGCCCTGAGTGAACTAAAATCGTGAGATTCAACAAGTATGTTGCATGCCTTCCTCACCGGCCCCCACTAGGGGTCCCAACCAGCTAGCGGTGACCTATGGTGACATCAACATTTGGTTGGGATTATCCTCGACCGCTTAGTCACGGGCTTTTCCCCGCATACTACACTGCCACCCGGGCCGACTCGGGGGCACCCCGACTACAAGCCATGCCACGTGGCACCCAGCAACAAGGCCAGGGCCTACCCCTAAGATGCCTTCCTCTAGCCCTCCAAGGTAAAAGGGAGACCTGACTAAGTCAACCACAGGCTTTGGAGGCCCATAGTATGCATATACGGCCAACACACGTGTGTCGGGAATTTCCCCGAACACCTTGCACGCACGTATGTCCCAAGCACTCTATAGGAAACTATGGGCCAACCCACGGCTCCAACACACCAGCCAGGTCCTACAACAACCCTCCAGTAATTTGGGGCCACTCCCGACCCTCAAACACATGACGATGAGCCGTGAACTTTTAGCTCTCGGGGCAACCCGGGGCTACTCTGTCAACCTACCTTACAACGCGGCATATACCACCAAGGCAAGGCCCACACGCCCAAAGTGCCTTCCCTAGTCTTATACCAGCTCCTACCCTCATCCCATGTCCAATTTTAAGGCCCCTGAGCCAGTTACCCAGGCCATTTGACAACCCAAGGTGTGTCAGGAATTTATCCGAACACCTTGCGAGCAACAACTAGGACCCGACAACAACAGGCCCCATGGGCTAATCCCAGCATCCTACAGCCCTTTGTCCTTTAAAGTACACCCCCAAATGATGAAAGGAGGCCCCTAAGGGCTATCCCTTGGGGTCACAGCTCGCCCGGAGGGAGTTCACCCTAGGCGCATCCGTGCCTCGGGGAGGGTGAACCCCCCCTTGGGGAGCGCACCCTCCTCCCACCCTAGTAGCCCCACGACCATCTCCCAGGCCCAGCGATTCTCAGTTCGTGCAAGGGTCATGCAAGGTTGACTGGCATACACTGTGTGGAAGGATTTGGCAACAACAGCACAGAGTCATACATCGGGTCCACATGCGCAGGCAATAGCAAGCCCAGTATCCTCCACCAGCCAGCTCTTGGTTAAAGTAGGACAAAAATAGGAGAAAATTAAGTTTTTATAGAGTGGGGACAGCCCCCCCTCTCTCTCTCCCTTTGATCCCCCTAAACCCCCCCTCGACGAGGGGGAGGGCTTAGGTGGACTAGCCAGACCCTCCAAGGTGGTCCACTTAAACCCCCCATTAAACAAAAAAAAGAAGGTTTTTTCCAATGAAAGAACCTAGCCCCAGCCCCGGTTCGTGCGAACCCATTTTTAAATTTTTTCTATATATATTAACCTCATTTTTTCTCTCTCCCCATCTCTCATTTCTCCCTTCCCTCCCTCTCTCTTCTCATGCTCTCTCCTCTCTCCCTCTCTTCTCCGGTGGCCGACGGAGGCAGACAAGGGCGAGGCGGCGAGGATCGTGGGGCATGGAGCGGCGAGGATGGAGCAAGGATCGCGATGGTGGAGGCGGTTCATGGGATCGCGAGCCAGCAAGGGTTTAACGGTGTTTTCTTCGTGGATCGGCATCCACAGTGCACGAAATCTTCAATGGAGGTAGGGGGACGGATCCTTAGCCCACGTACTTCCTTTCCCGCGAGCTTTGTAGGCCGTGGTGAGCCGAGTGGGCTTATTTGAACGAGTTTGGGCTCGTTGTGATTTTTGGGAGTTCGTAGAGTTCGCTGGAAAACAACGACGATTTTCAAATCGGTTGGTGTCAAATGACTCCCTAGAACGTCAGCGTTCCATAGTCGCTGATCTCGTCGCGATTGTTCCATTTGGGTCGATTTGGAGAAATCACCTGTTTCTCGCCATTTGTCAGCCATTTTGACTCCGGTTGGAGTCCATGTGATTGTATGTGCGTCCATGGCTGTATCCCCTTTGTTTCGGAACGAATTGGGCGTGGGAAGGCCAAGATTGGGCCAACCCTATGGTTTGCTCTCCATAACGGTTGGGCGATCGAACCAGGTGCCGTTCATCTATATGAGCGGCCAGCCTCGGACCGTTTATCCTCGCCTGGTTTTGAGGTTGAGTGGTCTATCGTTAGACCGCTCATGGTATAGGCAGCCAGGTGAGGTCTGCCTATCCCCTCTTGGGCGGCCAGCCTTCAGCTGCTTGTCCTTCCGTTGGGATGTGCGGCCATGGCTTGACTGCTTATCCTAGTTGACCTTTGGTCAATAGTTGGGTGTCGGTCGCATTAGGCGGTCTGGTCAATATCATTTTGACTGAAACTGTAGTATGTCAGTTCCGTTCAGCGATTTGGTCAAAATCGTTTGGACTAGGAACTCTTCAGGGTCGGTGGGCTTGAGCGGCCAGACCTTGACCGCTCATCCCCTTGGGCAGTCCTGCCCTTAACTGCCCATCCCCCTTTTGAGCAGGCTATCCTAGACCGCTCATGCCCTTGTGTGTTTTTCCTAGAACCGCTCATCCCTGTGTGTTGTCAATTAGCCTTAGTGGCTTGTCCCGTGACCATTTGAGCATTGTGTTGGCCTCCGGTCGACCCGGTTGTGACCCAGTGGTCGACTTTCAGTCTCGTGAGTGTCCCGGACACCCCGGACAGACTATTAGGCCTAGAGGGTCACACACAATAGAGTAGTGGATAAGACGGATAAGGACGGTAATTATAGACAGTGTCTGGGTTTTTGTAAAAAATGCCAGAGTCTATAAATATATGCTGAGGAGAGAAACCCTGGCCCAAGCATTAGGGTTCTCCTCTGGCCGCCCCCTTTCTCTCTCCTCCCTGACCTGGGCACATCTCTCTCTCTCTCTCCTCCTATTGTGGTGGATGGTGCTGCTGAGGAGTGGCCGACAAGTGGAGATCGAGAAGGAGAATCTGTTTGTTCCCGGTGCTCGTGTGGATACATCTAGAGGCCGGGCGATTGAACGGCTAGCAACCCAGCGAGCCTCTACTCGATAGTCTTCAGGCATCTGGGAATTAATTAATCCTGCCAAGGTATAGAAATGTTCATCCTAAGTAGGTTCCCTTAGAATATTTTTTTGATTTTGATCGCCAGCAACGATCCACTTCTTAGGGTTTCATTGTTTCCGCTGCATCTCTCATCAAAACCATACAGTGGTATCAGAGCCAGGTTGTTGGTAAGATCAAAATTGAGATTATTTTATTATTTTTCATTCTTCACGTTCATGCGTAGGGCTCTATCTTGGTTGCTCGATTGGGTCGCTCATGGGATGAGTGTTGGTCAATTGATCTCGAGGATTTGTTACGTTGATTAACCCACTGTGGAGCACGAATCGAACACTTCCCCATGGCCGCGATCGCCGTTCGCACGTGGAGAGGGAGGCCATTTTAGGCCGAAAATCTGTAACTGCTGATGTCCATGGGACTGGCAAGAGATGCTGGATGGTTCCCCATGGCGTCCCACGACGTCTGGCGGCATCCGGTGGCATGCGGTCAGCGGTCAGGGGCGGCGGTGACGTTCACGGTGAAAAGGGCGGAGGGGCCCAGTGTTCATCGTGATCGCCTCCTCCGGCGACGGCAATAGGGGAGGTGGCCGGTGGCCCTTCCGATGGGTCACCGGTGATAGTCCGCGTAGGCCAGGGGCGGCCTACGTTCCCCCCTCCAGTGAGCTCGCAACGGCTAGGGTTTTGGTTTCGGACGGGAGAGGAGTATCGGGCCAGATCCGGACCGAGCCGGATCCGGACCCACTCCCTTTAACACTACTCTGTCAAGATCTACTAGGGGTAGGAAAAATTAAGTAATACTACATAGGCCTACTTACAAAGAAGAAAATTCTCTTCACCAAAAGATAACTGACTCAAGATACACATCATCAAAAATTGAAAGACACATAGATAGAAAGAACATAGAGTAAATAAACACTATAA
>JANBPO010005884.1:0-20334 GCA_024336825.1 Amorphophallus titanum | reverse complement strand
CCATACCCCTTTGGGAGACCCTCTGGCCTTGCTGGCCCTCTACCAGCAAGGGACCAGCCCTCACATCCTCCACTCAGGATCGCCGAGTTACCCACGGGTTTGGGGTGAGTGCCGGGTGAGTTAGCCGCCGATATTGGCCGTTCGATTTGCGAATGTGCTTGCTTGCTTAGGTCCAAGGTTGTGTCACATCAGTTGTCTATTTCGCTATCTGTTTGTCTGCTTCCTGGTATCTAGTCTTTTGTGGGTGAGAGATTGCCAGGGTAGAGAAAGCTGATTTGTGTCTCCTATTGCATGTGTTGCCATCAAAGTATAGCAGCATTGTCATTATCAAAAAAGGGGAGAATATTGTGTCACCTATGGATTTAATGTCTAGTTTTGATGCTGGCAACAGTGTGGCTGACCTTAATTCTGATAATGGCAACATTGTGATAATTTGTAGTCTCTCATAAGTCAGATTGAGTTCTTGTTCATTATCAGGTCGATGCATGCTCATACTGTTGTACAATAAGGTTGATGCATCTCCCACTGCTTTGAACAAACAGGTTGATGCATAGTGTAGAAGGTCGATGCACATATGCATTTTAGTCTAAAGGGTCGATGTAAGAAGGTCAATGCACATATGCATTTTAGTCTAAAGGGTCGATGCACATTGGACCTTGCGTTCAGCAAAGCCGATGCACATTGCACACAATATGTGCTATCAGGTTGGTGCACCTTTACACAGGTCGATGTTGCTAGGTACTATATACTAGTTGTCGTAGCATAAGGTCGGTGCACAGCATAGTTAGGTCGATGCTAGTGACCCAGCATTTGCAGCATAAGGTCGATGCACATCATAGGCAGGTCGATACTAGTAAGCTAGCATTTACAGCATATGGTCGATGCGATAGAGGTTATCATTCTCAAGGTCGATGCACCTTGTGCATCTGCTGTAAAGACAGGTCAGTGCAGTAAGTCTCTACGTCGATGTTATTGTTCATGAAGCACTGGCTCATGCACACACAGATCGATGCACCTTCATTACAGAATTAGACTTTTTGACATAATAAGGTCTACCTGTGTTACTTAAAGGTCGATGCTTCTGTTCTAACTTGCTGCATATGTTACCTATATAGGTCGATGCATCTTGTTTATGCACCAATGCATATGCAGAATTTTATGCATTCATTTATATGATTTGGCTGAACTTGTGAAACATCTGAAACTCCATTTGCTTTGATACTTATCACTTGCTTCACAAGTCTCATGATGATAAGACTGTTAATAAATCTCTACTTTCGTTTTGATAGTCAGAGCAACAATCTTCCGAGGAAAGGCAAGAATTTTGAGGACTCTGAAATCAAGACACGCCTTCGATCAGGGCGTCTATTATTGAATTGACGACTTCTACTATTGGCACTTCTTAAAACACGCCTTGAGACAAGGCGTTACTGCTTGGATTGAACACGCCTTTGAGAAGGGCGTCAACTAGTAAATGGACGACCTCAGCCAGAGGCGTTACTTCCAGGATTAATTTTTAGGAAAGAAAATATTCCCACATTTGAAAATATAAAAACACGCCTTCTTCCAAGGCGTTACTTGAAATACACGCCCTGGAACAGGACGTTTTTAATAAACAAATAAACAATTCTCATTTCGTTTCCTTTTGGAATTCAGATAATGCCAGGAAGTAACGCCCTGCGCGTAGGTCGTTTATTATTGTGAAAACGCCCTGGTCAACGCCATTACTTAAGTAACGCCCTGTCTCAGGCCGTGATTACCCAAAAATGCAATAAAATGCCGAAAAAATCCATAAAAATAAAAATACTTAATATTATGACAATATTGAAGTTCACTTTGGGGCGTCAACATAATGACATGAAATTTGATCAACTTAGCGTCAATTTTGGCGTGTCTACAGTAGCGGGGCCAGAGTCTTCACGAAGACGGACGTCCCAGGGATCTTTCAGAACTGGAATGGTCCCGATCTGAGGTGTGAGACGCCGGTACCATTGATTCGTGTGAAGTCACGCTGTGCAGGATGTTGGCCGGATAGGGGAGGCTTGTCAGGGGTATATCTCCTAGTGGGAAGATTAGAAGGATGTGAGACCAAGCTTGATTGAAAGTTGACTGACCTCAAATTAACTCCTACAGAGGGCTCGGGCAGAAGATGACAGAACAGATCGTGGTGCTTCCTGTGGTGGACTGCTTGTTCTGGTCACTGGCGACTGGGACTGTAGGACTGGCTTGGGTTGTCGACGCCGATGCTCTTGACGGGGAACTCTAAATGGGGCGGGACCACCTCTGGCTGAAAGCTGGACAACCTTAGTAAGGATTCTCCAAGGGGCTTGATCAGAAGATGGGATATGAGGCTGGAGCAGCTTCTGGAATATTCACAGGTTGCTGGCCGGACCTGTCTTGCGCAGTCAAGGGAGAACAGCTGCCCCGGACAGCCCCAATGTCGGATGGACGCGAAACCACCTCACCTGCGAAGCTAACTTGATGAGCTTTCCATAAATGTATGATATGCCACCAGAAAATGTACGATGCATCCGGGGAAGACTCTTCAACTCGGAGCTTGTCTACTGCCTGCGAACTGTAGGCGGCCCAAACAAGCCCTATGGGCTAGTCCGCCTAAACCCCTTCTCCCTTACTCAGTCCGTGCAACCCGAAATGCACTATTCTAATGGGTTTACCTGGGATAGCTTGAACCATTCAACCTAGCCTACCTAAACCCTTCCCTGACCCTTTAAATTCTCTATAAAAGCCCCTTAGAAGCTCAAGGGGTGACATATACAGAGATACACACAACCATCAATTCAAGCTCCAAGACCTTCAAGCTTCAAGCAACAGCAAGGCAACCAGCAAGGAGAATTGTGTGTGGGTGACTTGGTCATCGACTAAGAATGCCAAGGGTATGTCACTTGTACTTCTCTCGCATTGTCTTTCACCATGACATACAAGTCTATGCCCACCATGCGTGAGACGTTATGACAAGGGTGTGACCAGGCACACATGTGACGTCACACTTCCTCGCACTCACGAGGCCATGTCCGACAGCTCGACCCGAGCCATGATTGACCCGAGCCCAGGCACCAGTCTGATGCTTTCACCAGTCATCCACTTGTAAGCCCCTCATTTGGCTGAACAAACATGGCCCACGCCATGAGAGGAACCCTCTATAAAGCATACGGATATCCACTTTGTCATGTATTGACCCGGGGACTGACCACCGTGTCGAAATTGTCCAGCAGCTTGCGCCTGTTGTACCTCAGCCACCATGGCCTACCTGTAAAACCTTATAGCTCTTAGAAACTACATTGCCATTTGAACGAATGCGCTCGCATCCACATTCGGGCCTGCAGCCCCTTTCCATGTCACCTAGCGTGAATCCACAGCCCCTCTAACCCCAGTCAACATCGTCCTGTCTAGTGCAAACCAACAACTGTGAAGTGCTCCCTGCTCTCCACCTAGGACTTCAGGCACATACAAACCACTCTTCAGCGCAGAACGAAGGTGTTCGGATTCAATCCAATGTAAATAAACACCAACTACTTACGATCAGTGGGGAAAGATGTCCTGTATACGACTCCCCACAATTGCCTGCGCACTCGCACCTATGGAACCAACCTTCCCTCCACATGTCTCTCACCTCTCGAGTCCACGTGCCATGCCCTGGCGGCGCTTCCCCGATCAACTTTTGGTTCCACGGGTGACTGTTGAGAAATCGACTGGCACGCCCGCATCCAAGCTACGCTTCCCTTAAAACCCAGAAACCTCCCATGCCACTCGGTCTCCCCTTGACTTTCCGTAAAAGGCGAGTGCATGGTGCCGCTTTGAGAAAGATATGGCCATGAGAGGGGGTGCCCGAAGCACACTATATTCCGGCACGTCCCTCACAGCCCCTTATCTCAGCCATAAAATCCCCATCACCCAAATCCACCCTCTCCTCTCCTGTCAAACTCAGTTCTCAAGTAGACCCAAGTCTGCCTAGTCGGTTCTGAGCCTGCAAAGCCGGCCTGTTTAAAAATCCCCCAAGGGAAGTACAACGATTGGAAAATTCTATCACAGCCCGGGTTCATAGAACTCTGAGAGAGCTTCACAACGGCACTGGTCCCACCTCATTCCGTTGTCAGGTCTGGTCGCAATGGCCGTTCTCGTGGGAGTGCGCAGTTCTGCCTAGAACCAGGACAACAAGAGGGGCCATCGTAGAAATCCACAGTAAAAGTACGTCGGAGAAGATTCAGCAACGGGCACTCCTAGGGGTAGACCAGGGACCCCCTACCATCGTCCCGGTGATCCACTGCCATCAGAAGCCTTCCAGAGCTCAATGTCCCTTTGGATGCCCCTATTCGCTGTCCTACCGACCAGCCATTCGCCGAACCGGAGTCGCTGTCCGCCACCGCCTGGAACCCGCCGCCTTGCTGCCCGCAAACCGAAGTTCGATGCTCCTGACATCACTGTGCAGCCCTTTACCTCCCTGCATGGAGTGAGCAATAAGAAAAATCACTGTTGTAAATTTAATTTTACCATTGTATCGGGAGTTACAGACTTGGCTGGGACGTCTTCCTAACGCCTCGAGCGTGGAGGTACACTCGCCACCCTCTTTGTCATATCTACTTAATTAGTATATGTTCTAGATGCCATTGCATGTGAGTAGTTTATTTCCTAGCTAGCTAAATTTAGTCATCGCTATGAGTTGTGAGTGCGAGAATCGTCCCGTGACTCGTTTCGAGCACGAGAGTGAGCTGACCACTCGAGACTCAAAGCCGGTTACTCAACTGTGCCGGTCGACATGTTTCCCTCACTGGGGACGACTGTGAGTGAGTACTTCTGTTTGGGGAACGTTCACCTCTTTAGGAACCCGGTTAGGTGACAAGTCATTAGTGTCGTTGCTGGTTGAGTTGTCATTTTACTCGCGTCGTCTCATAGAGTCCAAGGTTCGCACCTCTTTAGCGTTGAGTCTCATTGTCGTCCCACATCAAATTGGTATCAGAGAGGGGTTGAGTCTAGGGTAGTCATTGCATTAAAAAAAAATCTCTTGAGTCTAGGTCATCTTGTCTTAGGATTACATTTCATCCCAGTACTCGGTATATCAAAAGACATTACCGGAAAAATAGGTTACGCCTATTGGGAAGGTAGCCCCTTGCGTGAGGTTTCTATCTCCGCCACGTAGCTAGAAAGTGGATCTAGAGGGGGGTGAATAGATCCAACTGCGGAATTAAAAACTGGAACAGGAAATCAGATCAGACAAACACACAAGCACACTGGAGACACCCAATTTTAAGGTGGTTCGGTTTGCAGCCAGTAAACCTACGTCCACCCTACACTCTAACCTGAGTGTGGATTTCTACTAGGGAAATACAGCTTAACCCAACCAAAGGCTACACCTCTGCTACACAGCTGAGGAATTACAGCTTAACCCGTCCAGAGATTCAATCTCTGCTACCGCTGTCAAATAGCTTGAAAAACAAGGTTCAAATGGAAAAATATGAAGAATAAAAATAGGAAATCCCAAGATGGGAATGTAGCTCAAAATGAGCAGATCTCAGATCAGGTTCGGAACCGTGAATCTGAGTAGAACAATGTCTCTCTCTCTCTCTCTCTCTCAGGCTCTCTTTCTCTCTCTCAGCTCTCTACAAATGGCACTCTATACTGGGCTTCCTTCTTCTCTTTCTTCTGGATCGAAGACGCCTCCTCTCTATCTGCTCTATCTGCTATCTCTCTGGCCTCATCTTCTTTCTTCTTTCTTCTTCTTCTGCTTCTATCTTCTCTTCTCTTTTTCTTTGTCTTCTTATCTTGGCCTTGCATATATATAGAGACCCCTCACTCTCTTTCTCTTTGTACCACAAACTCCCTCACGCATTGGACGTGATCACACGTGCCATAGTGGGTCCCAACATATCCCTGACAGACCAATCATTGCACACGTCCCCAGAGTGTTCTAGAAGGGATACAAATAATAGAAAACCCCCTTTTTCTTTTTCTGATCTGCTATTGGACGAACAGGGAATGGAATCCACGTGACTTGAAGAAGTTAACGTAGCAGCGTCAACCCAGCTAACCTCAACGTTGACGCATTAGCTTTGCATGCAGCATAGTGGCGTGAAGAGTAGCGTACATTTGCTGCGTTGACGCACTAGAACAGACTGAAGGCTTATACCCGTGCCTTCAAGTGTTCTTCTTCTGCTGCGTCCACTCATCCACTAAGAGGCATTGACGCACTTGACGGTCTGAACGCTTGGGTCCATGTGTCTTAGCTGCTGTATATTCAATGACAGCGTCTTGCACAACTGCGTCCATGCAGCCAAGCTACTGCGTTGATGCCTTTGTGTATGCAACGATAACAACACCGACCCTTGTCCATAGCAGCGTTGACCTTTAATTGGCTTAGTGTCGGTGTAACTCCTCTGCTGCGTCCACGCCAACACCTGGAGGCGTTGACGCTGTGCAAAGGGGATCAAGCTTTTAAACTAGTAACATCGACCTTGACATGCATAACGTCGACCTTTAACGTGAGAGGTTGAAGGCTGCTTTGCTGCTATGTTGACATAGTAAGTCCAAGGCGTTGACGCATTAGTGTCTTCTTCGTTGCTATCTTTGAGGCTTTGAAGACTCTGTTCATTTGCGTCGACGCCTTCACTCAGCAACGTTGACGCCTTTGTGTATGTGCTTGACTTGGAGGCTTTGGAGGCTTTTGTGGCGTCGAGGCTTGTGTAGGCAGCTACGTCGAGGCTTGTGTAGGCAGCGTAGATGCTATCTTCTGATAGCGTAGACGCTGTCTTCTGATAGCTTCTACCTTAAGTAGTTCCTCCTAACTTCATTCATTTCCTCTTGACCTTCAAAGAGAAAATTAAGATTCTTTAATGCTCATGGTGATTAGAGTCAGTTTCATACACAGTCACTGTGTTGCTATCATCAAAATAAAGCAATATGCTGACTTGTGTCCTAGGGGACATAACACCCTCCACCACTCCCTGGTGGGCTAGTACACGCGTACCAAAGGCTACGACTAGTGGAGGGTCACTAAGAGAGTAAGCTCCAAGAACCACACACATACACACACTGCGCAAGAGCCGAGAAGAACCAAGTGACGCTAAGCCACTGGACTCGGGACAGTCCTCTAGACGCACTAAACCCAAAGGTCCTTGAGTCACAAGACTCGGGGTCAAGGCCATTGTACCGAACGGTACTAAGCCGTCAATCTGCCCTAACCCTAGGGTCAGAAATCTCGGCACGCTAAAGCAAAAGCAGTTCACAACAGCCACGATCATTCCCCCAAAAGGGAACTAAGAAGACATCCAGCTCCTAGGCTAGACAACTGGGCTCGCAGCCCAAGACCTCACACGGGACCCACTCGGAAATCACTTTCCAAGGAAATCGACGACACACGGGGAACCCTCACCGCACGCACACCAACACACGGTGGCACAAGTCAAGAACACCAACACCCGGGATCCCACTGCATCCAATCACCTGGCCCCAATAAAATGCACAGCACCCGTCAGGCCACGGGTTAACATGTGGATCGAGAACCACTCGCCCGGGACTCGAATCGGCCAAAACGAAAACATCAAGTTAGACTGGCACATGGGCAGTTCATCCTTGGCCGCTCAAGGGATGTACGGCTAGGAACGAGCTGCACGAAGGACATGCTGTCAGGGATGGGCCGCACAAGGCTCCAATCAGACTAACCCAAGGGTAGGAAGGACAGTCAGGGCTCGGCCGCCCAGGGTATTGTGTGGCTAAGGGTCGACCGCACAAGCCGACCGACCTACTACAGTGCCAGTCAATGCGGCTTTGACCAAGCTACACAACCCCACCGACACACAGATGTTGACCAAGGGTCAACATGGATATGCGGTCTGGTCCTGGCCGCACGTCCCAACAGAAATCATAGGCGGCTGGAAGCTGGCCGCACAGGGGAAGATGGGTAGACCCTTACTGGCCAGACCACCTTGAGCGGTCGCACAACAGACCACTCAACCCCAAAATCAACCGGAGATAAATGGTCCACAGGTGGCCGCCCATATCGATGGCGGTGCCTGGTTTGACCACACAACCTTACTGCGAGAAACCCATGGGGTTGGCCCGACGGAGGCCTTCCCACGCCCGTTCATTCCGAAATGAAGGGGAAACAACCCTGGGCACACATACAATCACATAGACTCCGACCAGAGTCAAAACTATGCACGAATCACAGGAAACGGGTGATTCTACCGAAGTTACCCAAAAAGGGTTTCACGATTTCTCGGAGCCCTACCGGCTAAACGGGACCACCAATCAAGACGAGATCGGTGACTATGGAACGTCCACGTCCCAGGGAGTCCATTGACAATAACCGATCCAAAAATCGTTGCCATTTTTCGACCAACCCTACGAACCCTACAAAATCACGATTCCGCTAGAATGGACCCAACTCAGTCATTTTCACGCCGAACGATGTGCAATGGTAGGGAAAATGGGCAGAACGAAGTGGTGTTCCTTCTCCCTACCTCCACCGAAGAAACTGTGCGCCGAAATGACTAAACCACACCAAAAACCACGCGAAATGGGAATGGCGCCTTCTTGGAATCCACCGAGGGATCGCACCTACCACGCTCCAACCGCGGCTCTATCCAGCGAACCGATCTCCCCAACGCGTTCCCACCCCGGCCAACTCCGCAATGGTGCGCGCCTCGCGCCGAACGGGCCAGAGATGAGAGAGAAATGAGAGAGAGAAGGGAAGGTGAGAAATGAGAGGGGAGAGAGGGGGCTCGAGGCCAACATGCTTCGACATCTCAAGATGTCAAACCCCAACGCCCATACGGGAAAAAGAGAAAGGGGTTTATCGTAAACCCAACTTCACATCTCAAGTCTCGGAGAAAGCCCGAGTTAAGGGAGGTGACAGTGCCCAGTCACCGCCAGGGCAGGTTTCAATCTTCGATAGGCTGACAGATGCCTCGACAACACGGCCTTCCATCTTTGATAGACAGGGGGCATCTGCCCGCCCCAAAGTCCAGCCACCAAAAAAGAGAAGGGCGCTTCAAATGACGGAAGTAAGTGACAGCAATAAGATCTACACCTACTACGCCTCCGGCAAAAAACCAATGGAGGCAACTAGCAACCCTGCCAATCCGAATGAACCTGTCAGGTTAAATGACCCAAATCCGACAACGGATACGGTATATCGCAATACCAAGAATGCCGCCAAAAGAAACCTCCAAGTCTAGTTTAGTGGCCAGGTAGGAACTTCTCCCCATGGTCAACATCGGGGACTCGTCCAGAAGCAAGCTCCGAACCAGGACGCGAATGTGCCCCAAGCAGAAATAGATCCTGATGAGGTAATAAGCATCCACAAAGAGGGGGGAGCTCGACCCATCAGTGGATATATCAACTCGATGTTTGAACCACCTACAAGGGCCGCATTCCAATCAATGCCCGACGATGCCAAGTTTGAAACTATGCAGTGTTGGCACAAAGAGATGATGAATCTCATGCTAGAGATGAAGCGACAAATGAATGTAAATGCCCAAAGACCTCCAACACCAGTCCACAACCAAAATCTCCGGCGAGAGCAACGGTTAGGTAGCCCTGCCGTTGTAAACCGACAAATAGCGGCACCCTATAATGTAGTCGTTGAAGCGGGGACCAAGCTACTTTGTGCCCCGCCAAATGTCCAGTCTTCCCAAACTCTAGCAGCTGAAGATGTCATCGTCCAGCAGAATATGATAGAGAAAATTGTTGAAGACAAGTTCGCCCAGGGGAGCCAAGGTTTCGCTACTGTTGATTTAAACAGTGTGCCCTACTCAATCCACCATCAATTCGAAGCTTCCGTCGGACCGTCCGAAGGCACCAAAGCACCAGAAGTTTAGTGGGCAAGGATCCCCTCATGAACATATGCCTATTATATAACGGCCATGGGTGACTTAGCACTTGAGGAGTCATACCTCCTTCGCTACTTTGCGACCTCTCTCACGGGCAGTGCCCTCCAATGATACTCAAGGTTGAAGCCCAATTCTGCAGCTGACTGGGCCAATCTACAGAAGAAGTTTATTGATCGCTGACTCAAAATAGATAACTAGACCATGCTAGATGCGTCCGAGGTGAGGAGACGTGCCATGAGTGTGGGCAAGGGAGGTGATGTCCCCATCAGTGTGTGTCATATCATTCTTAGTACGTGGATTGTTGCACTTGTGGCAGCGTGTGTGTGTATTGGTGGATCTGATTATCAGATCGTATTGGAGACATCATCTCCGTGTGTGTGTGTGTGTGTGTATTGGGGAGCGTCCCTGTGTGTGTGTATAGGTGTCGCCCTGCGTGTGTGGTTGGAGCATCATCTCCGTTTGGGGATTTATCCCCGAGTGAAGTCTCACCTAGTTTGGTGAGGGGTGGACGTGTAGGGGGAGTCCTTAGTGGTCCCGAACCACTTTAAAATCCTTGTGCATTGTGGTTTGCTTTGTGCATTAGCTTGGTTTGATTGTTGAATCCATTCATATGATCGTGTGGGAATGATGAGATTGAGAGAATCGGTATCATTACTTAGTTAACTTCCTCAACCTTGTTAAAGGTGTTAATTCCACTACGCACCATTTGTCTTACCAACCAATATAAGGGGTAGTGTACGTTGCATTAGAATGTGTAGTTAAACAGATTTCAACCTCCTGGTTAGAGTGTTTATCACATATCTTGAAAAGGTAAAAAGTTTTGTTAAAGTTTGAAACCACCCAATTCACCCCCCTCTTGGGTGTCATTGATCGCGGGACCCAACAAAAATTAAGGCCCCTTGAGCCCTAAATTTAAGCAGACCGAGCCAACAAGGAGGGAGGTACCCGTAAAATAATCCCAAAGATGATCCTGGAAATAGCCCAATGAGTAATGGACAACTCGAGGCATCAAAAAATGATAGTAAGAGGAATGACTCAACTTATCGACAAAAAATGGGTGTCAACAGATACCCCTTCGTAACGTCCTCTTTGTAGGGGAGCGAGTGGAGGTGAAGCGAAAGCGAAGTGGAGCATGGAGATGAAGTGGAGTGGATGGAAAAGTGGACGTTAAGGTAAAAGACACTTGTTTTCTCGCCAACAAGTAATAGGAATCTTCCAGAAAGCTCTGAACCAAACACAAGGAGCGATCAGACTAAAAGCAACACCATTCTAAAGTAAAAGCAAGAGGTAAAAGGAGGCAACCTCATTGGGGGACACAATCCACAACCAAATGAGGGAATCAAAGCAGCAACAAAAAGTAAAGAAACTGACTAAAACTCCAGATGGGGGACTTGATGTGACACAACCTTGGACCTACTAGCAAGCACGATGCGCGACTCAAACGGGCCGTATTTGGCGGCCGACTCATCCAAGCTCCAAGATCTCCAAGCTTCAAGCAACAGCAAGGCAACCAGCAAGGAGAATTGTGTGTGGGTGACTTGGTTGTCGGCTAAGGATGTCGAGTGTATGTCACTTGTACTTCCCTCACATGGTGTTTAGCAATGACACACAAGTCTATCCCCACCACGGGTTAGATGCTATGACAAGGGTGAACGCCCCCTCATGCTGGGATTTCCCTTCACGTGCCCGCCGACCACAACCATGCACGCACCATGGCTTCACGCTTCCCTGCAGTCGCGAGGCCATGTCTGATTGCTCGACTCGAGCCGTGATCGACCCTCACCCAGCCGCCAGTCTGATGCTTTCTCTAGCTATCCAGTTGTAGCCCCTCATTCGGCGGAGTAAACATGGCCCACGCCGCGAGAGTAACCCTCTGTAAAACACGTGGATATCCACTTTGTCACGCATTGACCCGGGGATCATCCATCGCATTAGAACTGTCTCGTGGCTTGCACCAGTTGTACCTTGGCCACTATGGCTTGCCTGTAAAGTCATATAGCTCTCAGAAGTCATACTGCCACTTGGATGAATGCGCTCGCATCCACGTTCGTGCCCTCAGTCCCCCTATGTGTCACCTAGTGTGAATTCCCAGTACCTCCAATCCCAGCCAACACCATCCAGCTCAATGCGAACCCACAGCTATGAAGTGCTCCCTGCTCTCCACGCAAGACTTTAGGAACATACGGATTTCTCTTCAGCATGGAACGAAGGTGTTCGGATTCAATCGGATGTAAATAAACCCTGATTGCTTACAGTTGGTGGGGAAAGACGTCCTGTACATGACTCCCCATAGTCGCCTGCGCACTCGCACCCACGGAACCATCTTCCCCTCCACATGTCTCTTACCCCCTGAGCCCACGTGCCACTCCCTTGTGGCGCTTCCCCGGTCAACTTTTGGTTCCATGGGTGATTGTCGAGAAATCGACTGGCATGCCCGCACTCCCGCCATGTTTCCCCTGAAACCAGGAAACCTCCCGTGCCACTCGGTCTCCCCTCGACTCTTCGTAAAAGGCGAGTGCCCAGTGCCGCTTTGAGAAAGATGCTGCCATGAGAGGGAGTGCCTGAAGCGCACTATATTTCGGCATCTCTACTGTAGCTATTGTTGACAACCATTTTTGTCGATAAGTTGAGTCATTCCTTTTACTCCCATTTATTGGTGCCTCGAGTTGTCCGTTACTCGTTGGGCTATTTTCTGGCACGTCCTTGGATTTATTTTATGGGTAGCCTCCCTCCCTAGTTGGGTCCATTTCAATTCAAAAATATAACAATAAATACCATCGCTGCGGGGTACTCTTGCAGCTCGCATCTTAACACTATCAACTGGCAGGATAAAGGGGTTGGGTTCACGATGGGCTGCCACTATCTAGCTAGCAGCACCACTGCCAAACGCCAATGACAATCTTTTCCCATTGGGAGGTAATAATAGCTCCACAGCTACGCCATCATGTGTTACTAACATCATAAAAAGGTACAACACCAAAAAATAAAAAAATAAAAAAAATAATGGTGTAAAGTGACTCACTATTACCTCTCAGTCTGCCCTTTCAGGCAGACTCGCAAATAGATGTGCCAACACGATAGCTCCCCAGGCGTACCGCCCCATCCTTTCAGGGTCCACCAGGAGCTCCAAGAAGCGACAGTGAATGCTGTCTCCCTTCGAGCCCAATAGCAGCCTCCCCAATTGGAAGAAGAGAAATCTAGTCAGATCTATGTTGGATCTCTCCCAATTGCTGGCATCAACACAATACACAGTGCAACACCTTCTTTCAGCACTCTCCATGAACTCTTCCAATGACTCATCATCATGTGGATGAGCGTCAGAAAGCCCTAATGCCTCCATGATGGACGTCTTAGCTACTGACCTGTTCTTTTGATCATCTAGATCCAACCCTAAGAACTTCTGAACAACCTCTCTGTAATCAGAGTAGCTGACACCGGTCACCACCTCGCCATCCACTTTGAGGCCCGTGAGTCGTACCACATCCTCTAGTCTAGGCACCATGTGCCCCCAAGGCATCAGGAAAGCCCGACTCACTGGGTCCCACCTTTCACGTAATGCTTGGATGAGGGCAAGGTCGAGCTTGATTGGCTCAATTAAAAGAAAGGCCCCGAACCCCATCACGTCTAGCCGGGCCTTCTAGAAGTCTGGAAGACCCCGATATGCAGCCACCACTAGCTCCCATGAAATATATGATCTCATCACGCTCTGCGCATACACAAGAAGTAACAAAGGAGTGCATTGTCAAAAAAAAGGGGAGGCGCAAGCAAAGAGATGAAGTGGGGACCACTCACAAGCTGTGACTGGGTCCTCTCACTCAAGTGTCCTTCACGGTCAGAGAGTCTCCTGGAGCCGTTGCTAGACCTGCTTCTCTTCGAAGAGTGGGAAGATTTACCTTCCATTACGAGACTCGAGAACTCTCCACTCCTTCTTCTCCCTAGAAACTTACACTCTTGAAATTGGCTCCTGGTGCCCCGGGGGAGGACAAGGAGGGAGGTATTTATAGGAGTGGAGCAGGCCCGAGCTGAAACTATCACCATCACCTCGACAAACGACACATGGACGGACACAGAACAGAGCTGGCCATCACGACCAACACGACTGTAACGGCCTACTATAGGCGCGTTACACGCTCTAACGCACCCAGATTGGGCTGTCAGGGCGAACATGCCTCAAACATAACTTAGACAAACGGCATGTAACGGTCCAATGTGGATGCGTTACAGCACCTTGGCGCATGGGGTTTGGGCCGTTAGAGCCAACCGACATTACCAACCAAACTCTATCAAACACACTATGACGGTCCAAAGAAGACGCGCCACAGTACTCTGGCTGTCTAAGGCAAGGCCATTAGAGTGAACCGACTGACACGGACATCAAGGACGAGAGGGCTGTGATGCTCCGCCATAGGTGCGTCAGAGGGCTGTGACGCTCCAATACTAGACCATCACACTTCCACAGCCACAACTGACCCACATGCTCAATGGCATGTGACGGTCTATCGTGGGACCGTCAGACACTATGACGTCTCTAGTGCGACCGCCACACCGGTCCAGCGAGCAAAATAGTGGAAATGCCAAATCGACCCATTCCACACCCCATTCACACTGAAGCATAGGGGAAACAAAGTCACACGACGACAGAAGACGTTTGGGAGCTAAAAATGCCACATGCACTCATCAAAATGCGAGATTGGGGCGATTCCGACGAATTGACCCTAAACGAGTCACCAAGGTTCCCGGACTCCTACTGGCCCCGAATGACGACCAATCGACACGAAACTTAGGTGAATGGGATCCAGACATCCCAGCGGTCATTTGGACACTAATTACACTGAGAATGGTTGTCATTTTTCGGTGAACCCTACAAACTCCAAAAATAGCGATTTTGCCTAAACTAGCCCGATCTCACCCGATCGAGCACCAATCCACGCACAGAAGCAAGGAAAACGTGCAGGAGGAAGTGGCAATCCGTCTCCCTACCTCCACCGTAGCAACCGTGCACCGAAGTGACTAAACCGCGTCAAAAATCACAACGCGAACCGCCCACGTCGACTTTGAATCCACGAACGGGATCGCGCCAACGCCACGCCTCCATCACGCGTCTCAGCAGCTCCCCGGCGTCGTCAGCTCGGCCGCGATCGCCTCCGTCTATAGCTGGAGCCGAGGGAACGAGAAAATGAGAGAGAACAGGAGAGAACGGGAGAGAGAGAGATCGAGATGGCATGAGTGAAAGAGAGGGTGGGGGGGGTTAAAAGGTTAGGAAATTAGGAAATTTCCTAATTTCTGGAAATCTAATTTTTAGTCTGAAAATGCACTAATCCTGAAAAATATGCCGGTACTAAATCGAGGGACAAAACGAAAAAGGACAAGGGAAACTTGGTACTTGCTCCTTCCACATCTCTTCGTGTTTCTCCCTGCTCGTCTTTATTCGCCTTCGTCTATCGGCAGCGTCCCAACACTCGTCGGCGATCTCTGCCGTTCTTCCTCTCCTCCCTCCAACACAGAGGCGCCATGGCGTCCAAGACCGAGGGCATCGCGTTGCTATCCATGTACAACGACGAAGAGGAAGAGGAGGAGGAGGTGGAGCAAGCCGAGAGAGGAGGGGGAGGCGGAGCAGGCGCAGAAGAAGAAGCGGGAGGCAGGGCCGAGGACGAAGCGATGGCCGACGAGGGCGGCGCCCTCCTGGGCTCGGAGTCTGGACCGGAGAAGACCTCTCCGGCGCTGCTGTCTCGGACTCCCGTTTTCCCGGAGGAGGATTCGGAGCACAAAACCCTAGCGAGCCCCGCGGTGCCCAGTGTACCCACGCCCACGCGGACGCCCACGCCGAAGCACCAGTTCCTCCCTTCTGCCGGCGCGTCGCAGTCCCCTATGCCCGCGGCTTCTCTCGCGGACGGCGTGGAAGTACAGAGGAGTAGTAAGAGATCGCTCACTATTGTGGATTACGCTCACGACGAGACGGCCATGTCTCCGGAAACCGAGGTGATGATTCCTTTTATCTACCGCTCATTGGAAGTATCGTATCTCTGTGTTGAATTGACGATGTTTCTTGTTAGGGGATCTTTTTGAATTGTTCCTCGGATCTGCGGAGGTGGGATTATGCGAATTATTTCATGTTTAGCAATTTAATTATTACAACTCTCTTTAGTTTTGCTTTCTTATCGAGATGTTCTGTGAATTTTGTAGGAAGGTGAAATACTGAGCGCTGGACGCGTAGTCTTTGGGGCAGATTTTCATGCTTCAGTTGGTACGATTAAATTGCTCAGTCAACATATGTCGTTAATAACCATTTCAGATATTGTATTGTGGACTTTTAATTGTTATTTGAATTAAGAAAACTGTCATTGTGACTGTATAACGATGTTTTTGAGCTGTTTGTTTTTTTGAAAGTGGATAGTACCTCCGATTATATAAAAGAAATGGTAAAGAAATTTCAAGTGTGGAGGGAGTGCTCCCACAAAACTCCGAAGTATAAAAGACGGCAGACAACTCTCTGCCTCGGGATCAAACTAAAGAAAGAAACAAAGCCCCTTTTGACCAACAAAACCATCTACAACAAAGACATCCAAAACAAACCACCAACCACCCAAAAACTGTTAACTCCAGCCTAAAAAAATCCCTCACGTGATTACATCCCCACCTTTTTTTATTCATTTATCATATACTTTTTTTTATTATCATATTTTTATCATATTATTATATTATTAGTGCAAAGTGTGCATGGAAGGATAAGTCAAAAGGGGTTGGAGAGGGGTTGACCTGTCCTGAGGACAGGCTGACCATAGTGAAATCAATAATGGAGATAGGTAGACACCAAAACAGTCAAGGTTGAAGATAGGTAGACCTTGAAGGTCTGAGCACGAAGGTAGGTAGACCTTGAGGGGTCTGAGCATGAGGGCAGGTCGATGCACATTTAGTTCAAGTTTGGAGACAGGTCGATGAGCATTTGGTTCAAGCCCAAAGATAGGTCAATGCATATTTGGTTCAAGTCTGAAGACAGGTCGATGCACATTTAGTTCAAGTCTGGAGACAAGTCGATGAGCATTTGGTTCAAGCCCGAAGATAGGTCGATGCACATTTGGTTCAAGTCTGAAGACAGGTCGATGCACATTTGGTTCAAGCCTGAAGACAGGTCGATGCACATTTGGTTCAAGGCCGAAGACAGGTCGATGCACATTTGGTTCAAACCTGAAGACAGGTCGATGCACATTTGGTTCAAGGCTGAAGATAGGTCGATGCACATTTGGTTCAAGTCTGAAGATAGGTTGATGCACATTTGGCTCAAGTCTGAAGATACGTCGATGCACATTTGGTTCAAGCCTGAAGACAGGTCGATGCACATCAAGCATAGGGCTAAAGGAAGGTCGATGCACATTGTGCCAGCACGAGACAAAGGTTGATGCACATCAGGCAGGGCCAAGGGAAGGTTGATGCATATGGGCACCAAATTGAAGGAAGGTCGATGCACATTGTGCCAGGGCTAAGGGAAGGTTAATGCACATTGTGCCAGGGTAAGACCATGGTCGATGTACATCATGCCAGCACAAGTGCAGGTCGATGCGCATTATGCCACGGCTAAGGGAAGCTCGATGCACATCATGCCAGCACAAGTGCTGGTCGATGCACATTATGCCAGGGCTAAGGGAAGGTCGATGCACATTGTGCTAGGGCTAAGGGAAGGTCGATACACATTGTGCCAGGGCAAGACTAAGGTCGATGCTCATCATGTCAGCACAAGTGCAGGTCGATGCACATTATGCCAGGGCTATGTTGAGTAGTGGATGGCGGATCTAGAGGGGAGGGGTGAATAGATCTGTCCCTCTTTTTGCAATGCAGTCCTCTTTAAAGCTAGATAAAAATAATTGCAGCGGAATACAACTAGCTTAACGAAATACGTTACGATTGGCTTAGCAACTTGATGTCGAACTCCCCCAGCTCAATGGCCCATTTGATCAGCCTCCCTGAGGCATCAGGGTTCTGGAGGATTTGTCACAGTGGCTGATCGATGGGGACGATGATAGGGTGAGCCAAGAAGTACAGCCGTAATTTACGAGCAGCCGTAACGAGCGCAAGGGTGAGCTTTTCGGTTGGCGAATACCGAAATTTGGGACCTTGAAGTGCTCGACTGACGTAGTAGATTGGCTTCATGACTCCTGCCTCTTCCTATGCGAGGACGGCACTCATGGTGCTCGGCGTCACAGATAGATACAGGAATAATTCATCTCCCTTTTTCGGCTTGGCGAGGATGGGAGGGGACGCTAAGTAGCATTTTAATTCTTCAAATGCCAGCTCACACTCCTGGTCCCAGTTGATGTGTCCTTTCTTCTCCGGCGCTTGATTGGCTTGCTTATCAGCCGAAAGAAGGGGAGGCACCACTCGACGGCTCGGGATAGGAACCGAGCCAGGGCGGCGACGTGACTAGTGAGGCACTGTACGTCGCTCACTCGGCATGGGCGCTTCATTTCCAACACTGCTCGGATCTGTTCGGGGTTGGCCTCAATTCCTCGATGGGTTTCGAGGAAGCCCAAGAATTTTGCTGACCGCACTCCGAATGCGCACTTGGCTGGGTTTAGTTTCATGTTGTACCTTCATAGTGTGGCAAAGGTTTTCGCTAGGTCATCCAAGTGTTCGGCAACTTGGAGGTTTTTGACTAGCATGTCGTCGATGTATACCTCCATGCTGTGGCCAATCTGCAAGTCGAACATGTGGTTGACAAGGCATTGGTAGGTTGCCCCTGTGTTCTTCGGCCCGAATGGCATTCGGGTGTAGCAATAGAGGCCGAGATCGGTGACGAATGCAGTCTTATCCTAGTCGGGTCGGTGCATGCTGATCTGGTGGTACCCGAAGTAGGCATCTAAGAAGCTCAGCATCTCATGCCAGGCTATCGCATCGACCAGTTGGTCGATTCACGGCATAGGGAAGCTATCCTTAGGGGTAGCTTTATTGAGGTCGGTGTAGTCGATGCACATCCGCCACTTCTCATTGCTCTTGGGGACCAGGACTACATTGGCTACCTAGTCTGGATATTGAGTAGGCCGTAGTAGCCCAGAGCGTAGTTTCTCATTCACTTGTTCTCTGATAATGGCTTGCCACTCAGGTTTGCAGCGCCTTCGGTGCTACTGCACCAGGCGACAAGTGGGATCCAACCTTAGTTGGTGCGTGATGACCTCTGGCGGGATTCTGGGGAGTTCATCCTCGGACCCCGCCAACTTCGTAGCCGAGTGTACCATACCCGCCGAAGGCTCACCTGAGCAATCCTCCGAGCCCACATGGGAGCTGTACGTTGACGAATCGTCCTGCACTGCAGGGAGCGGAGCAGGATTGGTCCTACTCTCTCCGGAAGGGCTCGAGCTTCAGTACACCTTGCAATTCAACTTTCCGACCATAAACAATGTAGCCGAATACGAGGCACTCCTCTCAGGACTCCGCATGGCAAAACACAACGAGTCCAAAGAGATTTTATTTAGTCAATGCACAAAAAATACAAGGACTTTATTCTTCAGTCAAGATACAAAATTGCCAATGGCTCTAGTAAAGCCATCTTACACACACGCCAGAAAATAAGATGGTGGAGACACGATCCCGTCCCCAACTTCGCGTGGAGGTAACAGATAACCTTCCCTCAGTCTGCTTGTTCCGAGGAAGTGGACCAATAGAGAAAGCTGTTTATGCCAAAGAAGAGGGACGAACTCCATGCCTAGTATCCCTTTTGATTCGAGACAGCGGACCAACTAGAGACACCGGCAACAAGAGGCCTGCACCAAGAGTGAAGGCCGGTGGGCTCATCCTCCCCCGGCCGACTGGGGGCAGTGGAACAACAAGGCCTAGTTGGTCCGCTGTCTCGAATTGGAGGACGAGATCTGCTACCCCATCCAACGCCCTCTTCAAGCAGAAGAGCACACCCCTCAGCTCGGTGAAGTACCTCATCGTGCACCTGCAAGTAAAGAAAAACAGTCACTACTATGCAACAAGAAGACGGTGGAGAAACAATATCAAGAGGCAAGGAAGAAGCAAGTGCAAGGTCATCCTCCGTCGCCTTAAGGACGAAACCTATCAAGTTCAAAGAGTAGGACTCCCCGACCGACGTATAAGCAGTTGACCTTCTCCAAGACCTCATGCTAGCCATCCAAGTACCCGTTCTGGTAGTCTTCAGAGACGGGGCCATTCGCCCCCGATTCCGGCCACGGCCGCCAAGGAGTAGGTGGAGGCTCCCTCCGGAGGATTAAAGGTTGACGACAAGCCTATAGAGATTCATCGTCCGACGAAGTACTGGACTCTCCTGAAGATATGCCAGAGGAAGATCCCCCCCTCAAAGCTCACCAACTCGAAGATGACTACGGACCCGTCTCGAAGGCCACTATTTATAGGAGCAAAGTCCCCAGAAGTACGAGGACTCCTACCGCCTCAAGCAAATCCCCAGAAACCGAAGCGACGGATCCCGAAAATGCGCCCTTTCAAAATCCCCTCGTAAGCGCCGTTTCGTATCCCCAGA
>JANBPO010005873.1:0-23312 GCA_024336825.1 Amorphophallus titanum | reverse complement strand
GGTGATCAACCAGTGCCAAGTGCCTAGCATGATAGAAGAAGAATCAGAAGAAGAAGAGGAACTGGAGGTCGCCACAGCAGAAGCGGTCAGTCTGCCCGACTGGAGGGACCCTCTTATGCAATGGTTCAAGCACTGACAATTGCCCAAGCAAAGGGAAGAGAAGATCAGACTGATCAGAACAAAGGACTCTTACTATTCTGAATTGTGGCCGATGCCAAACAAAAGCTACTCCTCCGATGCCTGTCCATTGAAGAGGCTTGAAGAGTTATGAAAGAAGTTCATGCCAGAGTAGCCGGTGCACACCAGGCGGGGCCAAAAATGAAAGTCGAAATAAAGAAGCTTGGCTACTACTGGCCTATAATGTTTGACGACTGCTGCAAGTACGTAAAGTCATGTCAGAAATGTCAGGAGCATGCTACAATACTCAGGAGGCCGCCCATGCCACTGCACCTGACAGTACCCAGCTGGCCATTTGCCCAATGGGGAATGGACCTTGTGGGCCCACTGCCTGCCTCTTCCACAGGCTACAAATACATCTTGGCGGCAACTGATTACTTTTCCCGCTAGGCAGAAGTCGTCGCCCTAAGGGAGGTCACCGGGGAGATCGTGGCCAGATTTTTCCATCGTAACATCATATTCTGATTCGGCACCCCCGACTGGATTATCTCAGACAATGGCAGCCACTTCCACAACCAGAAGGTGTACCAACTGGCAGAAAAATACAAGATTGACTAGAGGACATCAACTCCCTACAACCCACAGGCCAATGGCCTAGCTGAAGCTTTTGACAAAACTCTTTACACTCTCCTGGCCAAGATTGTCAGCTCCAACAAAAAGGACTGGGAGGAGAAGATGTACGAGACGCTATGGGCATATCGGACAGTATACAAGACTCCAACAGGCTGTTCACCTTTTTCCCTGGTGTACGGCTCGGAAGTAATTCTCCCCATCGAACTAGAGATACCCTCCCTCAGAGTCGCCGTCCAGCACGAGCTAGTCCGTGAAGGGCAGACGAATGTCGAGCGGAGACTCGAGGAACTCTCTAGTCTGGAAGGAAAGCGACTTCAGGCCCAACAGAACATTCAGATCTATCAGGCCCGAATAGCGCGTGCCTTTGACAAGCTCGTCAAGAAACGTGAATTCAAGAAAGGTGACCTCATTATGGTCAAGAGAAGGGACGTCATGGCTGCCAACCCCAAGGACAAGCTGAATAAAAATTAGCTCGGACCCTACGTAGTCCAAAAAGTCTACGAGGGCGGAGCCTATGTGATTGTCAACCACCGTAGGGAAACCTGTTAAAGACCGAGGTACGTTGCAGAGGAGCCTCCATCACGGCATCTGCCTGAGGAGAACTTAGGACTAGATATTGGCGGGACCTGGAACGAGCCTGTCTCCATCTCCACCTATCTGTGTGAGAGGCGATGAGGGGCTGGGCGCCGCTAGATGACGCGGCTGTAGGGTCAGTCGCACCATGCTTGGAGTGACATCTTAATGCCCAAAAGGGGTTACTAAGACGTGCCTCCCAGATAGCTTGAGCTTCCTCTGGGGTGACCCAGATCCTTCTCAAGTCGGATTGCTGGTTTCCATCATCCTTATTCCTCTGACGGGACTTGGGAGCCTAGATGCCGAACTGGCATTGGTGCTTTTGGGTCGTTGCCGAAGCGTTCGCCCGCTTAAGTTCTGCCTTGTCTTCCCGCGTTCGACGCGGGAGGCTAAAGCGGTTGGTGGTAGGGATCGTCGAGACGATCCGTTCTGGGGATATAATGGGTTCACCCCCATCCAGGCGAATCCGTAAGTCCCTGACAAGAATGGTCTTGCCAGATTTGCTGGTGACAGCAGTGGGTCACTTGCCTTTACGGCTACGACGATGCTTCTTCTGGGGAGCCGAAGACGATTTCGCTCCAAGGTGGTAGGCTGAGAAAACCTAGCCTGCAGGTGCTGGCGGCACAAGGCCATTCATCGGGAATACTGGGACGGGCCCCCAAGATGCGAGGTCTATAGTGAAGGCCGGCAGTTGGGAGGCTCGAGTGTCGGCCTTTGCCCAAGTCGACAGTAGCATTGCGGATGCTCGCAGTGATATGCTTGCACCCGGAGTTATCACTGCAGGGGGTACCGGGATGTCGGTGACCCAAGGCCTTGAGCCTGAACTGGAAGCTGGCAGGACCTGCTTACGTGACAGAGGGCACTCAGTCTGCACCGAGGTCGCCACGTCCCCCAAAGGCAGACCCGTGCTAGGGATCGACATTGTCAGGTTACGAGAGGGATGCCCCCGAGGTAGAGCCAAGGGATCCTAGACCTGACACGGACCACTCGTACCAGACGTCATCTGCAGGAAACCCCTGAGTTGTACATCCGGTTAGGATGCTAGGAGGCCTCATACCAGGGGTTGGGGACCCAGGCGAGGCGGTCGCTCTTCTGAGGTTCGGGTCAGGGAGCCCGAACGGAGTGCCGGGGAGCCCTGCCCCCGGGCTAGGAGGCCCATGCGTGGAGCTAGCTCGGTAGGAGCTCGGGGTTGACGGCCTGAGCAGAGTGCTGAGGAGCCGGACACCCTGGGGTGGAGGCCCACACTGGATGTCGGCAATGGAGGGTCCTTCCAATTCCAAGAGGGTGTGTGGAATCCTAGGTGTAGAGAGAGGAGGTCTCTCAACCAAAATGCCCTGGATGCAATTCTGATGTAGGTAATATCAAGCAATAATAGTGCAAACAATATATAAGCAGCCAAATGAATGAAATAATCAGCAGAAAGGCAACGTCCGATAAAATAGACTAAAAAGATGCCCTACAGAAGGGCGTTGAATCAAAAACAGACGACTGTGAATCAACCGTCAATCACTGGCAACAGTGATGTTCTGCCAGAAATAACGACTTTGTGTTAGTCGTCAAATATCAAACTGACGCCTTCTAGGAAGGGCGTGAAATCACAGTAAACAGTGAGCAATCAAAGCAATAATGTAAATGACGCCTTAAACGAAGGCACTGAATCAGGAAACGACGACTGTGGGCTAGCTGTCAAACAGCAGGAATAATGATGATGAATATAAATGATGCCCTAGAATCAGGCGTGAATAAGTGGAATAATGCCTCTGTGAGGGGCGTGACAAACCAGTGAACTGTGATAACAACGACTAGAAATGATGCCTTGGTGTTAGGCGTGCAAATCAAAATTAGCGCCTCTATCAGAGGCGCGAATAACAAAAATTCCAGGAATTACAAAAATAAATAGAAACAGTGCCTGTGTGAGGGGCGCTAAATGGTGAAACAGTGACTTAATAAAAGCCGCTATTTAACTTGAGAACAGAAAATAAACTCCAGATGCTGAGGACAGTGTTTCAAATTCGCTAATCCCAGTGAGACAACTGTGCACGTGGTGCACAAAAAGAGTGTACTACGTGGAGCACCAAGGAGGGACACGCGTGGGTGCCAAAGGAGGGGCACCGAGGGTGCCAAAGGAGTGGGTAATCAAAAACTAAAATAAAAGAGGTCCCACCGTGATCGCCAAAAGATGTAACATCCAGAAAAATCAATCAAATCAAGGAGATATCATCAATTATCAATCCACCCTCCGAAATTGATTAAAAATGTAAAAGGATGAAAGGGGAATTAACAACATGATATCAGTGATCCGTGATCGCCACTGAAGTCTAATAACGTGCCAAACATGTAAATAATTAGAGTAGGGGCACGTTACATACCTCAGAAATTTGGAAAGGGGCCTAAGCAGGCCAGAGGATGAACGCGCTAGGATCAGGGAGCGCCTTCTCAAGAACGCGCTACCTGTGTATAGCGCGATCATAAACAGTGCGGGATTTGATTGTAGGTCCGTTCCTTCCTTGCTCCAAGGCCGGCCAGGGTGCAAGGGCTTCACGTACATGGACGACCGAAGACTCAAATGGCCTTAAACGGCCTACAAACAGACTCCATGGACCCAAAAATAAACATCCTGACTCCAAACTAAATCTCCCTGCTGTCCCCAAGCTAAATCGACGCTTGGGTGGCTTGTGTAGTGTGGTGTGTACTCCTCCGACGACTCGAATGTTGGGTTTGATCGGTGTTCCCATCATAGGTGGAGCTTCCCCAAGTGCTCCTACACCAAAATATAGGCTCCCGAAGGGGGAACGACCGCCTCGAAGTGACATGAGGGAAGAAGAGCACTCATCACTGCTGAGGCAGAACCCAAGCGATCGTTTGCACCTGCTTTCCTATACAAAAAAGGTTGCGCCATGATGACAGTGACACTATTTGACATCTCGACAGAAGATGCCTTGCATGCCAGGAAGCTCGGTAGGTGGCAGGACCCATGTACCCTGTTGATACGAGGAGATCCTCTTAGAAACTTCCCCTCGACGGACCCTCTGGGGCTATCTCTCAGACCCCAAAAGTGCTTGGTGTCTAAGAGTGGAGGCTAGTGAGGAGGGTAATATCAGTTCGACCCACATGCATCCCAATAATGCCATGTCCAAGTCAGCCCAAGATCCGCACAGTGCAAAGTAGACCCCTTGACAGCTGGCGGCCCACGCCAGGTGGCCTAATAAAGATGGACAAATGATTCACTAGCCTACAAGGGGCATCGACCCGGGCATCTCGGGCGCCGGATGACCCTCCGGTGACCGAGCATTACTCGCACCATCGTCGGCCTCTACTCCAGTAAGGGTGAGCATGTGCCTAGGGTGCTGTAAGACTCGCTTGAAGACTACACGGCCTAAATCAATGGGCACACAATGGGAAACTCCCCACGATCGCAGGGAGAGTTACTCCATGACTCCCACCTTTCCCTATTAATGGATGGGCCTCCACCGCCAAGACAACTGTTATAAATAGACCTCTGATCATGGGACAGGGACAAACGGAGAGATCCACATACAAACACACAGAGATACAAGGACGAAGGGCTGTGGGCTGAGTAATGCTCAAATCTACTTCCAAGCGAGTCTCAAGCCCTGCGACCACTCTCCGAGCACTCGCTAGACATCGTGAGCACCCCCAGAAGCTCCATTCTGACCCCAGGCTTGACCACTCTACTCTCAAACTCCTCTCTCCTCTTCATCCTCTGTTGATCCTCACGACAGGGTCCTTACTTAAGCATCGGAGGGTTGTCCCATGGGGTAATGCCCAGGGCTCCTTCTGATGCCTTCTTCTTGATGTTTGCAGGCTTCCACTAAAAACTTTGTAAAATGAGTTTTAACACCACAATTGTTCAATCAAACTTAAGGATCAATCAAATATGCACTTGTAAATGAGTTTCCCAAGCATTAAACCAGATTTGATCCATAACCATTCTAATCACATGAAATTCACCCAATCATCAATTCTTACATTGAACAAAGGGAATGTGATACAATTAAACCTTGTATGTTTAAGAGCCTCAACACAACAACATGTAAAAAACACTTAATGATCACTCAATGCATTCGGACAAGGTCTGTGTATACAAACTCAAGGTCGGTGCAAAAAGTGTAAAGACAAGATGATGCATTGGATGAAGTAGTCATCTTCCCTGAATAGGTGTGCTCAATTCTTTGAAGGTTAAGCTGGACTCCTCAGAGCAATTAGAGTGATATATCAGCACATGATGCACTGGTCCACCCTGCCTTAGTTCTTGCAACATAGCATGATAGGAAAATGAACGCATCGTTAGCATTCTTCAAAGCACTTTTGAAAGACACACACACACTAGACTTGTTATCATTAAAACTAATCTACCAAAATTAACTAGGGGATCCAACAGACATGACTTGCGTGGCCCGGAATGGGTATTTACTTGCTTGAAATAATGATAGCCAATTCTCGAGACAGACTTGATACTACATGCTTGAAAATTTTGATATACTTTACCTAATTGACTATGTTGTGACACGACCTAGGACCTAGGTGGATGAAGAGCCATATATGGTCGCCCAATTGTGAATCCAAGGGCAGCAAGGTGGGACAAGGCGAAGGACGAGCCCGAGGGCTTCCTCGACGCTAGAAAGGCCGCGTTCTGGGCAGGCATAACCAGAACTTCCCGCGATGTCTTTTGATATACCCCACTTGCTGCCAAGGACTCACTCAAGAGCTGTTGGACGCACTAGACCCCTTGGACCTAGTTTGCAAGCAAAGAATAGCCCGGAGATTTCACTCAAGCGAACTCACTCGCGTAGTGCGCACCAGGGTCCGCAGGTGGACCGGAGATGGGGATGAGGGTCCGAGGTTGGACCTTGAGGTCGCAGAGGATTAGCTAGCTAGGGAAGGACCCCAATGGCCAGGGATGCCCAATTCAGTGGTAGTTGTCATGCCAAGGGCGTGGGAAAAAAGGTCACTCTCATAGCTCACCCGCGGTGGTCACTCACGTGATTGGCACTTTAGTCCGGGCACTCACTCGTTGCAGACGGAGCAACCAGAAACAATACTAAACTAAGCAAGTAAAGGCCAGCAATGAGAAGTGTTCCGAAGCTCACCTGATCGGTGTACTTCCAGATCTACAACTTTAGTGAAGGCCTCATCACCCAGATCCATCATAAACCTCTCGGTCAAATCACATTCTTAGGAAACCCCCTTTCCTGTCCAATCAAATCTAGATCTGGGAACCAACAGCTTCTAAAATCAGCTACAGCCAGCACAGGGAGGTTTAAAATTTTGTTCTAGGCTGGGATCGTAGCTCTTCGAGATAGCCTTCCAACGCCGCTGGTCTCGCGTAGATCCGGCACCAGGGCTGATCGCAGTAACCATTCTCGCCGGGTCGCGTGCTGTAAAACAGCAAGTGACAGCTCGTGGACAGCAAACCCAACGCTTGAAGACCGGAGCCTCCTCGCCTCCCACGAGACGAACTAGCACCCTGCCTTCAGAGGGAGCATCCCTCTAGACGTCCCTGCTACAGCGGTGTCACTTCGGGCCCACTCGGCCCCACTGAGCAGCATGTGGGCCCCACAACCAGCAACAAGCGTCTTCCAGGCGACACCGACGGAGCGGATCCAAGTGCTGCCCGCCAACCCAAGAATGGTCCTCCCGGGCCCATTGTAGCCCTTTACCTCCCTGCGTTGAGTGGGCAAAGATTCATTGCTGTAAATTATTGTGATTGTTGTATTACTTGGGAGTTACCATCTTGGCTGGAATCGTCTTCCCCACGCCTGGAGCGTGGAGGTACACTCGGCACCCCCTTGTAGTCGTAGTTTCTTGCTTTCTTAGTATACGCTTTTCTGCCACTGCATGTGAGTAGTTAATTCCTAGCTCATCTAATTCAACTCACCACTGTGAGTGAGAGAGTGAGACTGTCCCGTGACCCGACCCGGGCACGAGAGAGTGAGCTGACCACCCTTGACTCGCGACTGATTTCTCAATCGTGTAGGTCCAAACGCTTCCCTCGTTAGGGACGAGTGTGAGCTTTCTAGAGTCTCAGGCTGCATATCCAACTCGGCGTCGAGTCTGTCGTCTCATCCCGCATCAGGGGGCTACACTAGCCATGTGGCTGAAATGAGCGATGAAACGCTCGGACACAATGTCAAAGTTAATGAGATCAATGGCCGGGAGACAAGAGAACCATCTGAGAGCCTCTCCTTCAAGAGATTTTTGAAAGAGATGGACTAGGAGGACCCGATCATAAAGCCATTGATGAGAATCCATTAGAAAGCAAGAAAGATGTTCATGGGGATCAGTGGAACCATCATACTTCTGATATTTGGGGGCTTTGAAACCTGGGGGAAAATAAGCATTTGGAAGTTTGCGGTAGTTATTGACCGAACAAGGTTGAGCTTTAGGGTGCACACCTGGACACGCAACCAAGGTAGGACAGTACCCCGAGGCATCCAGAACACTCTCTCGAGCTGGACAGAACTGTCGAGACGCAGACAAGGTCGCCTGTCAACCCCTGGTCTCACTTGGTTGACCGGAACCAGACACGACACACACACATAGACACACACAGCAATACACAAGCAGAGAAGACGATACTCTGGGCAAAGCAAACCACCACTCAACTGCTAGGTGAACCCGGCAGTCAAGGGATAGCCTCTATGCGACCAGAGACAAAGACGCTGGCAGTTCTAGATTGAGTCATTAGGGGACTATCGCAGTCAAGGAAGGGACTGCACCCAGTCACCCGAATCGATCGATCCAGAAACCACCGACACACAGACACCGCCCTAGAACACAAACCTAAGACAGACCAACACACGAACAGACATCGAACAGAACAACGGCCATCATGGCCACAACAGGACTGTAACGCACCTCTATAGGGGTGTTACACTGCTCTGATGCACCAAGGCAGGGGCGTCAGGGCGAACAGGCCTAAAACCTACACTTGAACGATGTAACAGCCTACTATAGGCGCGTCACACGCTCTGACTCACCAGGACTGGGGCGTCAGGGCGAACAGGCCTAAAATTAAAACCTGGACCACCTAATGCACCAAGCCAGGCGCGCTACACCACCTAACGCACCAAGAGAGGGGCGTCAGAGCCAACGGGCCTAAAGCCCAACACGAACCATGCAACGTACCAATCCAAGGGCGTTACACAACCTGACGCACAAGGGGAGGTCCGTCAGGGCTAACTGACCGACACAGTCTTCGAGGTAGACACGATCTTCGGGAAACTGACAGTCACAGTCCTCAGAAACCACCAGAGCGTAACGCGCCACCATAGGGGCGTCACAGTCATGTGACGGTCCATTATTGGTCCGTTACACAACCCCAACCTCGAAAGACCCGAAATGACTAACGGTTGTGGCGGTCTATCGTAGGACCATTACATCGTGTAATGGTCTCTGGTATGACCGTTACACCGAACTGGCGAGCAAAATAGTGGAATGGCCGAATCGACCCGTTCCACGCCCCATTCACGCCGAAGCGCAGGGGAAACAAAGCTACACGACAAAAAACAACTCCTGAAAGCCAAAAAGTCCACATGCATGCATTAAAACGCGAGATTGGGGCAATTCCAATGAATCGACCCAAATTGGGTCACCGGGATTCCCAGACTCCTATTGACCCCAAATGACAACCGATCGACACGAAATTGGCGGGTACATGATCCTGACATCCCGACGATCTTGCACAAGTCCTGCACGGACCTTGCACTGACCTTGCCCCTAGCATGCATGGACTTAGCCCCTTCGCCCAAGACCTACATCCATGCATATGCACGGACTCCATCCCGCAACCTGAACACCCGCACGGACTTCATCCGTTAACCTTGTATATTTGCATGGACTTTGTTTTAGAACCTGCATCTGCATGGACTTGGCCCCCATGTGCATGGACTTAACCTGCATATGCATGGACGTGGCCCCCATGTACATGGACTTAACCTTCATCGGCATGGACTCGGCCCAGATCTGCGTGAACTTCATAAAACATGCACGGACTTTGTTCTCCAACCCCGTGCATAACATGCACGAACTTCGTTCTTCAACCCCGTGCACAATGTGCATGGACCTTGTTTCTCAACCCCAAAACTTGCATGGACTTCATCCCTTAATCCCGTGCATAACCTACATGGACTTGCTTGAAATCTTGCTTGGACTTTGTTCTTTTGCCCAAAAAAGCTGCACGGACTTCATATGCATTTTTGCATCCAGAAACCTGCATGGACTTAACCCCAATGTGCATGGACTTAACCCTTGAAAATTTGCATGGACTTTGATCCTTTGTTGACAAACCTGCACGGGCTTCACCTTGCATTGCATGCACTTTGCATCCAAACATACACGGACTTTGCGTGAGCATTTGCATGAGCTTCATCCCAGAACCTGAAACCTACACGGACCTTATCCTTCACCGGTATGCTCCTTGAACCTTCATCGGTGCACCTTTCTCACTTCTTCGCCGGCACAGGCCTGTGGACCCTTCTCCAGCACGCCTGCCTTCGGCCTTTCACTAGTGTACTCCATCCATTCCTTCATCGATACACCCTTCTTGCCCTCACCGGTGCACTCTTTTAGTGCCTACACCGACACGCCTGACCCCAGCCTTCTCCGGCATGCTCCCCATACCCTCTCCGACACACTTCGCCTGTTCCTTCACCGGTACACTAGTTCTGCCCTCACCGGTGCACTTTTTAGTGCCTTCGCCGGCGCGCCTAGCCCCCAGCCTTCAGCGGCACACTCTCCACCCCTTCGTCGGTATGCTCAACCTTCACCTTCGCTGGTACACTCTCCCAGCGCTCAGCCAGGCTTCGCCGGAACATCCCTTTCTTGGCCTTTCAACGGCCCACTCCTCCACAATAAAAATACAAAAAAATAAGAATGAATGAAATTCAAAAAAAATTGGATAAAATGCATAAAAAGAAATATGAATAAATAAATAAGTAAATAAATGAGGAAACCCATGCAAACAAGTGCCCCTGCCCAGGTGCGTTATGGTCGATGGATTCTGAGGTTCTGACATGTCAGAACTCTCGTTGACCGTGCCTGCCTTGAAGACCGGGTCAGTCAGTTGGCATAACGGACTTCTACCCATGCGTCATGTATTAGATGACGCATAGCTGTAGAGCCGTTATGGTTTCTTGATCGTGGCTTTGTCTGGGTCGAGGGGTTGGGATAACACACCTCACCCAGTGCGTCGTGTTCATATGACAGACAGTCTTTGGTCCGTTATGTGCTTGTAGCCTGTGGCTAGTCATTTTGGAGTCTGGTTGGGTATAACACACCCCTCCACGTGCATTATGCCTGTATAACGCGATAGAGGTGGTCCGTTATACGTTGCGTTGGTCTATGGAGCATAACGCTGCATCGTTAGTGCGTTATGTGGATATGACGCCCCTGAGTAGGCACGTTATATTGTTTGAGCGTGATTTCGAGTCTATTGTGCATAACGCCCCTCTGGCAGTGCGTTATGTTTGTGTAACGCCCCTGTGCTGGCGCGTTATATGGTTTGGCTATGGTTTTCTGTCTGGTTGGCATGGCTCTCCTCCTACGGTGCGTTATGTTCTTATAGCGCTCCTCTATAGGTGCGTTATAGTCTTGTTGGCCGTATTGGCCGTGTGCGTGTGTGGCGTGCGTCTGTTTGTTTTAGGTTCCTATGTAGGGCGGTGTTGTTTATCGGTGGCTGTCCGGATGGGTCAGTTAGGTGACTGGGTGTGGTATTTTCCTAGACTGCGGTAGTACCCTAATGATTTTATCTAGAAGCTACCTCTGTCCTTGTCTCTGGTCGTGTAGCGGCTATCTCTCCACTGTTGGGTTCCCCTAGCAGTTGATTGATGATTTGCTCTGCCCAGATTGTTGTCGTCCTCCGTCACCTGTGTTTCTGGTGGTTCTGCTTGCTTGTGCTGCGACAGCGGTGGATGTGTTAATGTGTCTATCTATGTCGTGTCTGGTTCCCGTCAACCCAAGTTGGCTTAGCGGTTGATAGGAAGGCTTGTTGTGTCTCGACGGCCTTGTCCAATTCAAGACGTTGGTTCTGGACATTTCGAGCCATCGTTCTACCTCAATCTATGTGTCCAGGTGTGGTGAGGGTTCTTAGTGTTCCCTCAGGTCTTCGTGTTTTGGTTCTCGTGGAGCGTCGTTTTCCTTGGCTTAGGATTAGACCGATTGACGGCTTGCTCTGCCATGCGCGACGATCCTGACTCAGAGTCGTAGGACTCAAGGACCGTTGTGGTTGTAGGTCTAGTTTACCTTGTCCAGTGTGGTTTACAAACCGAATAAAACTAAATAAACACACAATGCACACAAATAAAGTCTAAATAAATATGATAAATGCTAAGACTTAAGGGGGAGTCTCCAGGCTGTCTCTGAGCCATATGGAAGCTGATGTGACTCGTGTGGTGCTCCACGTACGGTACCGGTGGCTCGGCGTATCATGCTTCTCAATCGCGCGGGTGTCCGCACCAGATCAGGACCCTATTGATAGGCTGCCCATTCAGCTACCCTTTCATGTAGAGCGACCTGTTGTGACTGCAAGTGGGTAAGAGCATGTCATCCTCCGTGAAGGACACGACCACCTCCGGGGGCATCTCCGCCAAGCATGCCTCAAGGTGTATTGGCGTCTGGAGTGCGGCAATGATGGCTTGCCGTGCTTCCTCGTCCAAGGATAGCATCTTCCAGACAGTAAACCTAGCAGGGATCTTCTTGAGATGCTTGACTATTCGGTCGGCAGCCCGAACCTTGAGCAGTTTCATCTCTTCAGCCTTGCCACGTCTGCCCCCAGCCTGGGTCTGGGGAGCCGGGTCAGAAGGTGACTCCTCCGCCGGCTCCGGTGTAGCTACTTGAGCCTACGGGACTGGCTGGATTTCCTCTTTCTCTTTCATAAATTTGGCAAGGTTAGGGATGCTGTCAAATTCTCCCACTAGCTGGGATGGGACCGCCACTGGTGGGGCCAGAAGGTTACTCGCAGACGGAGCCAGGCGGCTGCTAGCCCTGTTGGTTGGTCGGGGTTCTTGCGGGTGTTCCTGATTTCGTGTGCGGGCCCGAAGGAATTCGGCAAAGGAGGGAGCACCCTGACTTTTCAATTTCTCGGGATAAAGACCCGATGGTGGGGGAATCTCTGTGCCTCGAACCTCGGGCTCGGGGACTTGGTAGGGCTGTTCGCCTCTTAGTATGATATTGCGGTCGTCCTGAGGAGGGCACCCCCATTTCTTCCCTGACCGGGTGGTGTGTCGGGAGGTGGATGCTTCGACCTGATTTGCCTCTGGCGGGTCGCAGGGTTCTGTGTCCTCCTCCCCCTCCAAAAAGAGGGCGGTGTCGAATAGTGCCAAGAGGGTGTTGCAGGCGGCGACGACCCCCTTCCCCTTCTTAGCTCTGGCTCTTCTATTTTTCTTCTTCTTTTCTGCGACAGTCGGTGGCTGCTCTCGAGGGGACTCGCCCCACAGGGGAGGCTCTTGCTCTACTTGGGCTTCCACTTCGGGGGTCAGCTCGAGGGATTCAAACTCCTCCCAGGGAACAAATTCTTTCAGCTCAATGGGCTGGATGTCGGGCTGTTCGTTCGTTCTCTCCCGTGCTCTCCCTCTCTCTTTGACAGTCTTAGAGGTCAGCATTGTCTGTCATGGTTAGAAGGTCAGCATTCATGCATTTGCATTTTAACACAAAAAGGTAATAGATCATTTTTATGACTAAAAAGAGTCATGTACATGCATAAACAAGAAAAGTGCAAGGTGGCTCTCAAGCTGGTCCCTCTCTTGAGCCTCTGCTGTCGCCAGTGCCCTCATGCCGCTTCTCTGACGGCTACATGGCAATGCTCTCCTCCTCGCAATGGCGTCATCGCTCCTCCTCCTCGTTCCTCCGATAGCTAGAGGAGCCGATGAAGTAACCTCAGTATGCGCTACTGGGCGCGATGCTCTGGCTCCTACTAGGCTCTGACTTCTTTCCTAAAAGTCGAAGGGCTTCCTTCAGTCCCGCTATCACTCCCTTCATCTCGATGACCTACACCCGGAACTGGTCTCACTCACCCCTCAGCCTCACAGCCTCTAATCAAAGCCACTCTACCTCCCCCACATCTACACGACGGTGTACCGCTCCCGTGCTTAATCGCACCACCTCTGTGCGAAGATGGGTCACCTCCGCCGCCTTTGCTCGAAGTCGCTCTGCCTCGCTCAGTGCTGCAGTCAGCTCCCTCATCTGCATAAGTATTCATCATGGTCAGTCAATTGCATTTTGCATCAGCATGAGCATTTAGTAGAAGATAAGTCGGTTGGCTTGCTTACCCTCTCCGCGAGAGTGGCCTCGGCCTCCTCGGCCCGAGCAACTTCTCGTACAAAGTCGACATCTCACTCAGCTCGGCCTCTGACTGGCTGGGAGGAAGAAGAAGGATCATCTGGTCCTTGCCGTTGTCCCCTTAGCTCATTGCATTTAGAGATCAAAGATTAGTCAGTCAAGCCCCATAAGCATTTGCATTTTAAGTCTAGCATAAATAAAACTCACTAGAACCTCCAGCGTGCGCTGGAACTCATCCCTCTACTGTACGGTGGAGTGGAGGGACCCTAGAGCTCCACTATCCGTCCCTAGGGGTCTAGCTGAATGTAGCAAGTCTAGGTGTCAGTGCATTAGGAATCACTAGAAAGCTTAAGTTTAGAAAGTTGTACCAGTCGTCGGGTGCCACGGAACACCTAGTCTCCATATCTCTTGGCGTAGGCCTTCAGATAGGCCTCATCGTTGGTAGCTCGGGCTTTCACCTCCTGGCCTCTCCGTGACAAGTCGGGCACCTGGTCGATCACCCAGGTGATCCAGTCGATCTCGCCGCTGAGTCCCTTCAAGGACCGTCCCACACGCTCATGGTCTCTGGCAGGGAACTCCACGTCTGGCTGGTGGACGCCCCTGGTCCTCATGATCAGATAGTAGTGAAGTGGTTCGATGATGTTCATGCAGTGCAGCCACACGTCCCGTCCTGAGTAAGCCTAAGCCACCTCCACCCAGGGCTGTCCCTCGTGACCCTCATCACGGTACGGTGTACAGCGCACCTGAAAGGGCAGGCATTCGGGTTAAGCGTCAACATTTAGAAGCATTTTTAGTGAATTTATAAACTTAAGTCTAGAGTCTTACCGATGCATAGGGAAATGTGTCCATGTCATCCTGGATCACCCACGCTAATCGTCGCAGTGACCCCGTGTCTCGAACTGCCATCCATCGCCTCGCAATGGGTACCTAGTCTGGATGTACCTCCTTTCCCTGCCCTAGGTCGGGGAGGTACAGGTAGCTCCATACCTACATTTGTCAAGTGTCAGCATGTAGCAGTAAGAATCATAAGCATAATCATAATCATAAGCATGAGTATAAGTAAAGTGGAGCATTTTTACCTAAAGCAAAGTTGAGAAGCCGCCCAGCATCGTCTGCCGGTCGGTGGTGCTAAGGGAGTCAAACAAAAATGCCAACGCAGCAACACCCCAGACGTACTCCCTGACACCATCTAAGTTTCCCAGTAGTGGGAGGAGCTTGCAGCTCACTCCATCTACCCTGTTCACAAAGAGTAGCATCCTGAACATCAGCATCAGGAAGCGGCAAAGGACGATGTCTCCCTGTGGTCTTGGTCCTGCAACCACTCTCTACCTAGGTCTGTCTGTCAGCCTCCCCAGGTGCTCCTCGGGTAGCTCGCCTGTGGCTATCGCCGCTCCTCTCAACCCCAGGCTCGCCTGGAGGGTTGCTCTCGCCAACATGGATGAGTGATGCCCAGGTCGTGTCAACTCTAGGTCCCACAGCTCCCGTGCCAACTCCTGATAGTCGGCGTATGTCGTGCCCGTCACCGGTGCTCCGTGCACTCTGAGCCCCATGATCCTTGCCACATCCTCTAGCGTGGGTATCATGTGTCCCCACGGGAATAGGAAGGCTTTGCTAACTGGGTCCCACCGCTCATGTAGCGCGTACAGCAATGCGGTGTCCATCCTCATCACCTCCATCCCTAAGAACTCGATGAATCCCATCATCGCCAGCCACTCTCTCTAGTAGTCCAACAGCTCCAAGTACACTACCTGGACCTGCAGCCAGGAGATCCTCATCTGCCATTTCCCCTACATGCATTCAAGCATTTTAGTCAGTCATTTATATAGAGTAGGCAAATCATTTCAGAATTCCAAACAGTCTCCTCTAGACCATTTCTTTTCCACTAATGGTCTAGACAAGACCGCATGATTCCCAAGCGGTCGCTGGAAGGACTATTTGGTCCCCGCCACCTCGACCAATTTTCCACCAATCTTCTGGGATGGCCCTGAAGGCTCCTACAACCTTCCAATGGGTCCCTAGGCCCATTCCCATACTGGCCTACCCACATGCACAACCTTAATCGAAATAAAAATGGGTTTTGGGTAACCGTTCCCGGGGCTTCCTTCACTGTATGAGCACCCTCCTCGCCTCCAGAGGCCTCTACAGCCCCTTCCTCCACCATGGGAGCTTCCTCGTCCGCCGGATGGGCCCCGGAGTTTCCTCCGCTGTCGGTTGGTCCACCGCCGTCATGGGCGGTTCCTCTTCCTCCAAATGCTGTTGGAGGTGGCAAATGGCTCTCTTTTTCACCATCCTTGCATGAGGGGGGGGTGCTTGTCGCGGTGGCCGCTGGTGCTCGTCGTCGGAGTGGGTCGGGTGAAGGTTTTGTATGCTGAGACGAATGAATGAAATGAGAGGGAGAATGGCCAATCTATTTTTTTGAAACCTCCTAAATCCATGCGGCCTATCGCCAGACCGTTAAGCTCTCTCAAACGATATTCCTTAGACTATTTGTCATCTAGATTGCCCTCATTGTGGAATGTGAACTGCCCTCGACTAGCGGTCTATCGCTAGACCGTTAAAAGTTCGCATGCGGTCTTGAAATGACCATTTGGCTGTTGAATGCCTTGATGATTTGGAATAATATACATGTTCCATTTCTTGTTCCATTCTTTATGTGGCATGCTCCATTTATGCCTCATGATTATTTTTTAAATTTAATTATTGATAACCCCTTTATTGTCATAATCATCAACGCCATTGTGCCATCACCTTGCTTCTCACCAGGCAGGTAAGTCAGGTAAGTATCCCGATCCTGAGTCCCTTAATGCATTATTATATGGTACCTATGATATATTACCTCAGGAACCAGCTAGTCATTCATGTTTTCTGGGATCTAAAGTTCCCCTTTAACAAAAATGATGATGATCTACGTGCACATGTTTAATCGTTGGATAGGCTGTTAGGATGGACAAGTTGGGGGATGATGGTTCTATCTTGAACGCCGTGGTTGCCGATAGTGTCTTGACCCAGATTCGTCTGGTCTAGCAATACTATTCTCGAGTATCTTCCTATTTTATCTTTTCTTTGCATTCGTTTTGCTGATTTCTTTTTCTTTAGCCCAACATGCATCATGCGTATTTTTGAGCATTCTTGTGCCCTCATCTGTCTAAAATGTCTCAGTGATGGTGGATAGCTATGTATGCATGGTTTTGGGTAAGGAGAATCATTCCACTCTGAATTGGAAGGTTATTTTCGGTCTATTTGCTCGGTTTGGTTAGTTGAGGATTCTTGTCTAGAGTTTAGTTGCATGTCTCTTTTCTTTTTCGCTTGCTCCGATCGCCTATCAGCTGTGCGTTTCAGTGAGGAGGTTGGTTGTGTTTTATTTTCCTTAGTTATTAGTTCCTCCAGGCATGCGTCGATCAGTTTAATCATTCCTTACAATTGGTTCAGAGTTTTTCGAAAGATTCCTATCACTCGTTGGTTGAGGACGGGTGTCGGTTTACCTTAACGCTCACTTTTCAGTCCGCTCCGCTACATTTCTGCTTCATCTCTATGTTCCATTTCACTTTCGCTTCACCTCCGCTCGCTCCCCAGCAAAGAGGACGTTAAGGAGGGGCATCTGTTGACACCCATTTTTTACCTATGAGTTGGGTCATTCCTCTTATCACCATTTGTTGATGTCTCGATTTGTCCATTACTCATTGGGCTATTTTCAGGCATGTCTTTGGACCTATTCTATGGGTATCTCCCTCCCTGGCTAAGTTTGCTCTTGAGTTAGGGCTTATTGGGCCTTGATTTTGCTTGGTTTTGGGTAAATGGGTCCGTTTATCCCATTTTATTAACTTCAAGCATCCAGGATGTACGCAGTCTATCGATCGGCCGTTCAGTTACTGAGTGGTCTGTTTGGAACCATTTACAAGCTCAGAATCATTTATTAGATATTTTATTTAATTTTTTGAATTTTCATCGGTAAGCCTTTGCACGGTCTGAGTATAGCCGTTTACTCCAATTGAACGGCTTGTCATTAGACCGTCCAATTCCCAGAGTCCTAAGTCAATTGATTTTTCAGATAATTATCTATTTATCCTATTTTATTGGGATTATCACCGACATGTTTTACATGGCCACCGTTGGACCGTGCCATTTATTGAGTGGTCTAGAATTAGACCGTTCTATCCTAAAGAGTCTAGCGCCGTGATGGTCGGTCAGTTTGATGGGATAATTGGAAATTTTAATATTTTATCTATTTTCCACCGACAAAGTTAGGCGGTCTATCAATAGACCGGGTACAGGGCTGGGCGGCCTATCGAACGACCGCGTACAGGCCCGAGATCTATGGTTTCACTGAATTTTCTCTCTCCATCTGTGGTTAAATCCCTTGCTTGCTCCACCATTCTCTCCATGGTTTCTTAACCAAATTGGATGCCGTTTGATCCTGGTGGGAGATGGCAGTATTATCTACAGATTTTCTTTTATTATCATGCACTAATTTTCTGTGGAAAACCTTAATTTTGGGGTTGGACTTTAGGGGTCTATAAATAGCACCCCTAGTCTAAGCTTGAATGGGAGGGAGATCTAAAGTCGACGGCGAAGCCCTGCAGGATTCTTGAGTGACCTGTAGCCAGGGAGAGAGGCTCTCAACGTCCACTTGAGCCTCCGGTCAATGGAGTATTTGTTTCATTTGGGTTTTAGTCTAAGTGTCCCACCGTCAGTTCGTTCATTGCATGTTCATTTCTATTGTTCTTCTTCCCACATTTTCACTACTTGCACTTCATTTTCACACCACTCCTATTGTTTTCACGCCCTATAGGGGTTTAAAAACCATCCCAGGTATCCCCCATTCCATGTTATTATGTCAATTTTGCATTCTCTTTTATAGATACTACGCATTCCAGGGCTAATTTGGGTTTTATTTTCTTGTTGTCTACGTGATTTTGCAGGTCAGCATCAGCACAGCACGAGGCCCATCCCCTCTGGCCAGCCGGAAGGGGTGGAGGATCAAGTCCTACAACTTGGAGTCTGGCGGCGTTGGACGGTCATCTTCCATCTATTTGCAGAGAAGAGTGGTACACCATGAACCGATCAGACGCTGTGAGCGGCCGTCTGCGAACCGTTCAGTTGCTAACCTAGTCTTCGTCCCGCTTCACTTTCTAGCGCTAGAGCGGCCTATCGAGCGGCCGTGCCATCCTTTGGGCGGTTCTTACTAGATTGTGTACATCATACATCGCTACACTTCGGCGAGTGTCTCTCCCTTTTCCAAGGTACGGGTGCTATCCTTCTGCATTTCGTGTCTTGGTGGCGATCACGATCATTTCCATATTTTCCCTCGCTTTAGTACTTTTATTTGCACATATTGATTTATTTCCAAAGAAGAGAGGGAAAGAGGGAAATAAAAATGCCTACAATGATGATGCTCCATAAGGGCAAATGGAGACTTTCTACAGGGAGATCAAGAAAATACAATTAAGGGGGAGGGCTGGTAGATCAAGGAGGAGGGCGACCTGGGGGGAGATGGCAGGGGACAGACAGACTATGCAAAATGCAAATGTGACCTAGAATGATGGACCGGACTGTGAACTTAACCATAAATGACTAAATGAAGGAGAAAATGCAGCACACAACGCCACAAATGGGCTTAAGCAAGACCAAACAACACAAACAATGGGATGTGAGGGGCTTCATCCAAGTCAACCAAGTTAATATGATGCGAAAGTTTTTATTAGTCTTAATGGACCTTTTAATGATTTGAATTAAGCATAGTTCTCTCAAGATATGGGTATCCTAGAGGGAATAAGGTCCAAACTTTGGGTTGATCTAGGGTTAACTCCCTCACACGGATGGAAAATGCAAACCTAAGGGGTGAAAAGGTACAACCTGCTCGGCGTCCGTGTGAAAATCTATGACTCACGGAGACTTACAGAGGTCCCGGATAAGATCACCTAGTCGACCCCAAGGAATAAGGAGGCGAGAGGATCACTTACCAAGGGGGAATGCAACTATAACATGCAATGCATGACCCTATGTGCACCGGAGTGCATGTAATTTCTAGCCTAAATCTAGCAAATCAAGGCAATATTAAATTATGCAAAAATCACAAAATGCATTCAAACAAAGTGAAAAATCCAAGATAATATAAAGGACAACAATGCAAGATCAAAAATAGACACAATCAGGCACTAAAAGATAGGTAAAACCATCATTGAACGACATACCTTGCCCCTAGACCTGCTTGCAGACTTTATGCATAAAATCTAAAAATGGAGACAATTTTTAATCATGAAAATGAGACCCAATGCATGCAAATGATATATGAAAATTAAGATAATACAAAGGGCTACAGGATAGAGCCAAAAAATAGCACAATCAGACCCTGGGACGTAATTAAAATCACCAACATAGGACGTACCTGAGCGCTGTCCCGGGTCTGCCTGCAGATTTTGTGCACAAAACTCAAACATGAAGGCAACTTTTAATTATGCAAATGTGACCCAATAAATGTAAATTTTATATGGACGTACAGCTAATATGAAAGGCAACACACTGGAACAAAAATCAGTATAATCGGACCCCAGGAGGCCAAGTTATGCATGAATGAATAGGGCCCTGTGAGCAGTGTGCCAGAATTGCTAGAATCAGAACGTGGTCTTCTGGATGGCCGCAACTTGCAAGTTACAGTCTCAGGAAGACCGCAACTTCAGATAGTGGCCCCTGTGAAGACCGCAACCACAGTGGTAGTCTCTGGGGAGACCGTAACCTATTGACAGAATCGAAAATGCCCAGAACAGAGGAAAAATAGAGGAAATGCTATCTAAACATGCACATACACACACCAAACTTGCAGGAGAGTAAAAATACAATGTGATGGACACTAGATGTCCCACCATGATTGTCAAAAAATCAAGATTGTAGATACTTTATCTACCCCGACCCCAAACTAGCAAAACATATGTATGCATGAAGCATGAAAGCATGAACAAAGGGGCGATGAGAATAGAGGTACTGACTGTGAACACCACCTAGGGATAACAATGCCAAAGGGATGAAGAGATGAGAGAAACGACGCCGTGTACCTTGGAAAAAGATGAAGACTCGATCGTACTTGAACAAAGGGGTGTGGAAAATTTTTGGGATCAGACCGCCCTGGCCGAGCTACTCTTTTTCTTGGTCTAGTGGCACTCCGCCCTAGCCAAGCTACCCTTTTCCTTGGTCTAGTGGCACTCCGCCCTGGCCAAGCTACCATTTTTCTTGGTCTAGTGGCACTCCGCCCTGGTCGAGCTACTCTTTTTCTTGGTCTAGTGGCACTCCGCCCTGGCCAAGCTACCCTTTTCCTTAGTCTAGTGGCACTCTGCCCTGGCCGAGCTACCCTTTTCCTTGGTTTAGTGGCACTCCGCCCTGGCCAAGCTACCCTTTTCTTTGGTTTAGTGGCACTCCGCCCTGGCCGAGCTACTCTTTTCCTTGGTCTAGTGGCACTCCGCCCTGGCCAAGCTATCCCCTTCCTTGGTCTAGTGGCACTCCGCCCTTGCCGAACTATCCCTTTCCTTGGTCTAGTGACACTCCACCCTGGCCGAGCTACCCTTTACCTTGGTCTAGTGGCACTCCGCCCTAGCCGAGCTACTCTTTTTCTTAGTCTAGTGACACTCCGCCTTGGCCGAGCTACCCCTATCCCGGTCTAGTGGCACTCCGCCCTGGCCGAGCTACCCTTGGTCTTGGTCTAGTGGCGCTCCGCGCTGGCCGAGCTACCTTCTCCTTAGTCTAGTGGCACTCCGCCCTGATCGAGCTACCTATACCTTGGTCTAGTGACACTCCGTCCTAGCCAAGCTACCCTTTTCTTTAGTCTAGTGACACTCTACCCTGGCCGAGCTACCCTTTTCCTTGGTCTAGTGGCACTACGCCCTGGCCTAGCTACCCCTTCCCTTGGTCTAGTGGCACTCTGCCCTAGCCGAGGTACCCTTTTCCTTGGTCTAGTGGCACTCCGCTCTGATCGAGCTACCTTTACCTTGGTCTAATAACACTCCATCCTGACCAAGCCCTACAAAACAGACAATATCGCCATTGCGGGCCTTACGCCCGAATCGGCAAAAAACTTTTTCCTTTGCGCTAGCATTACTTTCTTGCTAACGAATGAACCTATCTCTCGACGTAAGACTTCGCGTCCTAGCCGACTTCTGCACAATGTCGCCACTACAGATCTTATGTCTAAGTCGGCAGAGAATCTTTCTTTGCGCTGGCATTACCTCCTTGCCAACGAATAAACCCCTCTACATCGGCACAAGGCCCTGTGCCCTAGCCAACAGCCATCTGTTACCGTCAAGGGTCAGATACCACGTATCGACCTGTCGACTGTTTCCTCCCATATGTTTTAAATATAAAAAAAGAAAGAAAAAAAATGGGGTTAAAAATAGAGATATCCCGCCGGCCTTGTTCTAAAACTCTGCAACGCTTCCGTTTACGATTCTCAGAGGAATGACGCCTTGATAAGGGGCGCTATTTAAAATGGCGACTAAGTGAGGGGTGTTATTCAAGCAATTGACGTCTGGATGGAAACGCTCCGTTTCAATTATTGGCGCCACTGAAAGGGGCGCTATTTAATTATTTCATTTCAAATAGGATTCTTACCGTTTTATCCGGATCAATTGATACCACTTTTGAAGTCCATCATTTATTGAATTGACGACTTTTAATAAGTCACTATTTAATGTTTTGTTGAGATTTTTATGTTTCAAAATTCAGGGTTGCTACAGTAGGTGTGCCTAGGAAGGTCTTCAAGGCCTGCGCCGGTGAAGGGTTGAAGGGGGTGCACCAGTGAAGGTCTGGGGGGTGAAGTCCGTAGAGGTTTTAGTTGGGCTGGACGAAGGGTTAAGGTCCGTGCACGTCTGGGCGGGGTCCGTGCACGTTCTGGGATGAAGTCCATGGAGATTGGGGCAAGTCCGTGCAGGTTTTTGGATGCAAAATGCATGCAAAGTCCGTGTAGGTTTTCGGCAAAAGAACAAAGTCCAAGCAAGATTTCAAGCAAGTTTGTGCATGTTATGCACAGGGTTAGGGACGAAGTCCATGCAGGTGGGACAAAGTCCATGCGTGTTTGGACAAAGTCCATGCAGGTTTTGGGCAAGGTCCATGCGTATGCACGGGGTTGAGGGACAAGGTCCATGCACGTTGTGCACAGGGTTGAAGAACAAAGTCCGTGCATGTTATGCACGGGGTTGGAGAACAAAGTCCATGCATTTTATGCACGGGGTTGAAGAACAAAGTCCGAGCACGTTATTCACGGGGTTGAAGAACAAAGTCTGTGCATGTTATGCACATGGTTGAAGAACAAAGTCTGTGCACGTTATGCACGGGGTTGAAGAACAAAGTCCGTGCATGTTATGCACGGGGTTGAAGAACAAAGTCCATGCATGTTATGCACGGGGTTGAAGAACAAAGTCCGTGCATGTCATGCACGGGGTTGAAGAACAAAGTCCATGAATGTTTTGTACGGGGTTGAAGAGCAAAGTCAGTGCATATTTGATGAAGTCCACGTAGATCTGGGCTGAGTCCATGCACATGCAGGTAAAGTCCATGCAGATCTGGGCTGAGTCCATGCAGATGTAGTGATGGGGTCATCCCTTGTCCCTCTACATATTTTTCGAGGCTCGAATTGTTCGTCGGCATATGCCATTGTGTTCGTCATGTATTTCTGAGTCTAGTCATGTAATTTTCATTTTATTTGAGTC
>JANBPO010005872.1:0-20624 GCA_024336825.1 Amorphophallus titanum | reverse complement strand
CCAACTCTTCTCTTCTCCTCTTTTTCTTCTCTCTTCTTCTCCTTCTCTGGATCGCACAGGTTGGCTTCTGCTTGTCTAGAAATAGTTCACGATCTAGTTTCCAGGAGGGAGAAAGCTTTCTTTTATACCAGCAGCAGAAAGGGCACGTGTCTTCCACGAAACCCCACCCTAAAACCTTCACACGTGGCAACATCTAGCCATTCACTTCACACGTGTCGCGATCCTGGCACCACGTCCAATCTTGGATCACGTGCCACCCTTGATTTCCACGAGACATTACCTATCAGCACAGAAATAAACATTAGTTCAGTTAAAAATATTCTAAACAGAAAAAGATGCACGGAGTTGTTATGTGCTCGGACTGCTGGTGTATGTGCACGGACCTTAAGAGGACGTACACTGACCCTGTGACAGTGTATGCTCCGACCTTGCTAAGAGAGGGACGATGCATATGCACGGACATGCAAAGCTAGTATAATAGTGAATGCTCGAACTTGCAGGGAATGCATAATGCATATGCTCGGACATGCTCCAGCATGCAACGAACCAGAGTGTGCACGATCATTGACATATACTCGGACTCTGCAACGTTTGTATAACAGTGTATGCTCGGACATACACTGACTTGGGATGGTGCATATACAGACATTTAAACAAAGTGAGCACAACCGTGCATGGACTTGATTACAAGTCATGGGCTTAGAGAAGCAAAATAGGGTTTTGGAAAACATGCACAGATGCAGGTTTTGAGAAGCTATCAAAACATGCATGGACTTTAACATAAGTTGACATATGTATGGGGTTTGACGTGCACGGACATTGTGAAGGAGTGCACGGACTTAGAAATAGTAGAGAGACATGCACGGACATTACTTAGACATGCCGGAACTTAAAAGATCATGCAACCCAACAACAAATAGTCTAAGTCCAGAATGTGCACAGGGTTTGATGTCCATGGACATCAAGACAAGGTGCGCGAGGTTTAGATGCATGGACTACTATGCAGAGACTGTTCATGCACGTGGTTTGGATGCAACCTAATCAGCAAAATGTCTAAGTCTAAAATATGCACGGACCTTATACATGCATGGACTTATATGACTTTATGTCTTAAGCTACTATGACGCACCTTGAAGACTCTGCATGGACTTAAGACATGCTATTCAGTGGGCTGTGCACGGACCATGCATAGACTTTCTGAAGGGAAGCTCAGACTCTACAAAGCTAAGGCAAAAGAGCTCTGAACAAGGCAGAAGTGTTGGCCATCATCAAACCAAGATTGTTGGCCAGGTTCCTAGTTGCCAGCCTGTCGGGCCGAGTGTTCACTTGACGTGTGGTACATTTTACTGCTTTAGATTATACTTTCTTACTAGACTCTGTCGTAGTTAGATTGTTTATTTCTGTTATTATACCTATTGTCTTACTTTATTTCTTATTTCTATGTACACCACACCTATCCGTTTATCCCTTCCGAGTATTCGCGCTCGTGGGAGGCGGGCCGAGGTTCGAGTCACGCCGGTTCCTTTCCAGTACTCGGATCCCGGGTCACCACAGCTGGTATCAGAGCTATGGTTGTGGAAGTACATGGGAATTTGAGATATTACAGTGATCAGAGTCTGTAAGACCCAGTACAGTCGACACCTGGCATAGGGTTTCATGCTTGTTTTTCGCTTGGTTTCTCGCGTGAGAGCGTGAGTGCGTGACGTTAGCGTAGTGAAGGTGGTTGCTGTTGTCGTCAGAGTGCCGACGTGGAGTCTAAGGATCGAGGTCGAGAGCTTCTCCCTCATCGGTGGTGGCCCCGGCTGTGCTGCGTTGGGCAGAAGTTACCGACAGGTGTGTCGCTGAGGTGCTGTGTTTGTGGAATGTACAGCGAGGTCAAGTGGCTGGCGAGGATTGTTCGTGGTTAAGTGGCCGTGAGTGTGCTCTGAGGGAGCTGTTAACAGGTTGGCCACTCTAGCTTAAGGATTATCCAGCCCCTGAGGTGTTGAGATCGTGGTTCGAGGTGGCAGAGGGGGCGCTCTGGTCGAGAAGTGCTCGGATAAGCGGAGGATCTTCTTGGATTGGGCCATGGTTGCCCTGGATCTGGTTCGAGATGTAAAGGCTCAGTGGCGAGCTTGCGGCTCGAGGATGAGCTTTGGCGGGTGCCGGTTATGGCCCATGTTGCAGCTCGAGGCATTGGGCGTTACTGTTCGAGGAGTTGCAGCAGTGGTGCATCGAGAGGTGTGTGATCGTGGTCTGACAAGACACTTGGTGAGTGTGTTGGAGGTGCTGATCTGATGGAGGTAATAGTTTTTCGGTGCTGGAAGGTGCTGTTCCCAGCGTGTGCAAGGCTCGAGGTCAGGTCGAGCATGGGGACCTTCCGTTGGTCGGAGGAGTATTGAGTTTCCCATTGGTTGGGGGAGATTGCTTTGGGTTAAGGTTCGTCGTCTTGCATCATGTGTTTGGATTGGTTGGCCTTCGCGTGCCATGAAGTCCGTGCGAGACGCGTCCTGTGTTGGCAGGGTGGTTGCCAGTGAGAAGCGTTGCCCATTCCCTGATGTGTAAGGGTGTTGGCGCTGCTCCGGAAGGATGAGTGCCAAGTGAGGCCCGTTCATCTCCTTGCATGGCCCAGGACTGGCCGTGTAGTCCTTTGAATGGCCCAGGGTTGGCCGTTCTATTTTCGTGCTGTTGGGTGACTGGACGGCTCCAAGAGGGACCGTTCTGATCACCAAGCAGCCTACCGTTGGACCGCGTGGGTCCTGAACGGCCTCAGCCTGGCCGTGTGTGGTTCCCATTCTGTCCAGGGATGGGACGGCCTTCCCTTGGGCCGTTCATCTTCTGGAACGGTCCCAGAGGGGCCGTGCAAGAATGGCACAGCCCATGAAGGATCGTGTACGCTGGTTTTAGGTGGTTTATGGTGGACTGTTTCACTCCCTGAGGCGGTCCATCGACCGTCCGTTTACACGAGAGCGGCCCATGATGGACCGTTTACTGTCTGAGGCCTAACCGGTGGTTCCTTCCATGTCGATTTGAGTCCCAAGTGAGTGGACCTTGATCCACGTGTTGACCCGTGATCTAACTGATACGGGACATCATGTGGGGGCCATGTGTGGGGTGCCATGGGGTCCCGGGAGGTGGCATTCTCGACTTGCGTCACCATGTGTCGGTGTCATGCGAGGTGTGATCTTTGTACTTATCCAGTTCTGGGGTCATTTTTCGTGGCTTGAGAGTCTGTTCTTTTTGTGACACGTCCACTAGTCGTAGCCTTCTTACGGCACGCGCGTGCTGACCCACCTGGGAGTAGTGGAGCGGCCGACCCGAGTGAGACAGTGAGTAGGCTGGTTACCATAGGGCCCCCACATACAGCCGAGTCCGGGCTTAGGGGAAATTACCAGCTAGAGGACAGGCTTAGGGCGTATGGTCTGAGTGTGTACACGAGGTTGGGGGCATCAGACGGCACTGACGAGCGCAATCCCAACTAGTCCTTGTTTGTGGTACTGGTTACTGAGTGTGTCTTTGTCTTCGCCTGGGATGTTGTAGATAGACACTTGTGACGCGGTGTAAGACGTCAGGGGACGCATCCGGTCGTTCTTCTAGTTGGTGGTGCTCCTGTCTACTGGCAGGCACGGACTCGAGTTTTGACGGACCGAGGTTCGGTTGTGTGGTACGATTAGTTAGACAGCTTTTCCGTTTATTTACTACAGCTTGTTGGTTCTACCATACTCCTGCTAGGTAGCGTTACTTTCGTACTGCTTGCGTTTCCTGCCTTGTTTCTTTCGTGCGGATGACGAGAAATGGGAAGGAGGAAACCCCCTCCCCCCCAATCTGGAACTAAAACAACTAAGCAAATGAAGCTTGCTATCTGTCAGGGCTCTGTCTTGAATGCGCGTGGGCTGTAGAATTCATTCTGTAAATTAATAATTCTTACTGTACCGAGGGTTATGGATCTCGGCCGGGAAGTCTTCCCCACGCCCCGAGCGTGGAGGTACACTCGCCTCCCACCTTTTGTTGTTTGCTTAGCTAGTATACATGCTAGATGCCACTGCTTGCGCATTAGTTTATTTTCCTATCCAGCTTGTACTCAATCACTGTCGTGAGTTGTGAGTGCGAGACCAGTCCCCGCGACTCATTCCGAGCGCGAGAGTGAGCCGACCACCCCAGACTCAAAGCCAGTTACTCAACCATGCCGATCGACACATTTCCCTCGCTAGGGACGATTGTGGGTGAGTACTTCTGTTTGGGACACGATCGCCCCTTCAGGAACCCAGTTTGGGTGTCGAGTCTTGCATGTCATTGCTGGTCGCGTCATCCAACAAGTCGCGTCATCTAGTAGAAGTCCAAGGATCACATCCACAGCATCGAGTCCCATTGTCATCCCGCATCAAATTGGTATCAGTGCCGATTTGAGTCTAGGGTAGTCAATATTTTCAAAAGAAAAAAATAGTGCTTTAAAGTGCATTGCATCCCAATACTCCGATATATCAAAAGACGTTACTGGAAGGTTAGGTTACGTCTATCCAGAAGGTAGCCCCTTGTGTCGAGTCGAACCTTCGGGTTAAAGCCTCCACCACGTACTGGAGTTTGGGTTAAGTCTAGAGTCCTCATCTTGCATCGGTCCATCCATATAGGTCTAGTGAGTCACCCTTAGCTCCCCTTTAGGCCCGTTGCATGCCCACCTGTGGAGGTGCCCATTACCATCGCCCTGACACTATGGGTGAACCCAGCGGTGCCAACTCGGGAGGCCGCTCTCTGGAGGACATGATGCTCCAACTCAAGGAGTGCATGGATAGGTCCGAGCAAACTCTTAGGGATCATACCAAATGTATGAGAGCCGATTCAAAGCCATGGAGGACCACGTCGAGGTTTCTGACCAATCTATCCAAGGTCTGGTGGGAAGGCTAGAGAGTGTTGAGAGAACCCCTCGCCGGACCTACCCGGCATTCTTCCGGCCCCACAGGCGCCTACTGCCCAGCCCGCTCCTACTGCCTAGCCCACATCTGCGGTCCAGCCCGCACCACCTAGGGCTGAGGAGCAACGACCACGTGCCCTCCATTTTAAGGACTACGAGCCCGACAATGAGTACGAGGGAAATGGCTGATGCCGGCGTGGTCACCGACCACAAAGGGATGATGAGGACGAGCGGATCCTCAAGACCGTTCGTGCGGACCCTCCCACATGTTTACCCGGACCAGGTTGAACCCTTCAACCTAGTCCACCTAAACCTTTCCTCAACCCTTCAACTTCCTCTATAAAAATCCCTTAGAAGCTCAAGAGGTAGAGGATTGGAAGAAGATTCAAGCATCAAGGCTTCAAGCACCAAGGCTTCAGCAAGAAGAATTGTGTGTGGGTGACTTGTTCTTCGGCTACGCACGCCGATGGTATGTCATTTGTACTTCCCTCGCACGACGTTCGGCGATGACACGCAAGACTATCCCCACTACTTATGAAGCGCTATGACAAGGGTGAACGCCCCCTCATGCCAGGATTCCCCCTCACGCGCCTATCGACCGCAACTACGCATGCGTCATGACGCCATACCTCTCACAGTTGCGAGGCCGTGTCCGATCGCTCCACTCGAGCCGTGATCGGCCCTCGCCCCATCGCCAGCCCGTGCTTTCTCTGGTCACCTAGTTATAGCCCCCCTTCTTGGCGAACCAGGCATGGTCTACGCCATGGGAAGGGCCCTCTGTAAAACACGCAGACATCCTCTTTGTCACGTCTTGACCCGGGGTGTATCATTGTGTCGAAATTATCTTGTGGCTTGCGCCAGTTATACTTTGACCACAATGGCCCACCTGTAAAGCCCATGCGGTACTCATAAATTATATTGCCAATTGAATAAATGTGCTCGCATCCACGTTCGGACCCCAGTTCCCCTCGCACCACTTGACGTAAACCTCCAGCACCTCCGACCTCAACCAACGCCGCCCGACCTAGCGTGAACCCATAGTTGTGAAGTGCTCCCTACTCTCGATCCATGACTTCAGACACATACGGCTCTCTCTTCAGCATAGAACAAAGGTGCTTGGATTCAATCCGATGTACAAAAACACCGATTGCTTATGGTAAGTGGGAAAAGATGTCTAGTACACTACTCCCCACAGTCGCCTGCACACTCGCACTTATGAAACTGAACCTCCCTCCACGTGTCTCTAATCTCCCAACACCACACGTCGCGCCCTGGTGGTGCTTCCCCTGTCAGCTTTCGGTTCCATGGGTGATTATCGAGAAATCGACTAGCATGTCCACACCCCAGCCATGTTTCCCCAAAAACTCGAAAATGATGTGACACCACTATGGGGGGTGGCAGCCACAAGACCAATGACCTTGGACCTATAGTTGTAAGCAAGAAATTGTGAGCGGCGGACTTACTCAAGCGAACTCACTCACGTGGCGCCACTAGTGCCCGTAGGCAACTCGGTGATGATGGAGAGGATCCGGGGTGGGACCTTGATGCTCCAATGGTCCTTGAATGGGAGAGTGGGATGGATCAATATTTTGATTGGCATCACCGCATGACCCCTGCCACAAGGGTGAGGTTTGTCAAAATGAAACTCCTAGGTCAAGCCAAGACCTGCTGGTGTAACATTAAAAATCTCCTAGCAAGGAGACAAGAGGAGCCCATAAACACGTGGGAAGAAATGAAGGAGTAACTGAGGGAGAAGTATCTGCCACCCTCCTACCATCAACGTCTTCTAGACCAGTGGCAGAAACTCACCCAAGATGAAAAAGTCCGTGGACGAGTACATCACCAAATTCGATGAATTCTTCCTTTGGAGCCAAGTCACAGAAGATGCCTCCGTTACCCTTTCTCGATTTAGGGCTGGCCTACACGAGAGGATCCAACGGGAACTTTTCTTGCGAGAGGTTAACACCCTCGAGCACGCCTACCAGGTTGCTCGAGATGTCGCGCGATTTCAAAGGGTGGTCCCACCTCGGGTTTCCACCTACCACCAACCTGAGCCTCGGAACCCCATGGTCCGTTACACTGAGAGGGCTGGCCCCTCCACTTCCTATGTCCCTATGGCTACCCCACTTCGGGCCGTTGCCCCTACTGCCCCTGTCGTAAGGAACCCCTTACCTGCACCTGCTGCCATGCCCAGGCTAGAGTACACTCTGCCGACTGATAGGAGAGATGACAAAGGAAATGGTCCCGTCCCAAGCACTTCCCAACCAGCCCCTGTCTCGGGAGTTCGATGCTTTAGTTGCCACAACCTAGGGCATGTTGCCACCAATTGCCCCACCCTAGCCTTGGTCATCACCGACCTCCAGCCTGTGGAGCTTCCACCCCAGGAAGGAGAATCCATTGAGAGGTATGAGGCCGACCTTGACCTCATCGCCTAGTTTGAGGAATTAGATACAGGATTTGATAGCACGCATGTCGAGTACATGCAAGTGGGAGATATTACCGAGAGTTCTAGCCATGGACGATTGGGTGTAGTTCGCTGTATCCTAACACACCCTCAGGAGGACGACTGGCGTCGAATCTCCATCTTCCAAACCTACATCATGGTGAAATCCCAACCTTGCAAGGTGATCTTTGACAACGGGAGCTGTATCAATGCAGTCTCTTTAGACTTTGTCTCCCGTCTAAGTCTACCTACACATCCTCATCCTAAGCCATACAATATGACTTGGGTTGGTGACACTTCTATCCCAGTCACCACTACATGTGTCATTCCCATTTAGTTCCAGACCTACCAAGTACAGATTTTATGCGATGTAGTGCCAATGAAGGTTGGGAGCATCATCTTATGCCCCTCTAGGGGGTTTACGCGGACCCACCTCAACCTCCAAGCTAGTCCGCGTAAACCCCCTCTAGGGGAGGAGGTTTACGCAGACCAGCTCCAACCCTTAGGCTAGTCCGCGTAAACCCCCTATTCACTAGGTTTACACAGACCAGCCTTAACCCCTTGTCCAACCAGCGTAAACCCCCCTGACCCTTCAACTTCCCCTATAAAAACCCCTTAGGGGCTCAAGGGGCAAACAGAGGAGATCATCCAAAATCAGATCAAGACTTTGTCAAGGGCACTTGACTTCCAGCATCAGGCAGCTCCAAGGCTTCGAGCGGGCTCCCTATAATGAGCCAAGGAGAATTGTACGTGTTTGACTTGTCAGTAGGCGTGGCACGCCGAGGGTACGTCTTTTGCACTTCCCTCACGTGTTAGCAAGCCGTGGCACACAAGTCCACACCCGCCTCATGTGAGACGCTACGACAAGGGTAGACGCCCCCTCATGCCCGGGTCACCCCTCACGTGCCCGTCGGCCACGACCATGCGCACGTCATGACGTCTTGCTCCTTCTCAGTAACGAGGCCACGTCGACCGCTCGACTCGAGCCATGATCGACCCTCGTCCAGATACCAGACTGATGTGTCCCTTCAGTCTCCTAGTCAGCCACAAGCCCCCGTTCGACACCGCGGCCACGACCTACGTCACGGGAGGGACTCTCTGTGAAACACACATGTACTCATACGTCACGCATTGACTCGGGGGCCGACTAGCACGTCGGAATTGTCCCGAGGCATGCCCCTATTACACCCGGGCCGTCACGGCCCGCCTGTAAATACATATACATCATAGTGTTACACCGCCAGTTGGATGTATGCTCTTGCATCCACGTTCAGGCCCCCAGCTACCCTCTGTGTCACCCAATGTGAACCCCCAGCACCTTTCACCCCCAGCCAACACGACCCAATCTGAGATGAACCTCTAGCTGCAAAGTACCCTCGGCTCTTCACCCTGGACTTCAAGAATACAGACTCTGCTTCAGCATGGAATGAAGGTGTCACGTCTTGATGCGAAAAATCGGGAGCGCGACAAGTCGTAAACGAGCGTGTCGATCAGAGCAAGTATAATTTCATTTCTAAAATCAAAAATGAATGGGAAAATGATACCTTTATTTTATCAAAATAAAGTTTACAACTCTAATTGATAAGCCATAAAGATAATTACAACTTCCAACTCTAAAATATAACAATCTTGTAAAAACACTAATGACCTACATAAACCTAGGTAAAAAAGAAATCACTCTCTCATTCTTGTGCCCTAGCCCAACCCCCCCTTCTCGCAGCTACAGAGGCCCGTGGGGTATAGAGACTGTCACGCCATCATCGCGCCTCTCCTGGTGGCATATCCTATACTGCTGGAAATCTCGTCAAGTCAGCTTCGCAACAGAGGTGGTCTTGCCGTCTTCTGATATCGGGGCTGCCCGGTGGAGCCATCTTCGCCAGACTGCACATCTTCTCCCTAGAAGACAACCAGTAGTGACTTGCAGAGGCTCCCTCAGCCAGATCTCTGAGTTTCTTGGGGCACCACTTGGCTGAGGGTTTCTCCTTCAAGTCCCCTATCATCTCCAAGAAGCATAGCTAGTTTTGGACCTCGGAGTCAAGAGTTCTAGATTTTCATCCCACAGTGCGCAAGGTCAGTTCTCATGAGCCTGAGCCGACACCCTATCACTCTTCCCATCTTCACGGATAGCTCTGACCTCTGTTGATGGCCCGATTAGTCCCGACTCGAAGAGGACTCCACAAAGATCACAACGGAACCAGATTCGCCTTCATCAAAGCACGGGAGTGCTCATGGCACCCTCATATTCGCGCAGCAGCAGTCTGAGAATAACCAGAACCAGAGTAGACCAATCTTGTTCCAGACCCTGCCCCAACCAGCGACGTCATCAGGAAATTCTCCAAAAATTTAGACATCCTCCTAGGTCAACTCAGAAAGTTTTGGCACTGGTATCGACCTCCTCAGAGCTCAGCAGAGCCCGTGGCAATGCTGTCATTGACTGCCTATCAATCTGTTCCTGAAGCTGGCAGAACTGGCAGAGCTCGACAATTCAGTTTCTAACTTAGCTCCCTCACCCCGCCTAGCTGACTTACAGCCCCTCCCTGCGTGGAGGTAGTGTTTGGTTGTAATTCACTTAACCCCCACCCTGAGAACCCCCTCCTGCGCAAGGTGTAGTGCTATAACCATCTTAATCTCAGGTCAAGCATCACTGCTGCAATGTGCCGGCACGTGCCCACGCTTCCCAACTCGCCCACGTCTCCGGCCAGGATCAGTGTTTTCACACTGGTCAAGTGAGCATTTGGTTGCCCTCTTTGCTGGTTTTACTTTGCTATTTTAGTATCACTTTGGTGCCATCGGACGGTGAGGTGAGCACCCGAACTCATACTCGATCAAATTGGGCGTCCACTGCAGAGCGAGTTGAGAGAGATACCTCATAACCCATGCCCTCGGCGTGCTAGCCTCCCACGGAGTTGGGAATCCCAGTCACTTAGGCCCTCTTTATTTGGGGGATAAATCGGTATAACTCATTGAAATTTATCCTATTCTCAATGGTCAGATCCCAGAGTTGAATAATGACACTTGCAATGTTTGTTTTGTTGAGAGGAACTCTTGCATGCATCCACATGTCAGTGAACATGCTAGCTAAAGAGACATTTTACTTTGATTTGGAGCCTTTGTTTCATTAACTTTGCACAGGAAGTTTGAGCCCGAAGGGAAGATAGCATGTGCAGATAGTTTCATGTAAGTTTTAATTATTCTATTTTTCTTCAATGCTCCGAAAACAGGCGAGCACAATTGTGTTCATAGCTTGTGCAACTCACAGACCCAACTAGCACAAAATTACCACAATGAGTTATGGCATTACTCAGTTCTAAACACGTTTTTTGTATTTATAATGCAAGTTGTGGTGACAGGTTTCTTGGAAGATAGAAATGCAATAGTTAAAGTGGCTTCACCGCTCAGGAATAGTTGCAGGCTAAGTCATTATTAGTGATTCCAATGGCACTCATTCTGATCTCAAAGTCATCCTGCCATGGGTTCATTCTATGATTTAATGTAATGCCTCGCCTCCCCAACCATGAATGGCTTTCACTTATGAATCACTTGTCGTTGGATTTTCTCCAGATTGTGCAAGTGACTGAAGGCTGATACTAAGGAGCCTGGGACTGTTCAAGCCCTTCGACTTGGCCCCCACCCATCAGTGCCATTTTGTCCTGTCATGTGTTTTCATTGGCACACGTATGAGAAGACATTCTGCTACATATATCTTGAGAAATAAAGTGAAGGCCCTCTTTTGCTGGAAGACTCTTTGCAAAGCATTCTTTTGAGCATATGCATATGTCATATAGACTGGTTTTTGGTATGCCCACCCAGCCAATATGCCAAAATAGGTTGGCATATTGCAAGAAGACAAAGATGTGTGCATACATCAGGTGGATTGCCCATGTATTATCCGGTCTTTTATTTGGTATCTATTATTGAGTATCTTCTGCTTCAAATGCCGTGGACATATTGATGTTTGTTGTAGTTTTTTACCCTGCAGGAACTTTTACAAGACAAATGTAGCTTGTGTCTGAACACTCATTTCTCTGATCATCCTGATGTGTATCATGTGTTCCTGTTGATTCACTTATTTGGGAGTGTACAAACTCGAATAAATATTAAATATATATATATCTGTGTCTTGGGTCACAGGACTTTGTATATATGAATGTGAGTTGCTGCAGTCATTTTTTATTATGTCGTGCATGGAAATAATCTGTGGGTCCAATTTCTGTGTTATGTGGTGTGCATGGCCATGGATGACTGTTCCACGTTGTGTGTTATAGTAAGAGAAGCACCGTGGGGAGTGGGGTAGGAGAGCTTGTGCCTTCCCACCCAATGGGGAGCCTCCCCTCTGGAGGCGACCGCCACGATGAGTTGCCTCCACTAGCTGTGGGGGGGCAACCTCCCAACGGGAACTCTGACACTCTCCAAACCCTCAATGCTAAACTGGATATCCTCGTGGAATTGATGAGGACCCTGGCAGCTAGGGAGGAGAAGTCCTGACTTCCCCCGAAAAGCCCCCGTCGTAGAGCAGCTTCCGTATAAACCACCGGAGGCCGCTTCACCCTCCGGGGACGACGACTTGTGCGCAACAGGTCAGGAGGACCTTCGCAAGCCCCTCCTCCAGAACAAGAAGCCGCCTCCACTCTTAGGAGAGAAGGACCTGAGACGTGCTAGCAGCTCCCGGAGATCGACTCCCCCGAGGGACGACGAGGTAGCCCGCAAGGACGCCCTCATAGTCCCTCAGCTCAGCACCGACCAGAGTTGTCCCTCCAACTGAGGGACTTCGAGTGATGTTTCACAGAGCAGGAACGCGCCCTCCGTGCCTTGCAGAAGACATCCATCAAATAGGATGAAGAGCAATCCCCATTCTCTGACCCAATTCTGAAGGCCGTGATCTCCCCCAGGGTCTCGCTACCGACCTTCAAGTCATATGACGGCCAGGGAGACCTGGCCGACCACTATGATAGCTTCGATGCCCTGATGACTCTGCACGGGGCTTCTGATGCCATTAAGTGTCGGGCGTTCGTGACTACCTTGGTCCAAGGCGCTCAAGCCTGGTTCCGAGCGCTCACCCCCGGCAGCATCCACGACTTCTGACAGTTCGGGCAGATCTTCAAGGAGAGCTTCACCGGCAGCGACCCTCCTCGATTAGTTGCGAGACTGTTGGCACTAAAACAGGCACAAGGGGAAAAACTACGGGCTTATATCAACCGATTTAAATCAGAAACCCTGCGTATCTCTCGCCTGGATGTTGCCTCGGCCATCACCGCATTGACCGGAGGCACCCATGACGAGAACCTCTGGCGGTCCTACATTCACCCACCTCCCTAGCCGATCTGGTGACTTTAGCCCTGTGCCACGCAGAGTGCGAAGAAGTCCTCAGTGCTTGTCGCGGCCCCATGGGCTCAGATTGGGAAGGGGAAAGGAAGCGATCATCCGAGCAAGGCTCAGGCCAGACGAAAAGGCGGAACCAAGACGGGGATCGCAGGGAACCCCCTCGGTAGTACGAGCGATACACTCCCTTATCCGCCTGTAGAAACCCGATAATTAAAAATGTAAAATAAAAATTTAAATTCCCCAGAGAGGATATCTATTGGAGGCAGAGATCGAGGGATAGATATATTAAAGAGGGGGACAAAAATACTGCTTTTAGCACATAGCATCTGGGAGGATAAGAGTGAATAGCATTACTTGCATTCGGGTCGGTGAACTTACCATCTCTTCGGATGAGCAGATCAAGGGTATGGCGAGGGACTACTATTCCAGGTTGCTTTCAGAGGAGGGCCACATTAAACCGAGGATTGCTGATGAGCTTCTTCCACGGCTTTCCTAGGAGGAGAGGGATGACATCTCGCAGAGCTTCACTGAGAAGGTTCGACAAGTAGTTTTTTTCTCTTGCAGGGGATAGAGCTTCAAGTTGGATGGTTTCTCTTTGGCCTTCTTTCAATAGTGTTGGGATGTTATCAAATCTGATCTTTTCACAACAGTTAGGGAATTTCATAAGGGGAGGGCACACTTGAGGGGAATTAACAAAACCTTCAGGGCGAGTTTGATAATGGAGTAGGTTAGGGGCGGGTGGCCTACCTGGGGTGGCCCACCCGACCCCTAATCCTAACCAAGGTCGGTTTACTCATTCCACTAATTTCCTAGGAATGAGTTAATCCACTTTGACCCTATCCGACCCCGATTAAGAAAACAAATGTCAAACAAGGAATAGCCCACCCGACCCCGGTTAACCTATCCTACCTAGGCTTAACCCGTTATCAAATAGGGCCTCATTGCTCTCATCCCCAAGAAACAAGGTGCCTAGGACTTCTGTGACTTCAGGCCTATCAGTTTGTTGAATTGTGCTTACAAGATCATCACTAAGGTGTTGACAGGGACATTGAAGAGAGTTACGAATAGGGTGGTCAGTTGCTTCCAGGGAGCCTTTATCATGGGACGTCATATACAAGATAAATTTTTGATGGCCCATGAGTGCTTGTATGCCATGAAGACTCAAAGAAAGAGAGGGGTGGTCTTAAAGCTTGACTTTGAAAAGGTCTATGGTAGGGTCAACTGGTCTTGTTTGTTTGATGTGCTGGAGTGGGTTTTGGGGATAGATGGATCGGCTGGATCAGGTCTTACATCTCTTTTGCATCATTTGCGGTTCTTCTTAACGGGAAGTCAACTTCATTTTTTCATAGTGGCAGGGGGGCCACCCCCCCATCGCCATGCACGTCTGCCGGCCCCCTCATCCTTCACACCACAGTAGCTAATGCACCGCCATTCCCAGCCCACCTACATATACACGAAACCTCCCTCAACCATGCCACCCACCCTCCACTGCCATAGCCTCCGCCATCTACACCCCATGCAAAGCCTCATCCCTTCTCCTAACATCATCAGGTCTCTTTGGCTTTGGCAGAGTAACCTTGTTATACTTGATAGCCCACTCGAATAATGCTCGAGTCTTGTCTCTTTGGAAGGCATAGAGCTTCTTTTCTGTGTTCTACTGTGGAGGCCTTTCTTGACACTCAGCAGGTTCGTTGAGAGGAAGATTGTGTACCCATTTCTTTCTTTTTATCCCGAGGCTAATAGCATGGATGGCTTTTAGCATCGATCGCTTGTTAACCTGCTTGGCCTAATGATTTGAGTTGATAGAAACTGATGGATATCTTGTAAAGAAGTCTTCAATCTCCGTTGCAACATTAATCAATCGGTCAAAAGACTAGATTTCTACTCTAATTATCTTTTCCAGGACTTCTTTCTTCAGATTTTGTTTACATATTTACATTGCATCCTCTAGATGCGGAGGGCGCCAACATCTCATACTAAGATCCCTCCATCTCTTGATATATTCTGTAGTAACTTCATCATCTTTTTGCTTGGTTCCTAATAGCTCAGCCATGGTCACCTCTACCTCAGCGACATAGAATCTTTCTGTGAATTTTCATTGCATATCTGGCCAGTCGCCAATAGATCCAGCTAGCAATTTAGAATACCATTCAAAGGCGGGTCCTGTTAGAGAAGACCCGAAGAATTCCAACAGGTACGACTCATTTGCCGCCAAGTCGCCCATGACTGCCACATAGCGTGCAATGTGTTCTTTCGGGGAGCCTTGTCAACTGAATTTGTCAAACTTAGGTAGTTTGTTGATGCCGAGTGGCAATCTTTTAGTAGCATGGTAGGCTAGATATGGCACTTCATACATGTCAAACGGGGTGTAATCAGCATCACCCCTTTTTGCTAGCCTTTCTTCGATCATCTTCTCCACCATTGATTTATTCACCGTAACTGGCACCGCTAGTTGAGGGCAGAGGTGGGCGGGGTGATGCGAGATGACTACGAGACTCGACTCGAAACTAGGACTCCAAGTGATGACGTGATTATTTGGGACGACGCGACCAGCAATGACACGCAAGACTCGACACCTAACCGGGCTCTTGACGAGGCGATCATGCCCCAAACAGAAGTACTCGCTCGTAGTCGTCCCCAACAAGGGAAACGTGTCGATCGGCATGGTTGAGTAACCGGCTTTGAGTCTGGGGTGGTCAGCTCACTCTCGCGCTCGGATTGAATCGCGGGACGGGTCTCACACTCACAACTCACGGTGGTGATTAAATACAAGCTAGCTAGGGAAATAAACTAACACGCAAGCAGCAGCATCTAGCAATCTTTCCCTTCCCCAAGCTAATCCCCATCTTCCCTAGGTGGAATCCACCCCTCCCTAGGCCAAATTCAAACCTTTTCCCTCTAGAAAAATCCCTCCACAACCTCCCCAAGGATCCTAACCACGTCCTCCCCTCTCCTAAGCCATTTCCCATCAATCCCTTGCATTGCAGCCCTTCCACATTGCTTCCTTAGCCAACTCAAGAGTGCAGCTCTTGTAGCAGGTCATAGGCAGACAGCAAGGGCCCTGAAGATCACAACTTCTCTAGCACTTCCCCAACTCTTATGGTGGAAAATCATATACCACTGGAAAGGTCGTCCAGAGGGCTTTCTAAGAGCGATGGTTTCGTCTTCATCCGAGCTCGAAGCTGTCTGTGAGAGTGATTCTCCCCCGACTGCGTAAGAGCTCCCAAGCAGAGAACTAGAGCCCTAGAAGATCTTCCACCATGACCACTCCTTGGAAGTTATGGACGTGCAACATTTCTGAGAGTAACTTCTACCAGTACTCTATCATCCCCAAGAAGCGGAACGAGATTCGGACCCTAGCATCAGAAGTTACGAATTTTCTACCGAAGTCACGCCAGGTTGGTTCCTCTATTCCTGAATGGACCCACCTCCACTCTTCTGGCAAGTATGATCGACCCTGATGTCCTCTGAGATTTCTGTCTGTCTCATCTGAAAGGCGTCTCATCCATGGTCATTTCGGTACCAGCACCGCCTCCATCCGAGTTTGGGACAGCCCGTGGCGCCTCCATCTTCTAGCAGTAACACTCTAGGAGCCATCAGTACCAGTGCTATCCGGCCATGTTCCAAGACCTGTACCAGCCAGCGACCATATCGAGGTTGTTCCAAAAAATTCAAACATCTTCCTGGACTAGATAGGAGTGTTTGGGCTCTAGTCTCGGTCCATTTGGAGTCCGGGAGCGTCCGTGACAGTGTATACTTCATCCGGCTGTCCTGCGAATCCAGAACCTGGGAGCACCGGCGAGGAGCCCGGCACCTTAAGTTTCTAGCTCCATCCCCTCCCTTGCTTGGCCGGCTGAAGGCCCCTCCCTGCGTGGAGGTAGTATTTTGGTTGTAAACACTTAACCCTCACCCCAAGATCCCCCCTCCTACGTGAGGTGTAGTATTGTACCACATTAATTTCAGGTCAAGCGCCACCACCGCGGCATGCGGGTGCGTACCCACGCCTCCCCGCTCGCCCACGTCTCCAAACGGGATCGGTGTTTTCACACCGGTCAGGTAAGCGCTTGTTACCCCTTGGCTGGTTACCATTTTGCTGATCTCGTACACTCAGAGAGAAGATAGGAGGTCTCCTCAATAGAGAAGGAGGATTGAAAAGTTAGAAATTTGGCATTTTTTTTCCTGTTTTCTAGGATGAAGCAATGGGAAGGAGGAGCAAATGAAGATGCTGAAATCGCAAGCTTAGAAAAGGACTTGATGAGGGAGTGCTCTCTTGGGGTTGTGATTGATAGTTGAGAAAATTGCTCGAGGAGCAAAGTAGGAATCGTTGGATTTTGAAGCAAATCAAGAAAAAAAGAGATCAAGACTGCGAGTGGTCTAGGGATGCTGAGAGTGACCATTTTATCAAACAAATGAATAACAACAGAGGGGTGGATGGATTTGAGAAAGAATAGACTGGCCCATAGCCTATCAATTGTAAAACCTTCCTCAAATGGCACGTCCGACTCGCCGGTATTTGTGAAGTCACTGAGCAATTGTCTCTTATCGGTGATTATTGCTGGCTTCTCAATCAATTCATGGATCAATGGCGGCCATTCCGAAGCAATAGGCATAAACAACCGGCTCAAAGATATAGTAATATCATCCATGTCAAACCACCTGTACCACTTACATTCTGGGTCATCCATCTTTCTTCTCTTGAGCGACCTTAGTGACTCCAAGGCCTTGTAGGTTACTAACGGTGGCAGATGGTGAGCAAACTGTCGAGCATGTACATCTTGATGATCCAATAAAGAAGTGATTATTGTGGTTTGCTCACCATCATTTTGTTGGACAGGCCCTTTTGCAAAATGGGAGTATAGAGACCATGTGAGCGGCGGCCTATTGGTCTTGAGAGTGGAGGTCATGGTAGCCCATGGCTTGTTGCTATCTTCATCTTCTTCTTTTGGCCCTTTGTATCCTAAGCCTCCTCGTGGGATCAATTTACAACTTTTGACGGGCTTTACTCTAGCTTGGAGGTTGGCACCTAGTCCCTTGATGGTCTTATACCCCATCTTCATTAGAATGTTCCATCCTGGTGTGTTCATTATACTTTTCTTCTTTTTCTCTTTGGATGAGAGTTGTGGCATTGGAACGTTTACGGGGTTGAAACTAAATGATGTGAAACCACCTTGGGGGTGGTAGTCACAAGACCGAAGACCCTCGGACCTAACAAGCAAGCAACGCGCAGACCGGTGATTCCACCCGAGCGGACTCTCTCACGTAGTGCACACTAGTGCCCGAAGGTGAACCGGCGATGGGGATGAGGGTCCGAAGTGAGACCTCGCTGTTTCGGGGTTTGGCTTAGCTAGGGATTGAATCCCTAAGGGTTTGGGATGCCCCAACCAATGGGCGGCCACCCCCCTCTAGATCTGTAGTTCATCCCTTTTCACACATCATGAGCAACCACCCAAAGTATTTTCGCCCTCAGTGGGCAGCTCTTCGGCCTTCTACGGACCTTTTCGGCATAATGTGTGCCCCGACCAGGTTACTCGAGTTTTGTGCTGATTCAGCCTTCGGCACTGCGAATTGAGGAGCCAGGGTCATTTCTTCAGCTCGAGGAGCTTCCTTATCGGGTAGTGGACCGCCAGGTGTGTTTTCGTGCAGACTGGATGACGTATGGGGTTTATTCGACCTTTTCATCTCTGACGTGCTCTCGGGTGCCGAGACGTACAAGCCGTATGATCATTTTTTGACATCCATAGACATGTGTGCGCGTGTGGGAAGAGAAGAGGAGCAGGCAGTGGCGGGAGCAGAGGGACACCGGTGCTGTCGATGGTGCAGACAAGAAGAGGAGGGGTGAGAGAGGAGTGGAGAGGAAGATGGCGTAGGAGAGAAGCATGCAGGGGACATTGGATGGTGCAATGCAGGCGTGAAGGAGAGAGGGCCCGATGTGACCGGTGGTACAACTGCAGTGGCGATGAGGTGATGGAGAGGAGACGTGGGTAGTGCGAAGGTAAGAGAGAGAGGGTTGAGGAGAGGAGAGGGTGAAGAAAAGAATGGTGCGAAGGTAAGAGAAGGGGGGAGGAGAAGAGAAAGGAGAAGGGGAAGAAGGAGAAAGAAAAAGGGGAAGGGGAGGCAGTCGGAGGGTAGAAGAGAAGTCCCCCGGAGGGTGGGAGAGGTCTCTATATAGGCCGAAGGAGAGGAGAGGGCACCGCATACCCCTACTGGTCATTCGCACGTCGCTCATACGTCGCTCGCACAGGAGCTGCCATGTACGCGCATGCGAGGGGGACTAGCATGCCTACTGTCATTCCTACACATGCTGTTGTCATGCCCGCTTGCTCACTATTCTACTACATGCCAACATCGTTGTCGTTGGAGCTGCCCAAGCGGGAGGACCTACTGTCGTGCCGCTATCACTTGTGCATGAGGGGGCGAGGGACCTGTGCGAGCCCGTATCCTGTTGTTGCATACTATTGCTGCCTACACCTAGAGAACACATGGAGGGGACCAGCACGCCTACTGTGCCGTGCTTGGGAGACCCATGCGTTTCTTGTACACAAGATAAAAAAAGTGAATTATACACATGCCCCTCAAATAAAAAGATTTAACAATGAGCATATGTTTTATCATTTATCCCCACAATTTTGTTCACACAAAATGAAATTTTGTGACAAGTAATTTTACGAAAAAGGAAACAATCCTTGATGCCCTGGGGGCACATGGTGCCGACGCTAGAGGATATTACGAGGATCACAGGGCTGAGGGTTGATGGGGAGGCGATTAGTGGGATCACCCTACCCGACTATAGTGAGACAGCCCTTAGACTTCTAGGGATAGATGTTGTCTATGAGCCCCCATGCAGGACGATAGCCCGTACAGACTTGACGAGGGCCATGGGGTTGGGTAATGCGAGATAGAGGTCGGGGGAGTCCTTAGTAGCCTATGTAGCCCGCCTGACTGCTAGTGCTAGAGCCACCTACTGCCAGGACCCAGCCGATTAGGCGAAAGCAGACGTAGACCTGAGGAGATTTCTTTTCCTGATAATGGGGAGGTTACTCCTGGGAACGAAAGGTGATGATATAAACTGCAAGTTCCTGAGAGTGTTGGAGGACTTGGAGAGCGTCGGGAGGTACGCCTGGGGGGCCGCCCTACTGGCACACCTGATAGCAGACCTCTCTATGGGGACGGATCGAGAGACGACCATCGGTGGCTTCTCTCCCTTCTTACAGATATGTATTTTCCTTTAAATTCATATTCAATTCAATTTGCAATTTGATGACTACTCATGATTGCAGGTGTGGGCTCATCTCTACTTCCCGATGGACCGAGTCGAGGCTCGACCTGGAAAGGAGGCTGCCTACCCCCTAGCTCGATGTTGGGTGCCATACCAGACTGGAGCACCGCACGACTACGAGCTCCTGGTGACGAGGCGTGAGTTGCGGGATTACCCTCCCTCACTGGTACGGGAATGAATGCATTTCTTTTAAACTTCTACTTTTCAATTCTTGCCATATGCGATACTTATGCTATGTGACATGTAGGTTGTCTGGAAGCCCTACGAGGGGATGCTGGATGAGGGCCAGCCGTGGGTCGTAGCGGGACAACCTCGCTTTGGGCGTGACATCTGGGTTCACTGTCTGAACGAGATCGAGCTATTACGGCTCCGACTGGTCATGAGGACACTCGGCCATCACCAGGAGTGGGTTGATGTGGACGAGCCTCGGGGAATCGGGAAGAAGACTCGCGGACGCACCAAGGCGATCGACTAGAGAGTGCGATTTGCAGAGCAGTATGTGGACTGGTAGGCGGGCAGAGTCCCCGTCATCTCCTATGCTCCAGACAACATAGCTTACCTTCGGCGCTTCTGGGAGACCAACGGCCGACGGGACCAGATGAGGCCGATCGGGGTACGTATGAATGTACTCCAGTTCTTCCTTTCTTCTTATGCACTTGAAATATGTTCTAATGGATGCGTGATGCAGGATGCGA
>JANBPO010005867.1:0-16757 GCA_024336825.1 Amorphophallus titanum | reverse complement strand
CTTTGCTCCACTCAGTTCACCGGCAGCAACAGAAGTCTGACTTGTAGAGCCTTCCCCGGGGTCATTCGGTGACTTCAGGTGCAGTACCATACATCGAAGGAAATCTCTTCCAGTTAGCTTCGCAGGCGAGGTGATCTCATCTCAATCCGAGTTCGGAGCTGCCCGAGAGAGCCGTTTACGCAGAACCAGTCCGGCCTGCAACCAAAGGTGACTTAATGAAGCTCTAGCGACCACACCCCAGCTCCCCTTGGTGCGCCGTTTGGCTGGGATGTTTCTCTACCAGTCCTCTGTCCAACACAGCTGGCGGAGCCTCGTTTGGAGTCTGGAGCTGTCCGTTCCAAATTTTCTTCCCCGGGTGCGCAGGTCAGTCCACTCAGAATCAGAGCAGACAACCCTCCACTCTACGTCCTCTATCTCCCTACTCTGACCTCCCCTGGTGGCCTTCCTGATTGGAGATCAAAGAGGATTCATTCACGGACGCGCCCGTTTTGGTCCCGCACCATTTCGATGATGGGAGTGATCGTGACGGCACCGCCTTCCTGAGAGCCATTCTCCACAGACTGTGCAGAACCAGTCTGGCCTACAACCAGAGGGGGCTTACAGAAGCTCCAGCGACCACACCATGGCTCCCCTTGGTGCGCCACTTAGCCGGAGTGGAGTCCCACCAGTCACCTGTCCAAAGCTACAAGCGGGGCATCGATTAAAGCTCGGAGCAGCCCGTTCTAATTTTTCTACCCCAAGGTAGCAGATCAGGTCAGTCAGGACCCACCCAGACCCCCTCCCACTCTTCTGGACATATCTCTCGACCCCGACATCGTCTGGAGCTCTACCTGGCTGACGCTCAATGAAGACTCGACCACGGTCATCCTCGACTTGGTCCCGCCTTGATCGGACCTTGGGAGTGGTCGTGACGACTTCTTCCAGTTGCTACTGCACCCCAGGACCAGTCTGAGCCAGAGTGCAGAGGTCCAGGACCTGAGCCCGCCTCGGCCCGTGCCGATGACGGGGCTGCCCACAGAAATTCACAGGCGTACCAGGGCCTATCAGCGACGTTTTGGCACCAGCCACGGTGACTTCCAAGCTCGGGGGAGTGTGTGGCAACATCAACAGTGACTATAGGTCTGTTTGTTCCAAAAGCTGGCAGAACCGGCCGAGTGGCCTTTTCGGTATCCTAGTAGTCTTCTCCCTCACCCTGCCTGGCCGGCTTAGCACCCCTCCCTATGTGGAGGTAGTTTTTGTTGTAATCCACTTTCCCCCACCCCTTGTCCAACCCTCCTGCGAGAGGAGTAAAGTTATATGCAAGACCCTCAACCAGCAGGACTTCTTCAATGCAACAGGTAGTACACTTACCTACCTTACCTGACCCAATGATTTTACCCTTTGTGTTGCCTCCAAAGGTGACAAGGTCTCTATTATTCTCTGTCAGCAAGTAAAATTTAGCCTTGTCTCCTGTCATATGCCTGGAGCAGCCACTATCCAAGTACCACATGTTGTGCTTGGCTGTCAGGCATACCTGCAATCATAGTCACGGAGAAAATTTTGGAATCCAAAAATATTTAGGCTCCGACGCAGAACTAGAGCAATTCAAACATGACAACAAAGTTTTTGGAATCCACATTTGTTTGAGCGTTGGTTGGTTGGTGGACTTTTCAACATTCTTTTTATTGTTTCTCTTCTTTTTAGAATTAGCAGGCTGAGTTTTTCTTGGCCTATCATGTGTCTTGGCACCATTATTCTTAGCAAATTGACTATTTTTATGCCAGTGCCTAGGCCCATGACCATTCAGGAAATTGTGGCCAGTAGTGGTCCTAGGCTGACCGAAGGGAGTTTGTCTACTAGGAACCCATGTCCTAGACTGCCTAACCCGGTTATTGGCATGAGGTCTATATGTTTGTGTGGAGTGTGACTGATACCTAGACCTCCCTTGCACTCCATTCCATCCGGACCTAAAAACTATTGTTGTTGAGTATGGTAGTGGGTATGATAGGTCTGGGCTCTGGGTTGGTGAAACTGGTTGCAATGATCGTTACCAGACTTTTGTCTCCCCTGTACTCTAGACCCACCTGACTTGTGCATAGGTTTATATTAGGTCTTCTTCTGGACTGGTGGTGGTGGAGACTTGGTAGCCCTAGCACGAGGTTTGGATGTGAGTGGAGATTGACCCCTAATCTATGTTCTACCATGAGGAATAGGGTAGTATGTGCTAGGCTCACCAATTTTCTGCTTACCCTTGTCCTTAGCACTGGACATTTTGGAATTAGCAGTTTTAGCATGAAAATTTTCACTCATCATTTTTATGAGAGGTCTCTTCTCCTTCTCAGCCACAAATGAAATTGTTTTGAGTTCAAAACTCTTTTTGGCTGTAGAATTGAATCCGAGACCCTCCTTTCTGAAGTTGACTTTAGACCCTAACAAGGCATTCAAATTTTTCGTTCCTTGGGTCATGTTTTCAATGATTTTTTTTTTATCTTCATTTTCTTTCTCTAATATTTCAATTGCTTTCTTCAATTCAGCATTCACACAAGTAACAGCTTTATATTTTTCATCAACAATTTTCATCTTATTTTCATAATTTTACGCCCCCCGACCCTCGGGAAGCTTGGAGATTGAGGTATCAAACCGGGCATTTCGTCGTCTTGGACGATGCCCTGTACCGAAGGTCTTTCTTCGGACCACTCCTTAAGTGCCATAGCACCGACGAGGCTATCCGAGCAATTCATAAAGTTCATGAAGGCATCTACGGCGCGCACCAGGGAGGAAGATCGCTCACCAGGATCTTGCTTCAGCAAGGTTACTGGTGGCCCACTCTTCAGCACGACTGTTCAGCCAATGTATAGAAGTGCGACCGATGTCAATGCTTCGATCATCTGGTCCACAAGCCTGCCTCAGAACTCGTTACTCTTACCGAGCCATACGCCTTTGCTCGGTGTGGAATCGACATCCTGGGGCCATTTCCTATGGCTCAGGCCCAGAAGAAGTTCGTTATCATCGCCATCGACTACTTCACAAAATGGATCGAAACTGAGGATACTGCCAGAATCACCGAGACAGTCTTTGTAGCTTCGTGTGGAAGTCGATCATTGGTCTCTTTGGTATCGCCCGAGTGATTGTGAGCGATAATGGTCGGCAATTTGATTCTCATTACTTCAGAGATAGATGTGTCGACATAAATATTCGTAACCACTTCACTTCGGTAGCCCACCCTCAGGCCAACAGGCTGGTTGAAAATGCCAACAGGCCTATACTAAAAGGCATAAAAACCAGACTCGGCAAGGCCAAGGGTAGCCGACTGGAGGAACTACCGAGCGTACTTTGGTCACACCGCACTACTCCAAGAACGGCCACAGCAAAACACCCTTTCAGCTAGTGTATGGCACGGAAGCTGTGATTCCACTTGAGGTCGGCAACCCATCTCTCCGAGTCATCAGCTTCTCGCCTGAGGCTAACGACCAGAAGTTGCTTGAGAACCTCGAGATGGTGAGCGAGATCTGATAGATCGCGGGTATCCGAGCCGCAGATTACCAGCGACGCCTTGTTCAATACTACAATGCCAGAGTCCGAGATAGGCACTTCTAGCCAGGAGACTTCGTACTAAGAAAAATCGAAGCCTCTCGACCACTAGAGGCGGTGGGCAAGCTAGCCCCTAACTGGCAAGGCCCCTACTGAGTGGTTGAGATGCTTGGGAAAGGGGCATACCGACTGGATACCATTGAAGAAATGCCCATCCCTCAGACATGGAATGCGGCAACACTACGTAAATTTTATTTTTGAGCCTCTCTCATAAAAATAAATGTAAGCAGTATAGAGCAAAAACTTTCCTCTTCTTCTTATTAATGCTTCTTTGATACATCAGATAGGCCAAGGCCAGATCTAAATGATCAGGGAGGTATAGACTGGGATGAGATGAGAAAAGTAGTGGCCTCCATGAAGGCAAGAAGACCACCGCGGCAGCAACAAGGTCAACAACAACTGCAATAGGGCCCACAACAACAGCAGGCTCCTGCACGCCAGCCTAATATGGGAATAGTGAACAATCCACTACCGGAGCACCCGGTGTAAAAATAGCAAGTAAACCATGTTACCTCAATCCATGAAGTGGAGAGAGGGCAGGGTTGGCAAGAAGAAAGTGCCTCTATCGGAGCCATTACACAAAACACCAACCAACCAACCCATTTATCAAGAACTCTTCAACCTGCATCTTCTCAACCCCCACGTCCCCTCATACGCTCCACTACACCAGGGCCACTCAACCCTAACTCTACTCCTCCACAGCCCCTTCTCATTCGTCAACCCAGGAGCTATCCTCCACCTCAAAACCCCCCGTCAAATAGACCTCTCCTTATCCGCCCCCTATCGGCGACCGTCTCCCCTCCAACTCCACCACAACCAACTCCACCACAACCAAACCCACCTATCACTGCCATGCTTTTGCGGTCTCTCCTTATCCGTCCACCAACTACACGACCTCCACCTCTGCCTTCCAATAATCCCCTTCTAGCAAGGCCTCTTATAACAACCCCTCCTGCCACCAATCCTGCACTAGCAGTCGACACGCCCTCCACTGTTCCCTCTACCTCCTCTAACCCAACTCCTATTCTGGCCCCGACAGAGGCATCAGAAACAATGGTGCTCCGAAGTGGACGGATGTTCCACTGAGTGTTTCCTCAGCGGGAGCAGGAGCCCGTACAAGAACAAGCAGAGCAAGAACAGGAATCCGTGCCAGGCACGGAATATGATTTGTTGAAACATCTGGACAGAACACCAACCCGGATCTCATTTCTGGAATTAATCAAAAGATCTGCCGCGCATCAGCTAGCTATAAAGTAATATCTATAAAAAGTGATGGTGAATGAAGATATATCAGCCGAACAGATTACTACAATTCTAACTCCAGCCGGCAGCCAACCATCCATCACCTTTTACGAGCACGAACTGGCTCTGCAGCCAGCCAGGAAGTATGCCCTATGCATCACAGTTGATATCAACAAGGTGCCGGTAAAGCAATGCCTAGTTGACACCGGCGCATCAATTAATGTTCTGCCACCAAGTACACTGAAAATGTGTGGCATACCAGAGAGCCAGATTCGGCCATCCACCATTACTGTCACAGCATATGACAACACAAAGAAGCCGCCTCTGGGCATGATTACTTTGAATCATGCTCCGCCACGGAGGGATCTAACCCAGGCATCTCCTGGTATGTCCAGGCGAAGCAGTCTTTGTATTCGAGTAGGAATTGCTTGTAGTCCTACCTCTCTGCTTCAGTGAGGAGAGCACTGAGGAATGTGGGCTGAGGGGCCTCATCGTTGCCCAGATTGATCTCGACGAGCTCATCGATGATTGACTGGCCACCATCCTCCCTCTAGGGAGGTGCAGGCTGGAAGTTGACGAAGTCTTCATCATCAGTGGCGGCTTTGTACACCCGTGGGCCCTCGGAGCCGATGGTTGAAGCTACTGGGACTGGAAGGTTGTCACTGTCGGGTTCGGACAAGGGTTGTCCCGGGCCGTCCGTGTTGGACTGGCAGCTATCGACCAGAATTTTGGAGGTGTGGCTAAGGTTGTTTGCCAACACCGGTGACGCCTCACGCTCTTGGTCCTGGGGACCCTCCTCCTGGGGGAAGTGCAGTGAGCTAGGTTCCTCAACTGGCTGGGAGACCGTGGGAGCCTCCTCCACCTCGACATCCTCATGGACGGATGAGGACATCTCGTCAGGCGCTGGAACTGGAGTATTAGCCCTAGCTGGGAATGGGATTAGAATCTCCTGTCCCTCATCTCCCGAGCTGTCAAACTTAGTGTTGGTGACAATCGGGTCAGTGGCTAGCTACATCGGTCCTATGGTATGGACCGCGTGATAGACACAGAAGTCTGGGTCTTGGTCATAGTCGAGACCTCTAGTGTCTTTTTGAGAGAATGGGGGTTTCCCCCGGACTTGTGAGGGTGTCCAGAGATTCTGAAAATACCTCAGCTGTGCGGAGCTCTGCCACTGAGGAATGTGCTGCTTGAGGCACATCTCTTGGATACGAGGCAAGAGGTCGCCCAGAATTTGGATGGCTTCGGGGGTATTGTCAGCTTGTCTGGACCAGTCGAAATCGTCTTCCGGGGGACTGGAGGGACCATGTCTCCTTTGTGGAAGATAATGGACTTGCTCCTTTTAGCCCTTTTCTTGGACTGGTGTCGCAGCCTGTAAGTGACAATAAATGTCGTGAGCTACTCGACCTTGTGCTCCTCTAGGGTATACACGAGCTGAATACAGTTCAGTGGCAAGCATATGCTCCTGTCGATCACTCGGCTAATAAGGTTAGCCTTGAAATCGACTTTACGCCTCTCAGGGCGGTCTGTGGTCGACTTGGTCCTAAGACGCAGCCGATGAAGCTTAGCCTTCTCCTCGTCAACGGAGAAGAGGTCGTCCTCCTCCTCTTCTGAGAGCCAGCCGTTGCTCTTGCTCGTGTGGACATCACAGTGACCTCCTTCCAAGGCCTTCTCGTGCTACTCCTCGCTGCTTCGATGCACCCCCAAAGCTTGTAGATATTCACCCTCTTGGGCCTTGATGGCGGCAAGCTCGTTGGGGGCCCGAGTCTCAAGGAATTCGTGACAATTCACATATTTCAACAATAGTAGGACTCGTCGCGACCACTCCTCCAGCGAGCAACCCAACACTTGTAGTGCCCCAGTTAGGCTCGTCCGCTTCTGGGATCGGCCTGCCACTTCTTCGGGATCGGCCTTCATCCTCCTTCGCTCCAACTCCTGTTGCCCAGCCATTTTGGCAGCTGCCAGTGCTTTCGCTATGGGCCACTCCGCTTGAGATTCCTCAATGACCTTCGGTGGGGGAGTTGGGGTGGAAGCTGTCTCCACTCCAATCGCAGGCTCGTCTGCTTCTGGGATCGGCACATAGCTGGCTCCTCCACGACAGCTAAAAGGAGAGAAGGAAACAAAGAGATGCTCATTCTGGGATCGACACATAGGCTGGCTCCTCCACGGTAGCTAAAAAGGGACAAGGAAACAAAGAGATGCTCAGATATGAAGTCTTTACACTACAGTAGAGGCAAATTCTAGAAGACCTCCATGATGGAGGAACCTCACCTACGGGCTGGCTCGGCTCAACTGGGGTAGCTGTAAATTCCTTGAATGTTGGGAGTGGGGGTGTCCAGGGAATGGTCTTCGCGGCCTGGGCAGCCTCCGTCTTTCATCGTTTGGCCTCCCGTCGCCCGACAGCCTTGACCTCATCTAAGGCCTTCTTCGTAGGCGATTTCGCCCTGGACCTCTTTACAGGCGGGGGCAGGGGAGTTGTAGTTGGTGCCAGAGGTGCGGCTTCGAAGTAATTTGATTTCTCCACCTGTCGGAGAAGGTTCCGATAGGTCACCATTTGCATGTTATTCCGGTGGTCTGTGAGAAGAAGAGAACAGGGAGAGCAAAGAATTGATTAGCTCCTAGTGTCCTGAAGCAGGCGGCGATGAAGAACGCAAGCAGAAAGGAAACATCAAAATACCGTGGGGGCCGGTGTAGAGCTGCAATGTTATCGACCAGTAGCTGAGAGACGACTCCTTGTCACGGCGAGCGGCCTCTCGAACTAGCCAGCATATATCTCTGATCGTCTGGTAGCGATCAGCAAGAGTGGCTAAAATCACATGCTTCTTAGTGGCGAGATGGTAGAAGAGGCTGATGTTAGAGTTAGATGGACGCGGTCTTCCTTGTAGAACGTGGATCTAGAGGGGGGTGAATAGATCCAACTACCGGCTCCAAGGCTTCGAGCGGGCTCCCTACAACGAGCCAAGGAGAATTGTGTGTGTGTGACTTGTCAGTCGGCCTGGCACGCCGAGGGTACGTCTTTTACACTTTCCTCATGTGTTAGCTAGCCGTGGCACACAAGTCCACACCCGCCTCATGTGAGACGCTACGACAAGCGTAGACACCCCCTCATGCCGGGGTCGCCCCTCACGTGCCCGTCGGCCATGACCATGCGTGCATCATGGCATCTTACTCCCTCTCAGTAACGAGGCCACGTCGACTGCTCGACTCGAGTCGTGATCGACCCTCGTCCAGATACCAGGCCGATGTGTCCCCTTAGTCACCCAGTCAGCCACAAGCCCTCGTTCGACACCGCGGCCACGGCCCACATCACGTGAGGAACTCTCTGTGAAACACACATGTACTCATACGTCATGCATCGACCAGAGGACTGACTAGCACGTTGGAATTGTCCTGAGGCATGCCCTTGTTGTACCCGAGCCATCATGACCTGCCTATAAATACATATACATCTCAGTGTTACACCGCCAGTTGGACATATGCTCTCGCATCCACGTTCGGGCCTCCAGCTATCCTCTTTGTCACCCAGTGTGAACCCCTAGCACCCTTCACCCCAAGCCAACACGACCCAGCCTGAGACGAACCTACAGCTGTAAAGTACTCTCGGGTCTTCATCCAGGGCTTTAGGAATACGAACTCCGCTTTGGCATGGAATGAAGGTCTTTGGATTCAATCCGATGTAAATGAACACTTACGGCTTGTGGTCGGTGAGGAAAGACATCCTGTACATGACTCCCCATAATCTCCTGTGCACTCGCACCCACGGAATCGTTCTTCCCTCCACGTGTCACTCATCTCCCGAGTCCATGTGCTGCGCCCTGGCGGCGCATCCCCAGTTAAACATTCGGTTCCATGGGTGATTGTTGAGAAATCGACTGGCATGACTGCATCCCAGCCACGTTTCTCATTAACTCGGAAAACCTCCCGTGTCACTCGATCTCCCCTTGACTCTCCGTAAAAGGCGAGTGCACGGTGCCACCTTGAGGCGAATTCGGTCATGAGAGGGGGTGCCTGAGGCCCATTAACCTCCGGCGTCCCTCCCGTGGCTGTGTCCTACTCCTCACTCTGATCACCACACACACCGGCCCTGGCGGAACCCTCCCGGGGGCAAAACAACGACACACACACACAGACACCCACAGACACACGTACTGCATGCACAAGCACTCCTGGCCATCCCATCATGGTCACTGCCCTCATAGGATGTCAACAGACACACAAGATTAAAACTACAGAGCAAGGGTAGAGTTCACCTAGTTGGTTTGAAGAAACCAACGCCGCTCGAAGACGGGGGTGAGCGGGGAAGTGTGGTTCCCCGTACACTATGTTGTTGCTGCTTCCCGTAAGAATAATACAACTACTACTCCCCGCACAGGGGGGTTGGACTAGGGGATGGGAATTTACGGTTACAGCAAAATACTACCTCCACACAGGGAGGGGCGTTAAGCCGGCCAGGCGGGGAGGGGGAAGAGAGCAACGAGGTTGCCGAAGGCGTGACTTGGCCGAATCTGCCGATTGTAGGAACGGGCTGACCACCAGTCGCTGTCGAAGGCACCACAGTCTGAGATAAGCTCGGATGACGGTGAAACTAGTGCCAAAACGTCCCTAGCTGGGTCCGACAATCCTCAGAATTTTTGGGAAGCAGCTTTAAGACGCCTCTGGTCACAGCAGACTCCGGAGTAGGGTGGCTCTGTCCGGACTGGCTTTGTCCTCAGGACGCAGCAACAGGAAGGTGGCGCTGGTACGAGTGCTCCCGGAGTCGGATTGGGGCGGGACCAAAGCCGGCACGTCCGTGTCTGAGTCTCCTTCGATCTGCGACCAGGAAGGACTCCAGGGGTGGTCAGAGCAGAGAGATAGGAGGATCGCAGTAGAAGGGTATCAGAACTGTGTTTTTGTGGACTGACCTGCGCACCCTGACGAGGAAATTCAGAACAAATAGTCCAGGACTCCAAATGCAGTTCCGTTGAAGAGGTTGGAAGGAGAATCAGTCGACGAACGCTTTGGACAAACGGCGACCCAAGGGGAGCAAGGGTGTGACCGTAGCAGCTTCTTCACTGATGCTCAGATCTTCCCACATGTGCCAGCTGCGCACTCTGGCGAGATCGACCCTCCCGGACAGTCGCGAACTCAGATGATGGCGAGACCACCTTGAGGACGAAGCCAACTGGAAGAGCTTTCCAGAAATATAGGATGATCACTCTGGAGCACCGATCTGCAGGGGCGACCGGCTCAGTTGCTGGACGGGACTCTGCTGGGTAGCAGCAGGGTGCAGCAAAGTGTGGGAACGGAGGGGGAAAATGGGATTTTCTATAGTGGGGAATCCTTGGATCTGTAGTGGAGGTGGATGGGGTATGGAATGGGGTTGGAAGAAGGAGGAAGGGAGTGGGCAAGATGGGGAGGACAGTCTGGTGTAGGGGGGATGTGCTAAAGGTGGAGGGGCTAGTTGCTAGGTTGGATGGTGGGGGAATGAGGTTGAAGGAGCAATGGGGGAAGAGGGAGATGGAGTAGATCGAGCGCACCATGGGCTCTGCGGAGCCCGAATAAATCGTCACTTCGGTGACTGGCACGCCCACGCACTCAATAAACCCGGGAAAACTCCATTCCCAACGACAAAAACTTAAATAAAATAAAAAGAAATAAATGATAAAAAGTGCGTCCACACCTGGCTTTCGAAGCTTACTTCCAACATCACTATCGGCATGAGGGCTATTATCACGAAGTGACACATCCAAGGGCTTGTGGTTCACGCCAAGCACTATGACTAGATTCACATGGATTGGGCGACTATAGGCTCACTGGCAGAGATTTGGCATCCTCAATCTCATACCTTCATTTTCCCTACTTTCGAGGCGACTATTCTTCTTGAGGAAGTGGAACTCATGCTCGGTTTAAAAAGATGCAAGAAGGATGACAAGATAAAGATCATGCCCATGGCGAAAAAGGCAACCTCCGAGGAAGTCCTCATAAGCTTCATGCCCTCCAGAGCCGTCAGAAGTGTCTAGACTCAAAAAGGAATCAATTTGCAGAAGCTCGCAGAATGGACCATGAATGTCCTAGGAGTATTGACAAGCGATGATCGTATGGAAGGAATCATGAAGGGATTCGCAATCTGCTTAGCAGGGGCTCTCCTATTCCCTTGCACTAACAACATAGTGGAGGAAGATCAACTGAGTGCTATTTGTGAAATTTCGAATGGCAAAAGAGTGGGGCACGCCGTTCTTGCTTACCTTTACAGCGGTCTAATAGCTTCCAGCATGGGTAAGTCACCTTTCGATTGCGTACTTCTTCTGACTTGCTGGATTGGCTTGCACTTCAAATTTGACCACTGCGAAGGGATACCGATTGCCTCGAAAATCTTCCAACAAAGCCCCCTCTATCACATGGCCGATGTGTTAGGCTTTAGTGGTAGTGTGATAAATCGCGTTCCTTGGCTGAAGAAACGTGAAGACTGGCGAGCTCACTTCAACACCATGACGTAAAACCTATTCACTTGTGCGTCGACATGTTTACTCCTACATGAACTCCTCACGAGGTCTTTCCCAGACGCAGAGCTCCAACTCGTTGGTGCAATTGAGTTCATTCTTTACAATGCACATCGGTGTTATACTCAAAACGGGCTCCCTCACCATTCTTTCTCAATGTTATCCGGCCTTCCTCCTCTGAGGAAGAGGGAGTTGAGTACGGAGAGAGATGCAAAGGATGTGAAGGCTATCAAAGCATCATGGAAGACGAGCATTCCAAGAAAGGCGATGGTGCACGTAGAGGAAGAACACGAGCTGTGGAGAGCTTATGTAACTTGGAGCTAGCGTTAATCTGTTATCCACTTGCATTTATGAGTAATTTGATCTGGGGGAATTGAAGCCCACTTCTATTATCCTTCAACTGGCGGATCGATCTGTTAAGACACCAAAGGGTTTGTTGGAGGATGTGATAGTAAAAATACATGAGTGCTATTTCCCAGTGGACTTTTTAATCTTGGATATGGCCTCGCCTCAGGAGTTAAAGCATACAGTAATCATTTTGGGACGTCCATTTTTGGCTACGGCAAAGGCTAATATAAATTGTGCCACAGGGATGATGGATATTACTTTTGGAGGAGAAAGGGTTTCGCTAAATATTTTTAAAGCATCACAATACCCGGATAATGAGGAAGAATGCAATGTTATTGATATGTTTGAAGAATTAATTGAAGAATGCTTGGATGTTAGTGATAATGTGATTAAAGAGGGTAGTATGCTTCTGGATTCACCTCTTTCATATGCGCCCTATTCTAGAGTAGAGCCTCTGCCTCTTTTAAGATCTGAACCAGTTTTTTTATCTCTTGATTAGCCGCCTGCCTTGGAACTTAAACCTCTGCCAGATTCTTTGAAATATGCTTATCTAGGCCCGGACCATACTCTGCCCATAATCATTGCTTCTAATCTTACCTCTGCTCAGGAATCTCAACTTTTAGAAGTTCTTAAAGAGCATAGGGGGGCGATAGGATGGTCTGTGGTAGATTTGAAGGGCATAAGTCCAGATGTATGCATGCATTATATCTATTTGAAGGACAATGCCAAGCCGAGCAGGGAAATGCAGCGCCGGCTGAATCCGAATATGAAGGAAGTTGTGAAGAAGGAAGTTGTTAAATGGTTAGACGCTGGGATAATTTATCCCATTTCTGACAGTAAATGGGTCAGCCCGACACAAGTTGTTCCTAAGAAGTCGAGGCTGATAGTAGTAACAAATGAAAGAGGAGAGGAGATGCCCATGCGATTGCAGACAGGATGGAGAGTTTGCATTGACTATAGAAAATTAAATTCAGTAACAAAGAAAGGTCATTTTCCACTCCTATTTGTTGATCAAATTCTGGAAAGATTGGTTGGGCAATAATATTTTTACATTTGGATGGCTATTCCGGATACAATCAAGTTGTTATCTATCCGGAAGATCAAGAAAAGACCACTTTCACATGCCCCTTTGGCACATTTCCTTTTAGAAGGATGCCATTTGGACTGTGTAATGCCCCTGCTACTTTTCAAAGATGTATGATGTCTATATTTTCTGACATGGTGGGAGAAACTTTGGAAATATTTATGGATGACTTCCAGACCCATGCTTGGGTAAAGGGTGGAAGAACTCCTTCTCACCAGGGATGCAAAACACAACCCGCTTCTTGCGATAATCAATGAGGGCATAATGCCCCTCCAGCCAATCAAGACCAAGAATAGCATCATAGTCCTTCATCTTCAAAAGATAGAAGTGACCCGACAATTCCCGCCCTTCAATATTTCCAGGCAAGGAAGGATAATTCTTGGTAGTGGACAATGCTCCTACTGGCGTGTGCACTAGAAGTGGCACATCCAAGTCCTCGGTTACGAAACCCAACTCATCATGCAATGCTTTTGAAAATCGTTTGGACACGAACGAATGAGTGGCACCAGTGTCAAATAAAACTCCAGCATAGAAACCCAATATCAAAAGTGTGCCTTCAGTCACATGGTCTGCTTGCTCCGCATCTTCCTTAGCTAGTGCGAATACTCGTGCTGGCGCTCTAGACTTCCCGGTTGGTTTTACTGCTGCAAGTGCTACGGCTACCGTCGTCGAGGCTTAAGTGGGCAAAGACAACTGTGCCTTCAGACAATCTTTAATCTTGTGATCAGGGCTTCCACATCGCAGACACCTACCAATCACCATCCAGCACTCTTTACCTCCATGCCATTCCCCACAATGTTTGCACTCTGTCTTGCCTCCCGATGATCCACCGGCTTGAGGTGTGGACTTTGTTGGCACAAAGTCTGATGGTTGAGAGAAAGATGCCTTCTTACAGTCTTGCCACTGGGAGGATGATGATGGCCTCTTTGCCAAAGCTTTCTTCTCTTCTTGATATTGCTCCATTTTGCTTTCTTATCGACATGCCGCACTAAGAGCTTCTTCCATCGTGCAATGATTGAATGCCACCAATCTGGTTCTCAGGGACGGTCGAAGGCCCATCACGAACTTCTTCACCTTCTGCCATTCGTCTGTCACAATATGAGGCACATACCTGGCCAGTTCTGTGAAACCTGCCTCATACTCCAAGACCGTTAAGGACCCTTGAGTCAAAGTGAGAAATTCCTGTTCCATCTTGTCTTGAACATGCTCGGGGATGTACTTTGCCTTGAGCAATTGAACAAACTCTTCCCAAGTAGCTTCCACTACACCGTCCTCATACTGGTTCCGTAGAATAAAGGACCACCAAACATTTGCACGCTCCCGCAATGATAGGATCCAATCTTGTGTGAACACAACACTAACACCTATTTCGCAAGGAAGGACAAAAACTCCTTACCTCCAACATGAAAGTTGCCAAATTAACCTTCTCATTCTCCTCACATCGAATGGTCCGAAACACACATTTTTCTACTTTCATGCAATGCAAGAAAGAACTCCTATCATGTTGTGCTATATGCATCGTATGGTTGGGCTTCAGCTAGGGGCGTGCCAAACCCGATCGTTGTTGGGGTTCTGACAGTCGTGACTGAGACATTGGCACCATTGTGCCCAGCTGGTGGGACTGGTGCTTTGGCCGAAGGTCTGGTAGGCGGTTAGGGGTAAAGGTCACGTTCCTAAAGTACGTCTTGTAGGAGGGCCTTCAAGTGCTAGTTCTCCTTCATGAGGGTCTCGAGAGTCACTCTTGGACTTCATTAGCTGGGGGATCATTATTGATAGGCTCTACATTGGTGAGAGCAGCACAGTCCTCAGTTGAAACTTCTTCCGCTCGTTCCGATGTCTGAGGTCCGACAGAAGTGCCGACGTGGCCAACTGGAGCCAGAGGCTCAGTCTAGTGACAAGGCCTCCTGAGTTGGGCTATAGGTTGGTCCAAGTCATCGGACTGAGTCTTGGGCTGGTGTCCATTGACGTAACACATGAACACCCTGACCGCATCATTAAAGAACTGGACCATCCGCTTCTTCTGGGAATGCTTCTTAGGGCGGACAGGTGCCCCTAGTTTGTGAAAGATCGAGGTGCATTGTGGAGGAGCTTCCGCCATGGTGTCGACCTGACGATAACCCAGAGCCGGATGCTGGTGAGGCCCAGAATGAGCCCGTCTCTGCCTCCGCTTGCCCGGGCAAGGGAGGTTGGATGACTGGGCATCGTCGGATGGCGCCGTTGTGGAATCGACCACGTTTTGCTTGACGCCGCATTTGAGCGCCCGAAGGGGGTTCCTAAAGCGCGCCCTCCGAACAGCTTGAGCTTCTTCCGAGGTGACATTGATTCTTCTCAAGTTGGGTTGTAGGCCTCCCTTGTCGATGTTTCTCTAACAAGACTTGGGAGCTCGTGCATCGGGCTAGTGTGGGTGCCTCCGGGACGCTGCCGGAGCACCTACTTTTCTGAGTTTCGCTTTGCCCTCTCACATTTGTCGTAGGAGGCTGAAGCGGTTAGAGGTGGGGACCGTAGGGATGATTTGTTCCTTGCGTATGATTGGTTTGCCCCCATTGAGGTGAATTTGCAGATCATCGACAAGGATTATTTTACCGGAGTTATTGGTTGTAGCGGCGAGTCGCCTACCTTTGCGTCCATGGTGACGCTTCTTGTGACGACCCAGAGCTCGAGATACCGATACACCGATAATACCGACATACCGATACCAGGAACTGGGGAAGCCTCCCAAGGAGCTGATGAGGCTCCCGAAGGGATAGTCGATCCAGATATGGAACCTCCATCACAATTCTTTCATGGGGAGTCATCCACTCAGGGAGCTGGACCACCTTCTTGGGTAGATTATGAGACTTTGGATAGGCATTTTTCTGGGCTCGAAAATCGTATAGATGTCTTTGGGGAACAAGTTTCCAACCTTGACACTCGGTTTGGGTCATCACTTGATCGACTCGACACCTTTATGAACACCATGACTAATCAGATGGATTCCTTCTCCACTACTTTGGACACCCTCTCCACCAATATGGCCAACCTGTCCACCCAAGTGGCTACTCTCTCCTCCAACCATGAGGATTCAGGCCATGCCTTCAGGTAGTTGAGGGATAGCTTCTCCTGGGACTTCAGCAAGTTGTATGGCCCTCAGTCTAGGGAGGAGAAGCGGCTACTGTGGGATGATTTACTGCACAACCACCTCCCCTCTGGTTTACCCTTGGTGTGTTGGTGATGATTTTAATGTAGTGGTTGCTCCTTGGAAGAGGACGGGGGAAAGTTTACTCTTAGGTGAGATGGAGGACTTTTCAGATTTCATCGAGAGGACAACTTTGGTGGATGTTGGTATGACTTATGGTCAGTTCACTTGGTCCAACCTACGGGCAAATGCTTCTTGCTCTAGGTTGGATAGATTCTCAGTGTCTATTGATTGGGAGGATCATTTCCCAGATGTGCAGGTGCTTTCTTTGGCGAGGTCTACTTCGGAACACAAGCCTATCCTTTTAAAGACCAGTCATGTATTTGATAGGCGTCATTGCTTCAGGCTTGAGATGTATTGGGTCAGGGAGGCTGATTTATGGAGACTCTCTAGTGCTTGGAATATTTAGATTAGGTCCACCTCTGCTATGGCTACTCTTGTTAGGAAGCTATAGGATACTACTCAGGGCTCAAGGCATGGGGGGTAGATAAAACACCCCCAGGGAGCGTGGCGAAGTATAGGATTCTTAATTAGATCAAGGGGCTAGATTGTCTTGAGGAGGCAGGTCTTATGGATAAGGAGGATAGGAGTCTCAGGATCCTCTCTAGGGAGGAGATCTACTGGAAGTAGACATCGAGAAACAGATGGATTAAAGAAGGTGATAGGAGCACTGCTTATTTCTAGCGCATTGCTTCAGGGAGGAGGAGGGTCAACACCATCACTTGCATTAGGGTGGGTGACATCTCCTCTTTTGAGCAGGATATCAGGAGTCAGGCTAGAGATTTTTATTGAAGGCTGTTCACTGAGGATGGACATTGCAGGTCGAGGATTTCAGATGATTTACTTCCTTACCTGTCCACTG
>JANBPO010005865.1:0-41960 GCA_024336825.1 Amorphophallus titanum | reverse complement strand
GCTTCTCTCGGTCGACACGACCCCCAGCCTCATTCCACCGAGCCGGTGTAAATTGTGGGGCTCTCGTCAGCAGCCCAACATCTGGAGTCAGCTCCTGCAGACCGAGGATGGCGTCCCACTTCCTCGCTTCCCCGGGAACGTAAATTGGCGACATCCAGATCACCGAGTCAGTTAGACTGTCCCGGGAGGCCAGCAGTGCCCCTTCAGCACGTCGGGCCAAGATTACGTCGCGATTCCCATACAGATTGAAGCGTCTGATGAAGTCCGTCAAGTGCTTGTCTTTCGGGTGGTCCTGACGAACTCCGTCCCCCCGCTCATACTTGAAGTGATCTCCGGGAAGGATCATCAGTCTACTGGTGTCGACCGTGTCAGTCTCTGAGTCGGACGACTCCGCAACCATAGCTACTTTCTTGAATCCATGGTTTAGGAAATTGATATTCTCCCATGTCACAGCAATCCTGGAAGCAGACGAGGAAGAGCTAGACGCCATCTTATCTACAAAAACAACACCCGGGAGGGAATAAACAAGTCAGAAATCAACTGATTAAAGTAGAATTTCTAAACAAAATTTCGACAGAGTCTCCCCAGCCCGGGAGTCTGCCAAAAGGAGAAGCGAAGCCGTTTGCCAAGCAAATGACCCCTAAAGTAACCATGGGCATCAAGCCGAGGCCAAGTGAAACACCCGAGGGATCCAGCTCCGAGGACAAGTCCTACTAGGAGCCTCCCAGGACCCGAAAATAGAGTGTGAACTCGACATGAACTCACCTCCACTCAAAACAAACTCGCACGCGGGCGCTGAAGAAGGAAGGAATGAGGAGAGAGGAAATTTTTGTTCAAATGAACAGTGAAGAATAAACAAACGAAGGGAAGGGCCTTTTATAGGCGTTTCAACCCCTTGAAACGGCGCGCTCCGCAAAGGCGCACCGTTTCAACCCAAAGGGCACGTCGTTTCAACCCTTAAGGTGCGCTGTTTCAAACCCCAAAGTCACAGGGTGCGCCATTTTAATACCGCACTATTTCAACAATTCGACGAAGGGTGCGCCGTTTTAACCGCGGCGTTTAAGCCTCCAATCGCGTCGTTCGAGCATCCGACGATGAAATCAAGTGTCGTTTCGAGCTTTCGTCATCAAAGGAGATCAATCCAGACAAAGCTCATCCGTCGGTCCCACCACATTCGTGTCTCACTTGCAGCACCAACGTCTGGGGGGCATTTGTTGGCACTCAAAATATGATGACCGGTGACCAAGCCGCAGAAGCAAATGACACGGCTTACGGAGCTCGCAAGCTGACTTCTTCTGCTGCTTGGAGCTTCTCTTCTGCACCTCTGGAGCTTTCTTCTGCAGATCTGGACACTCTCCCTTCATGTTTCCAACTTTCTTGCAATGATAACATATGATCTTCTTGGTGTTTCTATTTCTATCATTGCTGGCTTCAGTGATTCTTCCCACCGGCGTGTATCTCTTCTTTCTGAAGGACTTTCCCTTAGTCCTCAGGAACTTCTGGAACTATCGTGTGAGCAACGCCTGTTGCTCTTGATCCAAGTCAGAGAACCCATCTGATTCTCCTTTGCTATTACTGCTGCTACTGCTGCTTCTGCTGCTTTGGCGAGAGACTTTTAGAGTAATATTTTTCCCTTTCTTCTCATTACCCTCGGAGCCATTCTTCAGGTTCAACTCATACGTCATCAGGGATCCGATGAGCTCAGTGACTGTCATAGTAGTCAGATCCCTCGATTCATCGATTACTGTAACCTTAGTATCCCAAACTGGTGTTAGGGATCCTTCCTCCTGGATCTCCTTGCCAAAGCCTCTCAAACTGTTGGTGATGACAGATAGTCTGGCACACATCTCCGTTATACTTTCCCCGGCTTCATCTTGAAAAGTTCATACTGAGAAGTAAGGAGGTTGACTTTAGTAGCCTTGACTTGGGACGTTCCTTCGTATATAAGCTGCAGCTCGTCTCACATTTTCTTCGTGGTCTTGCACGCCGAGATCCGCGAGTATTCTTCAGGGTGGACCACACACTGGATGATGTTCAGCGCTGTCCAGTTAAGAGCAGATAACTTGATGTGGTCTTCAGACCACATATCCTCATTCAGCGACAGATCGTAGGGTCCTACGGTGATGACCCTCCACAGCTTGTGACACTGCACACGAATAAAAACTTCCATTCTGTTTTTCCAAAAAAGATAGTTAGTTCCATCAAACAATAGAGGTTGGGTTATAGACAGTCCCTCTGCCATATAGTTGCGGGGAACATTGTTGCCTGGATTACCCTGGCCGTTGGACCACATTGTTGGGTAAACCTGCTCTGATACCAAGTGATACGCACAGAGTGTTTAGGTGATCTAGAAGGGGAGGGGTTGAATAGATCACCCCTTTTTAAAAAAAAATTGGCGAAATGAAATCTGAGATCACGTGAAGTAGAGATATCGATGAGTACCAACACAGAAGATCTAATTGACACTAGATCGAGCACACGATCTGCACTGGAGTTGAAGAGGAATGCAAACAACAAACCACAAAGTAGACGGTCATTTTTAAGGTGGTTCGATTGCAAGCTCGCAATCTACGTCCACCATTAATTGATTGTGGCACCAAAGTCAACAAGGACGGTTGGACCGGTGCCCCTACGTGGGAAAATTTTAAAACTGAGTGGTTTTGTAATAATTGAAACCTCCCTGCGCAAAGTGAATTCATTGTAACCATGAAGCTTCGTCGACGCTGTGTAGGCCCGCACATCCCCGCTCGCCCTCGTCTCCGATCGGAGTTAGACTTTTCAGTCTAGCTAGGTACGTGCTCCCATCATTTGCTCATTTAGTATCTTTTCAAATTGCCGCGTGACGAAGTGAGAGAGAGCCCGATCCATGCTGCCAGTCTCCTGAGTGTATTACTGTGGACAGAACGAGAGAGCTTGTATGCACCTATCCTTAAAGTCCTAGACCGTCACATTAGGGCAACCTAATTGTCAAGAGGTAGTTCCACAACTACTTCGCCTACGAGTGAGCAACTTTCTCTGACCGAGCCCTTCAAATTGACCCTTTGCATATCAGCTGGGTCCATAGCTTCCTAATTTTCAGTCCCAGGATTGCATCAATTAGGTCCGAGCCCATGTATAACATGTCAGTCTAGGAATTCATCAAGCTGTCTAGAGCGCATTTCAACTCTACAAACACCCATGGATTAGGAGAGATATATGGCCGATCCTGACCTCATCGCCCAGTTTGACGTCACCATCACACCCAAGGAGTCCCAAGTCTTAGTCCCAACTGAAGTCCTGGCAGTTCTGTAGGACTTCCAAGGCATCGTCCCCGAGGATTTGTCTTCTCGACTCCCTCCTATGTGTGTTGTACAACACGCTATTGAGTTTGCCCCCGGGTCCACCCTACCCAACCTTCCCCCTGAGTCTAGAATGTTCAAGTTAGCCGAAGAGTTTGCACAGCACGTCAGGAGTCTACATGAGTCAGCTGGTTCGCATAGGCGTCACCATGAATTTCAAGAAGGTGACTTGGTTATGGTACGGGTCCACCCCGAACGACTCCACTCGGAAGCCGTTAAAAAGTTACAAGCCTGTAATGATGGTCCCTTCCCAATCCTACCGAAGATTAGCGCCAACGCTTATGTTGTGGACTTACCTCCCAAATATGGGATTAGCTCTACTTTTAATGTGGCAGACCTAGTAGCCTACAAGGAACCTACAGCGATTCCTAGTCACCCTTTCGAGCCTTCTCCTCCCATTGAGAGTGAACCCACCCCTGTGCGTCCCACAGCCTCGAGAGCACCGCGCGAGTAAATTGAGAGGATACTGGATGAGCAGGTGACCACTACACGGAGCAGGGTGTACCAGCGCTACCTTGTCCGCTGGCGGCCCAACAGCCCCTCTTTACTCCACCCCAGTCCCAAGAGAACCTCCACCAATCCTTGCCCCACCATCCAACCCCCAACTACCCATTCCCCTTCCCCAAGCATCTCTCCACCTCCCCTAGGCTGAAGGGACTCCTCCCTAGGCAAGATTTGAATCTCCCTCCCTCCTCCACCACTTGGAGACCTCTCTCACACCCCTCCCAGCCTCCACACCCTCCCCTGGTCGTACACCCCACCTCCAACACATCCTCCTTGCTGCCCATCCCCACCACCACACCCATCTTCCTCCACAAGCTGATCTCAGTTCGCAGGTAGTAGTGTACCAATAGTTTGCAGAGGCTGCAGCATCATCATCGTGAGTCTTCATGGGGCATACCATATACTGACGGATTCGTCTTCCTATCAGCTTCGTAACGAGAGTAGTCCCGCCTTCTTCTGATCTCGGGGCTATCCGCAGAAGTGATTCTCGGCGACCTGCGCAGTTTCTCCTAGGTAGACAACCAGAGGCTCAGTGCAGAAGCTCCCCCGGCCTCCCCCTTGTGATTCCTGGACCAAAACTTGGCCGAGACGTACTTCCACAAGTCCACCATCGCCACCCGCTAGAGCACCCGGTTCCAGCCAACGTCGTCAAAGCGCGCAGACTGGTCCAGCCAGGCCCAGGTTGGACAGGCCCTCACTCTTCTAGTCAAAGCTTTCTCCTCCGACCTCTGTTCGTGGTACCGTTTGTTCTGCATCTAAGTTGCCTCGATCACGGTCGCGTCAACGCCAACCCCATCTCGATCGAAGTCCGGGAGCACCCAGAGCAGCTTCTGCAACAGCCACCCATGACTCTATTCCAGACATGGGTAGTACGGACCAGGCCTGAACTCCGAGCTGCTGCGACCACCGTTGACCACCGAGTGGTGCTGGCCTTCTAAGGTCCGTTCCCTGGTCAGGCCTGGACGATCCAGTGCTGGTCCCACCTCCGGGAACCTCCGAAAGAGCTCGTGGCTGTCCCGACACCGACACTCTATCCTGCAGTCCTAGACAGGGCAGAACCGAATAGCTTTAGAAGACGAAGGCGCAACACCTCGGCTCGGCCTCCGAACGACCACCCACTCCTTTGGCCGACTGCTACCTTGCCCCTAGGTGACTCATCATTGGTCCCGCCTTCCAGCAGTACCGGGTGATGCCTGCAGCAGCCCTACTTCTAGTTTCTTCCTTTGCTGGTCACACCGGGACAGAACCGGCCTCTTCGGTTATTCCCCTCCCCTCGCTTGGCCGGCTAAAGGCCCCTCCCTGCGTGGAGGTAGTCACCGCATGCTGGGTCATTCCCTGGAAGATTGCTACGTCTTCAAGACCCAGGCACAGAAGCTGATCCGAGACGGCCTAATTCAAATGAAAAGCGGTCTCGTCGATCTTCCACAGCCACATACATGGTCCAGACCAGCCAAAGCAGCACGTATGGTTCACCACCCAACCAATGTGATCCATGTGATAGTGGCATTCTCTCTTTTTGATGATGAATCAGAAGAGCCCAACACCAACCAGAGAGAGCGTTCGATCTGGTATCTAGGGTGGTGGCCCTGGCATGATCGCAGACCCCTCTCCTTCCCCAGGGAAAGAACCCGGTGACTCTTTGACGTCCTTGTCGAGCGGGCACAAGTCTTGCCTCACAATCCACCGGCAGACTACACTCAGTGGGACTTTAATCAACCCTAGTATTGTCCCTTTCATGCACGAATCTGCCACGTGATCGAGTCCTGTGAGGAAGTCTAATACCTCATCGAGGAGCAGATCCAGTGGGAGCAGATCGACGCCAAAGGGAATTCCATGGCACTTGTTTGACTACGGCAAGCTGTCGAAAAAACCCTAAGCACTGCCAGAAATGCACCAAAGCGGCCTGATCCTCCCCAGAAAAATGGACACGGGCTGCCTTACCAGCATACTCCAGAATGGCTCGAGTTTCAGACCGATAATCGGGAGGCTCTCGAATGATTGCAGAGATGCAGGGAGGAAGATGCCAGTCGAGAGGTGGGACCAAGTACTTTCTCGGCTAACGTCATCCATCCTCCTACTCCTCTGGCCTCTCCCGAGGCTCCGACACCACAGGCTAGTCAACCAGCCCTTGCCACTCCGACCGCACAATGGCAACCCTGGCAAGAGCTAGAGTCTCTACCCTTCTCCAAGGAAGACACTACAAGGCTCCTTCGAGTCCTTCTCGGTCAAGAGGAAGTCCTGGTAGGTGAGACCCCGACAGACTCTGCAAGCCCTTCTCATCCTCCCTGATGTGACACGACAGGGGGGGGTATGCAGCAAATAGACAATGGGTACTCGGACCTAACACGCAAACACATACAACAAGCAAGTTCTTGGTAGTGGCCGAATCCACCGTCGCTCACACACGATCCCGGGTGACTCGATGATGCCGAGTAGAGGTGATGGATTAGGACCCTAGCTGGTAGAGTGCCAGCAGGGCTAAGGTGGCCCTCCCAAGGGTACGAAGCCCATGATTCAGGGGCTGGTCGGGTGCCAATTGGGGGCACTAGGTCCCTCTCTCTCACAACCCACGATGACCGCTCGGAAGTGGAATACTCCGGGGTTAAGTTGCCTGGCATAGAGATATAAATCCTACTGAGCGTTCTGCTCATCCTACGTCTTCGGTTAACATTGCAGGTAGTTCTGACGATGAACCTCAAACACATGGGGATGGGCAAGAGTGAAATGAGGAATCAAGCTCATCTTAGTTATCTAGGTTTATGAGTGTAGCTCTTGCTAGAGTTATGTACTTGAAAGTTGTATTATGCCTCTTAAGGCTCAATGTTGTTGTAAAACTTTATTTCAATGAAATAGAAGTATCATTTTCGTATCATCTACCTTGTGATTAGACCCCCAATCATACATGCTCTGATTGACATGAATGTTTACGACTCGTCGCACCTTAACATTCCGTCCAGGGCGTGACAAAGAGTGTTGAAGAGAAAGGCTTTATCCTGAGGACCCATGAAGAAGCAGCTCCAGTAAATATAAGCTCCCCCTCTTTGAATATCCGAACAGCAACCCATGAAGTGGTGACAACAAAGGAGGCCTCAGCCTTGCAGGAAATGGCAGAGAGAGTCCTGTCAGCTCTCCCGTCCTCTTCCTCCCAACCGGATGTCACATTATGGGCGGATATCGATAACGAGGTGACTTTTGAAGTTGCCTCATCTGCTTCCTTCGGCTTCGCCTCATCTGAAAGTTTTGTATGGCAGAACTTGGACATGCTACGCCAGTTGGTGGAGTCTCAGCCCGAAATAACTTATCTGCAACTGAAGGAGATAGCCAACCGCTTCACTGCTGGTTTGCAGGCGATGGGTTGTCCTTTAGAAGCATGGGCCCAGCGTGTTCTGTTGCTGCTAAAATTTATACACCGCCAGGATTTCCTGGTGCGTGTTATGACTAACAGGCTGGTAGCTCTGAGGTTGCGGAAGGTGGAGTGCCGATCTGAGCTGGAGAAGATGAGCTTCATGCTTCAGGAGAGTCAAGGCCAACTGCAGGCTTTGACTCAGCGAGAGTAGTCCATACGTGATCGAATAAGCATTCTGGAGGCTAAACTGGCTAGTCTCTGGGCCGAACTGCCGCAGATAGTGTCCTCTCGTCCACAGTTCGCAGAAGAAGTAGCCCTGCTGGAAGGTCAGGTGGCATCTCTTCAAGATGAGTCTGCTTGGCTGCAGAGGAGGAGGCTCGTTTACATGACTTGAGGGCTGCTCCGCATGTAGTCCTTCTGGCTTTTGAGGACATATTTCGGCACCAGTGAATGTCTCTTCTCTCTCTCTTTTTCCCCCCCTTTTTGTAATACCATTCCCTTTTAGGGACTACTTTTGTACTCCTTTCCTCTTTATATGACGAAAGACATTTTATGCTGGTCTCATGTGTTTCTATTCTTCACTTATTGCATTAGCATTGCTTTATAGAGAGTTGGTAGCAGTTTTAGCAATCCTCATGCGGATATCCCGTATTAGCAGGAGAGTGTCCACCCTTTCAGAGAGAGGATGGGGAACTCACTCTACCGCGTGACGGTATTCGGAGAATGCTTAAATCAATTTTGTTGGTAATAGCGAATGTCTTTTCGGCCATATGTGTCACCAGTGAAGTTGTTTGCAGAGGAGTAGGTAAAAAGGTTTAGAGTATCATCCGGAACAGATGAATGGTTCATTCCGGGTAGGCTTCCAGGCCGGCCGGGGCAATGCGTCAATTGACCAGTGAATGATTTTATCATCGATATTGGGTTTATATCAACGTAAAGAAATATCATAGGTTTCATCAGAATAGACGTAAGGTCTAGACTGGGCAGACTTTATCGCAGGTGGGTCATGAAAGGACATGTGATTTCCTTCAGGACAGACGTAAGGTCTGAACTGGATAGGTCTCACCACTGATCGGGCAATGTACCGGTCGATCAATGGTTGGTTTCATCATCGATATTGGGTTTATATCGATGCAAAGAAATTTTATAGGTTTCATCAGATTAGACGTAAGGTCTAAACTGGGTAGGGTTTCGTCATTGATCGGGCGATGTGCCGGTCGATCAACGGTTGGTTTCATCATGGATATTAGGTTTATATCAATGCAAAGAAATTTTATAGGTTTCATCAGATTAGACGTAAGGTCTAAACTGGGTAGGGTTTTGTCAATGATCGGGCGATGTGCCGGTAGATCAACGGTTGATTTCATCATCGATATTGGGTTTATATCGATGCAAAGAAATTCTATAGGTTTCATCAGATTAGACGTAAGGTCTAAACTTGGCAGGGTTTCATCATTGATCAGGCGATGCACCGGTTGATCAACGGTTGGTTTCATAAGAGTGGTGATGGGTTTTATCATCGGTGGGGCTTTTGAACGAGGCGTAAGGGCTTTATTAGAATAGATGTAAGGTCTATCCCAGATGGGTTTTATCGCTGATCGGGCAAGGAGCTGATCGACCAACGGAAGGTTTTATCAATGGTGGGAGATGAAAATCTTGAACTACCACATTCCTGACCGAAGCGCCCTTTCAGGTTTTCACTGGAGCCAGCCCCCTCTTGCTTTTGCCCATGCGCCCTTTCGGGTTTTCACGTGGCGGGGTACCCAATTTTACCTACAGTGCTCTTTCGGGTTTTTACCACAGTCGAGTTCTAGCCATTTTTGCCCTTGTTCTGAATGCTCGAACAAGTCTGGCGGGGTATCTCCATTTTCAACCCCATTTTATCATTTCTTTTTTTTCCTTGTTCATCAATTTTTTCAACTGGGACTTTGACTTTAAGAGTCGTTATCCCATATGCTCGGTTGTGTATGAATGCTCATTGGCGGGGGTGTCAACACCAATGCAAGGGGCATGGGGTTTCATCGTCCACCCAGGCGGAAGGCCTATGTTGACTTGAGTGTGTTTTGCGGCATAAGCGTGAAGCCGGTTGCTGGGAGCATGACTATCATCATTATTGTGGGGATTGATATTAACGCAAAGGAATGGGATTTTATCATCTATCTAGATGGAAGGTCCCGATTGATTTAAAGAAATGCATGTTGCAACTCAGGCGCAAAGCCGTTCACTGGGAGTGTAGGTTTCATCATTAATGTGGGGTTTAACATTAACGCAAGGGAATATGACTTTATCATCTATCTGGATGGAAGGTCTAGATTGATTCAAAGAAATGTGTGTAGCAGCTCGGGCACGAAGTCGTTCACTGGAGATGTAGGTTTCATTGTTAATATGGGGTTTAACATTAACGCAAAGGAATGAGATTTTTTCATCCATCTGGACGGAAGGTCCAGATTGGTTCAGAGAAATGCGTGTGGTAGCTCGGGCACGAAGCCGTTCACTAGAGATGTAGGTTTCATCATTAATGTGGGGTTTAACATTAACGCAAAGGAATGGGACTTGATAATCTATCTAGGCGGAAGGTTCGGATTGATTTTAAAAAATGCATGTAGCATCTCGGGCACGAAGCCATTCACTGGAGATGTAGGTTTTATCGTTAATGTGGGGTTTAACATTAACACAAAGGAATAGGACTTCATAATCTATCTAGACGGAAGGTCCGGATTGATTCAAAGAAATGGATGGGCAATGTTCCCTTTCGGAATCCTTCACTATTTCTTATCTCCTCTTTCTTTCATCATCCTTATATCCCATCATTTTCTTCTCATCCATTTTTTATCGATTGTTCCATCTTTTGCAAATGCAGAAAAGTGAAATACGTTCAATTGCAAGAATGGCGGTTTCCTTCGGCCCCCTGGTCATCGAGAGCCACATCAGGGAGGGCTACCTTGCCGTCCCCCTTTGCTTTGGGAGCTTTCCTCCCGTTGTTGGCTTCCCCAACTTTCTGGGGGTGGCCTTCGTCAACTTCTTGGACGTGGAAGCGTCCGGCAAGCCCAAGACCGATGCCCCTGTTTCGGGAGGCATCGAAGCTGCTGCTGGTCGAGCTGTGGCCCGAAGCAATGGCAGCACCCCGTCAAGCACGCTAGGTTTCCACATGCACCACGTGCACCAGACCGCCGGCCCATCGCACCGGGGGTCAGCGTCCCACCAAAGGAGGTTACGAAGGAGCACTGCTGGCGTTGCCACACCAAGACGTCGAATCTCTAACTCCGGCAAGTCCGTGACTGTCAGAACCATCCGGGTCCATTTAAATAGGCAGAGGTCCGAAGCCATCCCGGACTGAACAGTGCCAACCGTCCCAGTCCACAATTCTTTCCAAGGGCTGGAGAGGGTAAAAGAAGGAAAGGCACCCGCCATCCCGGTCGCCGCACCAAGAAGCATGCCTGCTCACAAATCGGCAAAGTTGAAACAAGTCTGGGTCCCCAAGGAGGCACCGACTTATGGCGCCTGCGTAGGCAGGACCTAGCAGTCCCCGTCATATAAGGGGGCGAAGAGACCAAATGGTCGAGGGGACGTCCAAGACCTATCAACTGGCGACCGTTGTACCAGTGCTGCCCGAGAATACCTACCGCTGATGTCATAGGTGCCACCGCCGCGCGTGCATTACACCCATCAGGATGTCATCACTGACACTCGATTGCCGGCCGCTCTCCCCGACCAGGAGTGGGGAGGGATGGAGTAGGCTATGAGGAACTATCTCCGGGGCCCAGGCAGCACTCCCTCGGGTCACCAGAGATTGCTGGGGGCAATGGCCTCCACCTTCCAGGAAGAAGAATAAGCCCGACCTCTGCCTAGCGTAGAGTCGGGGAACCAACCGGAGAAGCGACACCAATCTCTCATACGGGAAGAGACACCACCCCGACGATCGATCTTCGACAGACTGGTCTTCCCGAGCAAGCAATCGGGGAGAGCGGTGAGAAGAAACAGAGGCTGGAGAGTCTTCACCTGCAATATGGCAGGATTCTCCAGTCGATATGGGGCCCTACCTACCAACCCTGATGAGGTGGCCAGGCTAGCTGCCAGGCCCGGTCCCCTCACTAGGAGAAGAAGGGTGGCAGGCGAAGTGGCGACTCGGCTCCAACGGACAACTGCTAAAGGAAGACCCGAGAGCTCAGAAGAATATTGGGGACCATCCCCAAAGAAGCAATCAAAAAACTACAAATACAAGTGAAGCCGGCCCGCAGCACAACTTACAGTGCCGAAGGCCGTGTCAGTGGAAACCAGCGTGTCTGAACTAAAGATACACGAGGTTCCGAAAGCAGTCGTCAGGTGACCTGAAAGCTTCATCAAAACTTCCCACCAGGGTTTTGCGAGACCGTGGCGAGATGAAAGATCACAGTGACTCCCGGAGCCAGTCCAGGACCCACTATCTGACCCATGTCAAATGAACACAATGAAGAGGATTAATCTGGTGCGCCCCCTTACCTGGCACGCCCTCTTCTCCGGCACCCCTTTACCCAGCGTGCAAAAACCCCTTGTTGAAGCCTTTGATGGCGCGCATTCTCCACGCCGAGAGAGGCCCCATCTATATAATGTCCAAGTGTCCAAGTGATTCAAAGAAGAAGAGGGGGGGAAGGCAAACGAAGTCAGAAAAAGAGAAAACGTGAAGAGTGTGAGAAGAAACAAGGCTTGGGGAAGAAGTAGGGTACCTGGGAGTGAACTTGAGCGCCGCCGTCCCTCCAAAACCTATTCGCCTGCCTGAAGAAGCCCGGAGCCGGAGAAGAACTACGCCCATTCCAATACTCTATTTCACCGAAGGGTTTAGGTGGGTTTCCGACGATTGTTCCCCACTGGTTCTCCCTCAGCTTGATGTAATTTGGGGTAGGGTGATGATATGAGCCCATCTCCCCCAAAATGTCCCTTTGTCTCTCCTTCCTATGTAACTCCCTTGTATGGGTATGCATCTTCTATATGGTTGTAGGGCGGTTTTCACGTGATAACGTCGGACCGTGCCAAATGTAAGCGAGGTTTAACCTTCTGCTCTGTCTTCTCTCCAATGGAATGAAATACATATACATCGGTAATGTTTTTATACGTGTTGCTTCATCCCTTCTTCAAATTTTCACATTTGACCGTCTTCTGTGTGCGATCATCAAGGTTCTCTCTGTGACGCCGGTGACGCCCTGGGGGATCCCCAAAGGGCCACAGTGATACTCTCTCCCTGGGGTTTGTTGTCGAACATGTCACGCCCCGAGCCTTTAATTACAGCGGAAGACTAGCTCGAGGAAACGTGTACAACCTATTATCCTCTTGGTTTTGATGATGACCACCATGATGTGACAGACTGGCTTTGATAATGACCACCATGATGTAACAGATTGATCTGTTATTTGACAGATTGCTATGTGGCTAGTACTTGGACTTGTGAGTTGTACAGTCTAGGAAAATTGAATCATCTAATCGGTGAAATGAAATGCAACAACAAATTATTGTGGCATAAATTGAACCACTTAAAAGTGAGAGAGTAAAAAGAATGTGCACTGATCTAAAGAGAAATGTGAATACTCCATGTAGTGGTGAGATCTGCTGGACAATAAGGTGGAAGACAGTTCTCTCTGGGCATTATTTCTTTAAAAATTCCAACAAAATTCTCAAGGTGGTGCAATTCCTAACCTCGAGACTACTGAGAGACAATTGTTTGAGATGTACACATCTGGGAAAAAAAATCACCAAAATAACAATGTTCACTAGAGAAATTATCAGGGCATATGGTACTAGAAAAGTTAAAATTAATCAAATAAATGTCTAACAGTTGACCTGCATTTGTCAACCAAGAGATAAACCGTTAAATGTCAACCTATGGGGACATTTGATCAGGATTTGCCGGATCGTGCCAATGGAAAACTGGCACGGCGGTTCGCCGGACGCACTTGATCCGGTGACTCCGGCAGGCCGGCAGAGGCGGCGGAGATGGTGGCGGTGGCCGAGGGATAGGCCAGTTTGAGAGACAGAGATGTGAGAGCGGTGAGGTGAGGACCGTGAGGTACTCCAGCGGGTGGCAATTAGTGGAACCGGTGGCGGCACGACCTAGGGAGAGCTCTTGGGCTTGGTGGTTGAGGCCCAGCCCTGCCCCTGTGGGGCTGCTGGATGGCTGCGCCCCGGCCTTCTCCACCACCATGACCTCCCAACCGGCGGAGAGCATGGCGTGGGCGCAGGAAAGGCCAGCTATGCTGCCGCCCACCACCACCGCCTTCGGATGAGTAGCATCAACAGGGTGTGGAGGGAGAGGAAGTGCTCCTGCCTGCTGCTTCGAGTCCATTCCCTCCCTCAAACCCTGTGTGTGTGTGTAGTATTATGGGGGGCTCGACGGAGGAGGGGGAGGCCGGAGGAAAAGGAAGAGGGTGATATGCCGACGGTGAGACAAAAAAAATGTGTCGGCATGTTACGGTATGGTAAATCCTGATTATTAGATGTTAAGAAAACAACAAGATATCCTTATTAACCATCATTTTCCGCATGCAACCAAAGACATTTTGAATTTGAATCTTATTAATCCCCAGGTGTACATCCATGTGCTCTTGAATAATTCCTGTTGCAGTCTATCACAAGACGGCGTCAACGCCTCAAGAACCCAGCAGTGAGAAGACCATGTATGAAGCCTGCGTTAACGCTAATACAACAAAGCGTCAACACAGTCTCTCTAAAGCGCTCATCGACGGTTGCCTGGCCACCATCCTCCAGCTCGGGAGGAGCAGGCTGAAAGTCGACGAAGTCTTCATCATCAGCGGTGGCTTCGTACACCCATGGGTCTTCGAAGCCAGTGGTTGAGGCTACTGGAACTGGAAGGTCGTCGCTGCTGAGTCCGGACAAGGGTTGTCCTGGGCCGTCCACGTTGGACTGGCAGCTATCGACCAAAATTCCAGAGACTTGGTCGGAGTCGCCTGACAATGCCGGTGATGCCTCACAATCTTCGTTCTGGAGGCCTTCCTCAGGGGGAAGGTGTGGCAAGGCAGGCTATGGAACTGGTTAGGAGGCCACAAAGGTTTCCTCGGTCTCCACGTCCTCATGGACGGGCGAGGAAGTCTCGTCGAGTTTTGGAACTGGAGTGTGGTCCTGGCTAGGAGTGAGATTAGAATCTCCTCTCCCTCATCTCCCGAGCTGTCGAACTTGGTGTTGACAACAATCGGGTCAACGACTGGTTGGGTCGGTCCCACGACATGGACCGCATGGTAGACACAGAAGTCCGGGACTTGGTCATAGCTGAGACCTCTAGTGTCTTTTTGGGAAAATGGGGGTTGTCCCCGGACCTACGAGGGTGTCTAGAGATGCTAGAAATACCTCTGCTGTGCGGAGATCTACCACTGGGGAATGTGCTGCTTGAGGCATATCTCTTAGATACAAGGCGAGAGGTCACCCAGAATTTGGACGACTTCGGGGGTACTGTCGGCTCGCATGGACCAACCAAACTCATCCTTTGGCAGGGCCGGCAGGACCATGTCTCCTTTGTGAAAGATGATGGACTTCTCCCTTTTCGCCTTTTTCTTGGACCGGTGTTGTAGTCTGTACGTGACAATGAATGTAGTGAGTTGCTCGATGTTGTGCTCCTCTGGGGTATACACGAGCTGAATGCAGTTCAGTGGCAAGCATATACTCTTGTTGATCGCTCGGCTAATAAGATTAGCCTTGAAATCGACTTTACGTCTCTCAAGGTGGTCTGTGGTTGACTCAGTGCTAAGTCGCAACCGATGAAGCTTAGCCTTCTCCTCATCAATAGAGAAGAGGTCGTCCTCCTCCTCTTCTGAGAGCCAGCCATTACTCTTGCTCTTGATCACTGGGAAGGGACTGATTCCCTTGAAGTAGAGAGCTGCATCGGCCAGGTTGCATTCTGTCGGAGTGAACGGGGATAGGTCGGCAAAGACCGCGCGTTGTTCCCCATCCTTAATGTATTTGATACACTGATGGAGGGTCGAGGGGACGACCCAATTTTCATGGAGCCTAAAAATACTTAATTATCTCAATTTCGAGCTAAGACCCTAAGGGCCCTATAAATAGACCCTAAGGTTAAGCTTGAGGAATGACGGGAGATCAAGGATTAAGGCGAAGCCCTGCCGAACTGTCGACTGATCCTAGCACAAGGAGGGAGGCCTTCTACGTCCATACAGGCCGCCGGTTTCAGGGAGTAGTCATTTCATTAGTTGTCCATTCGTTGGTCGTTGTCCATTTCTTTTCATTCATTGCATGCACGTCGTTCTCCTCGTTGTCACTTGTTCATTTTCGTTCTCATTGTCATTCACACACATCCCACCCACGTTCTTGGTGCCCCTAGGGGTTTAAAAACTCCTAGGTGAATCCCCCATCCATGCTGGTTAGTTTTAATCTTGTCATTTTTAGCATTTACTACACTTTGAAGATCTAATTCAGGTTTATTTTTGCTGTTTACACTTTGTTTTGCAGGTCAGCAATCATCGAACACGAGGCCCACTCCTTCTGGCCGGCCGGAAAGGGTGGCGGAGGAAGTTCCCACGTCTTGAAGGAAGGTGGAGTCGTGCGGCCGACCGTCGACCGCACATCTTCATCCTGCGGTTGGAAAGGGGCCGCACCACTTTGGGCGGTTCTGTAACGGCCGTACAACCTCCCAGTGTTGTTCACAGGCGAGTGTCCCCACTTTCTCAAGACTCGACGTGTCCATCACGTTTAGGGTCTTGAGTGGCGATCACAGGTTTTTCCTTCCACCTTGCTCTTCTGATCCTTAGTCGCTTTTCATTATTCTCCTAGTTATTTTTCATTGCCGGTACGTTCAACCAAAAAGGGAAGGAAAAGGTCATTTTTCCTACCAACACTAGACAGAAGGCAGAGGTGGTTGGTCCCAGAGTCCCGGTCGGAGGCGATGGAGTGCAGGGTGAGGCATCGACCCAACCCAAGGCAAGTGAAGCTGTCCCAAGAATGGGGACGCTCGGAGGGGATGCCCCAGTCGCAGTTCACCCAGAGAGGACTCTCTCCCCTTCGGCTAGTGCCCCGGCCGTCTGGGCTCCCTATACCAGAGGTGCCAGTCCTTGGTGCCTTCACTAGTTTGGGAGGAGTTTAGGCGGGGTCCTCCCTCCCTGCTCTTCAAGAGGGTGATGGAGGGTGGCTTGATCACGACACAGCTGGTGGCCGAGATAGCCGATTACTACGGACTGCTGGAAAGTGAGGAGAGGTCCCTCTCTCGGGCCCGCGCTGAGTCTGATCGTAGGATCGAGCAACTATCTTCCGAGCTTAAAATCCTTCGACGGGCGGCAGCCTCATTTTCCACCCCATTCCCCCTCCTCAACTCCCCACTATCCCCCCCTTCCACCACCACATCCTGTTCAGTTCGCAGGCAGTAGTTAAGGTCTGACATGCAGAGCCTGCCCCGACATCAATCGGTGACTTATGGAGGAGTGCCATACATCGACAGAAAGGTCTTTGAGTCAGCTTCGATGCCGAGGTGATCCCGCCTTCATCCAAGTCTGTGGTCATCCGGGAGGTCTATTCTCGCTGGAGTGCGCAACTGGCATCCATGGGGAGACCTGAGCACCGGTGCAGAAGCTGCCATGCTGCATCCTTGCTCCCCTTGGCATGCTGCTTGGCCGGAGCATTCGCCTACCAGTCCTCCTTCCAACCCAATTGACGGAGCGTCATTCGGAGTCCGGTGGTGTCCGGGCCGAATTTTCTCTCCCGGGTGCGCAGGTCAGTCCAACCAGAACCAACCCGAACACCCGGCTACTATTCATCCCCTATCTCTCTGCTCCAACATCTCCTGGAGACCAACCTGGTTGGAGATTGAATAAGACTAGTAGATGGACGTGACAGCTTTGTTCCCACCCCATTCTGACTCCGGGAGTGCTCGTGGCGGTGTCATCTTCCTGCTGCTGCACCCAGTGCTCTGTACTAGCCAGAGCAGAGCCACCCTGCCATAGAAGCTGCTACGGCCACATCCTTGCTCCCCTTGGTGCACCACTTGGTTGGGGCGTTCTTCGACCAGTTCTCCTTCCAACCCCATCGACGGAACCGCATTCAGAGGACGGGACCGCTCGTTCTAAATTTTCTCGCCAGGGTGCGCAGGTCAGTCCACAGAAACCCAGTCCCGATAACCTACTGCTGTGAACCTCCTATCTCTCTGCTCCGACCACTCCTGGAGGTCTTCCTGGTCGAAGCCCGAAGGAGACTCGTAGACGGACATGCCGGCTTTGGTCCCGCACCATTCCGACTTCGGGAGCGCTCATACCAGTGCCGCCTTTCTGCTGCTATGTCCGGGGAACAGAACTAGTCCAGACAGAGCTGCCTTGCCACAGAGCCAGCTGCGACCAGAGGCGACTCCAGGGTGCTCCCCAAAAATTCTGAAGGCTTCCTGATCCAGCTAGCAATGTTTTGGCGCTGGTTTCGCCATCATCTGAGTTCGCCTTAAGCCGTGGAGCCGTCAACAGCGACCGGTGGTCAGCCCATTCCTGAAGCTGGCAGATTCGGTCGAATCATTGCTTCCGCAACTTCTTGGCTTTCTTCCCCACCCCGCCTGGCCGGCTTAACGCCCCTCCCTGCGCGGAGGTAGTATTTTGCCCAGCCTCCCACGCCCCAGCCTCCAGCCACCTTTTCCCACACTGCTACCCTCGCCTCCCCCTCTCCCAAGTTCATCCACGGTGGCCCCAGAGTTCTCCCGACGTCGCCCACCTCTCGGCATCAGTGGAACTTTGATCTGCTGTTCACAGATTCGAGGCAGAATCTGAGGCTCGGATTGTAGAGGCTACCCTAACATCCACAGCATGAATCAACAAAAGTAGCCTTCTGTGGAGTTGTTCTGCTCTGAGCCTTCTTCACTCCAGAAGTGGTCCTTCCTTGATTTGACTTTCACATCATCCGTGGCGTCCAATCTCATGCAACTACACCAGATTCGTGACAGATTCAAAGGGTCAACTTACAGAGGCTCCACCATCTTCCCAAGCACGAACCAGCTGAAACAGTCTTCTGAAGAGTTCTTAGCCTCCAACTCTCCATCGTTCCAGAGGTGGTCCCGCCTCATTTTGATGTCGTCACTGCCCGTGGCGGCCGACCTCCTATGACTGTGAAGGGCTAGTGTGAACTAGTCCACCTAGGGTGTGCAGTAGGCTTATCGATCATGCCACACCTTCCTCTATAGGTTTTCAGGCCGACCTTTCTTCATCGGAGACAATCCTCTCGACATCCCGAAACCAACCCCACTGGTTTTGTCACCATTTGACCTTTGTGCTATGTGAACAGCCTCACGCAACATCACCCTATCTGCCTGTTCACCCATAGTCTAGATCCTCCGTCCAGAGGCGACCATGGCCAGCCCCTAGGTCTGACGGCCATCAAACTTGACCGGAAGGTAGATCTCCTAGTCCCCTCTCAAGACACGCGGGTCTTGCCTCAATCAGAGCTCGGTGGAGAGAGTTCTCCCCCCCTGCACGGGGACTGCGCCAGCCTGTCCTCCATGATAGAACTGTGCAGTTTGGCTTGTCGCCATCGCCTCACCCACCAGAGACCCCGACTCATCACTAGAAGTTACATAACGTGGCAGGACCCCTCCAGCGATGATTCGGCACCTGCCATATGTTGGGACACAGTGCTATGGATTCAGAGGGGGGGTGAATGAATCTCCCTTTAAAAAATTTACCTCTAATCAAAATCTACTGCTGATTACGCCAGTCCCAGCAGATTGATCTATTTCCCCAAATTAGAAATTAATACGCAGCGGAATGGACTCAATTCTAGACCTATGGAGAAATAGATCGAACTGATCTAAACACGGTCCTATGCAAACATCTAGCGATGACAGAAATGAAGACAGTCAAACCACAGGAACACAAGATGTTTTAGGTGGTTCGGTATATAAAAATATGTGTTTTAATGGGCTTGGCCCATCGTTTGTTTACATAATAAATGAATAAATGGTTTCAAAGATGTGTATACTAATGGGCTTGGCCCATCTCTTAATTTAATGGGCTTGGCCCATTCCCTAAAATCCTCATATATTAATGGGCTTGGCCCATTCCCTATTTTTTAGGATCTTGCCCCCATTTCATTTATTATATCCCCTCCACCTATTTATAACTCTCATTCTCACTATTTGAGGAGGGCGGATTCCTTTCTCACCCGACTTCTCTCTCTCTCTTCTTCTCTCTCTCCCTCCATCGAACCCCCTCTCTCACCCTCCCACGCACTTTCTCTCTCTCTCTCTCCCTCTCTCTCTTCCTCCCACGGAGGGATCTCTCCCTCTCTCTCCATTTTCTTCCCACACCACGGAAGCCACCCACTCCCTCACACTCCCTCCACCGCACCGGCCTCCCTCTCCACGTCGCCGCCGGCCACACACCGCCACCGTCCTCCCCACTCCCCCTCGACCACCGCGGCAACACCACCGGACCACCCCCCGTCGCACCACCCCGAACAACCTCTCGCCGACGAGCCCTCCCGGTGCCACCCCACTCTGCTCCCAGGAACCCAGCAGCCCCCCTTCCCTTTACCACCCTGTGAACACCACTTCCCCACACCCTCACGCCACCGCGGCAGACGCCCTCCCGCCACTGCCGCGGACGTCCACCCTTCCTCCCCTCTCCACGCCCGGTGACCGCCACCCACACCCACCGCCGCGGCGAGCCTCCCCCACCATCTCTCTCTCCTTCCCACCACCTTCCTCCGCCGACGATCCCCACTTCTCCTCCCGCCGCCAGACCATCTCCCCACCCCTCCTTCCCTCTACTACCCACGCCGGCGACCCCCCTCCTCCCCATGCATAACACCGTCGCCCTCCACCTCCGGTCCCCTCACATGCCCAGCGCACTCCCGCCCTACACACTGACGCCGCTCCCTCACCTTATCTTCCCCTCTGCTAGCCCCGTCACTGGCACCCACCCTCATCGTCGGCAGCTGCCACACCGAGTCCTGTGGATGCACTTCGGGTCGAACTAGGTTAAGGTCCATCGTTTATCGATTTATTAAGTGCGTGGGCGTGCCAGTCACCGAGGTGACAATTTGTTCGGGCTCCGTGGAAGCCCATGGTGCGCTCGATCTGACTCCGTCAGACGATTGTGTAGTTCGAGTCGGGACCCAATCCCGCCATGCCATAAAGGCCATGACGTCATTTACATCCCCCATACGAGGGAACACCTTTGATTACCTTAATATATTTGATGCATTGATGGAGGGTTGAGGGGACGACCCAATTTTCATAGAGCCAGGACTTGCCCAGCAACACTTTGTAGGGTGTGCTGGAGTCGATGATGTAGATGGTGGCCTTGGAGGCGAAATCATCAAGTACCAAGTCAACCTCCACCCGACCGAGGACCTCCTCAGTATTCTAATTGAAGCCAGATATCTTGACTACCTGGACCTTCCGGAGGTAGGGGGTCAGATATAAAGTCTTGAATGTTTTGAGGGACATGATGTTGATAGCGGCACCGACATCTACCAGGATCTGGTTTACTTCATGCCCATTGATTTTTCCCTTCATATAGAGGGGTCGGTTATGGCACGGAGGAGAGAGTAAAAAGTCTTTCTCCGTGAAGGTGACAGTGGCCGTGAAAGCCTCGTACGTGGCAGCGTTTATTTCTGTTGCGTGTGCTTCATAGACTTCCGGCTCTTGGAGTATCTTGATAAGGGTTTCTCTCAAATCATTACTCCAAGCGATGGCCTCCCATATCGTGATGCTGGCAGGGAAGTGCTTCATCTGGTGGAGAACCTTTCGGTCAGCTCGAGCTCGAGCGTCCTTTAGTGATGGTAGTATGTTAGGCTGGATCTGCTGTGGGCTGCCGCATAGCTCCTCATCGGGGAGTTGCACCGCCTTGCCTTTGTTACTGGGGTCAGGCTGACTCTGGCCATGCGCATGATGGTCTAGGTGCGATGGATTCAGAGGGGGGTGAATGAATCCCTCTCTTAAAAAATATTGACCAATTTAAAATAATAACAATCAGAAATACAAAGGCAGAAACTAGTTATGTTCTAGAGGATATGAACGACAGTGGTGAGCTGAAACAGGCTGGTAGATTGCTAGGATGAAAGTCTTAAATCAATTCTAAACTGTTAACAGAACCAGACTCTCTTTAACATAGAATCACGCACTGGTGTTGATCAAACCCATTCAAACGATCAAGTGCATCTTAGAACACGAATGACTTGGGCAAATTAGACGCACTCAATTAACAGTGATTACTTAATCAACTTGATTCACTTTGATTCACGCAAGACTTAAAACAATTACTCAGCGTGCAAAACAATTTATCACTAGATGTAAAATCAGACCATTGTAAGCGAACCTAAGCATACATCTAGCGGAACAGAAAGAACAATCAAACCACAGTGCACTGTCAATTTTTAGGTGGTTCGGTCCTTCAGACCTACGTCCACCCCACACTCAAACCCGAGTGTGGCTTCACTGCTGCGCCTCACAGCTTGCGTCCGCTGGGCACCTTTCCATTGGTAGTAAAAGCCCTAAATTTTATAGGGTATCTAGGGAGATCTCGAGGTGTTTTGAAGGGCTGTCCAATGACGTTCTTCATTCTAGGTTATTGACTTCTCTCTCCGAATCAGGTAGGTTTTAACAGACCAAATCTTAATTGTTATATACTGATAGAAGCATCATCATGTTGTCTTTCATTTGACGTAGAAAGCCCTAAATTTTTCTGAGTATCCTGTGAGAATTTAATGATTTAGTAGAGACATGTCAGAATTAGGGCAGAAACTGTTCCCCTTTGATCTCAGTAACAATTACAGACTGTAAATCTTAAATTGATCATGCTAGATTGTAGAGTTTTTCGTGCTCTTTCTAATGGGACCAAAAGCCCTAAATTTCATGCAGTCTATCCTTCAGATTTCGTGTTTTAATTGTAACCCTAGAAATCTTAGAAACCTCGCCAAAATCGGGAAAGATTGGGTTAAGCGGATTTTTATAGGAATTGCACGGTCTTTCGATAGACCACTTAGCCCTCAATGGGACGGTCATCAACTGACCGCCCAATAATGGGGCGGTCCCCAAAGAGCCGCCCAGTCATGGGGCAGTCATATCCAGACCACCCAACCCCATGGCCCAATAATGGGGCGGTCCCCAAAGAGTCGCCCAATCATGGGGCGGTCATATCCAGACTGCCCAACCCCATGGCCCAGTCATGGGGCGGTCATACCCAGATCGCCCAACCCATTGAACGGTCATCCCCGAACCACCCAGTCCCATGGGAAGGTCATCCCAGAACCGCCCAGTCCCATGGGAAGGTCATACAGGAACCGCCCAGTGATGGGAAGGTCATACAGGAACCGCTCAGTGATGGGAAGGTCAGTCAGGAACCGCCCAATAGTTGGACGGCCCAGTACCAACCGCCCAATTCCCTGTCCAGCGGAACCCCGATTGTGTGCCTTTCCGTCAAGTAGTTATAAGGTCCAGTACCGACCATCCAACCCTCCAGAAATCTGATTAGTTGGTAAATATATGATTAATGGATTAATTAGAAACCAACTTGATAAATGGTAACTTATGCAAGGCGACCTTCGGTCGGATGTGTGGGCGCACGTTCACTAGTGCTTCTAGCATCTTGCGTACCGGTTAAATAAGAATCATGGTAAATTGAAATAACTGTTAGGAATCACATGAAAGTCATTCTACACCAGTAGATTAGACTAACTAAAACATTGATTTCCAATAGGCCCATTAGCCTATTAGTGGTAATGAATTACACTTTTACACCGGACACCCCATCCGGCGGACAGCCCAGATCTGTCAGCTTTCTGTTCACTGTGACAGCAAGCCTAAGATCTCCACCTTCGGACCACTCCTTGATTTTTCCAGCAGCTCCCAAATTTACTGGGAGTTCTAACCACCAACCCCTCCATCCGTGAATTTTCCTGGAATTTCGACAGGCCAACTCATATTTTCTAAAATTCATCTTCAGAACCATCTACAGTCCTATCTTCAGCTGTCCAGATCCGACCACCCGCCAGTGTAAAATCGTTTTTCCCATCCAAATCTCCATAAAACCCAGCATAAAAATTATTGCCATTTTCCTCTCTCTCCCCTCCACAACTTTCATGAAGATCTCGAGGTCTGAATCAGAGATCTAATCTGTGGTCAAAGGTAGTTATCAGGAAACTGCTCTGCTATTCTGAGATTTCAGGAACTATCCAATAGCAGCTTCAAAAATAGATCAAGGTCAGATCTGTGTAGATCCAGCTCAGCACTATGGCCCTAAGTTGAAGTATGTCGAAAGAGCTTTCCAACGGTACCTCGTAGGCGTCGATCCGAAGTCAGGAGTGATCTCAGCAGCTGATCTCGCCGGGTCGTGTGCCTAAAAATAGAAATGAAGGTCCGTGGGCAGCAACTCCAAAGTTGGGAGATCGGAGCCGATCGGCCTCCGGCCGGTGAACCAACGCCCCATCATCCCATGGAGCACCCCTCCAGGCGTCCCCACTATAGCGGTGATACCCCAGTCCCACACAGACCCACCGGCCAGCACGCGGGTCCCATGATCGTGAGAACGTGTGCCACTGAAGCTACGCAAGAAGCCACCCGTCAACCCGAAATCGCTACTCCCGGGTCCCATGCGTCGCCCTTTACCTCCCTGCGTGGAGTGGGCAGTAATTCTTTTGCTATAATATTTGTGTAATAATTGTTCCGGGAGTACCAGTTCGGCCGGGGTCGTCTTCCCCATGCCAAGAGCGTGGAGGTATCGTGCCCTCTCCTTTGCTCGACGACTTGCTTTATTTCATAATACTTGTGTTGGGTTCACTGCGCTCTCTCTCTATCTTTGATAATGATTTTGATGATTATAATATACTGTGTAGTTTTCATTAGCTTTGAAAACGTCTTAATTGTAAATGTGCTCATATATTGATTATCTTGTTTTGCAGATTTGAAATGCATGGTGGAGAACTTGAATGTGATTTGTTGGACTAATCATGGAATTCATGTCTGTCTTGCTTGACTATTTTGATATGTGAACTCATGATGAATATGGATTGAAAATGTGCGAGTCACTTGTGCACGTAGCTACATCTTTAACTGTCTTTCTCTGCTCCTTTCTTCCCTCCATTACTCCTTCAAATATGTCTGGTCGTAAGGAGCAGCAAATACCTCCACAGGGTGGTGAGGAGCAGCCCGCACCTTCCTCAGCTGTCTCAGCAGAGAGGAAGAGAAAAGGAAAGGAAAAGGTTGGGGAATCTCCTTCAAAGCGGCAACGGTCACAAGGGCTTGAACAGTCGGCTTCGGAACCAGGTACAGTGATTCCTTCGGTTCCTCAGTCCTTTGAGTTTCTGGGTGGCGGAAAGATCATTCCCCCAAGAATAGTGAATTTTCATGATGAAGTCTTGATCTCTAGTTTTCCTGAGCTAAAGGAAGTGTTTAAGTTCCAGAAATGGAAGAAATTTCTGGGTAAGCATCAGACTTTCTGTCCAACTTTGGTGTTGGAGTTCTACAGCAATCTTTCTTCTCGCCGAGAAGCGTCTGCCCTAGAGTCATGTGTGAAGGGAGTAAAGATAGAAATAATCAGGCATTCATTGCACAAGGCCCTCCGAATTCCAGAGGACGGGGAAGTAGAGAGGGGTTTTAGTTTTAACTTGTTTGACGCCTACTCTGTGATAACGGGGAAGCCCAGCAACCCATATAACAAAGAGCAGACCAAATTGAAAGCTTTCAACACAATGCTTTTTTCTCCCATGAAGAAGCTCCTCGTTCACGTAATTGCTTCGATTATCACTCCACAGACGGGAGCGAGAGGAAGAATCACTGACTCACAGAGATTCATTCTGTTTTGCTTGCTAAAGAATATAAAGATTTGTCTTCCAGAGATAATCATTCAAGTCATGAAGGGTTGCATCAATTCTAAAAGACATCTACCATATGCTGCCCAGTTGACTGCCATCTTTAAGAAGTCTGGTGTCCCGCTGGAGGGAGAAAATTTTTTAGAGGTCAAGAAGGTGCATACCTTCAACGGGGATTTTATTACAAATGTGTTGGGTTTAGAACCATCCCCTCCAGAGAAGGTTAAGGAGAAGAAGAAGAAGAAGTCACGAGGTGAGGGGGAGAGACAGATTTCCCCATCTGAACTGGCTGTGCCACAGGAAATCTCTCCTCAAGAAGAAGTTCAAGAGGAACAAGAAGAACAAGAAAGGGCGTTTGTCCCTCACATTGAGTCACCTGCAGAACAACCTCCTACACAGGAAGCAGTAGAGGAAGAGATGGCCCAACAACAGGAGTCAGGCCATCGAGCAGAAGAGTCTCCGAGAGAGACGGCACAAGAACAGATGGAAGGTTCTGAAGAAACCTTCCCAGAAAGAAAAGCAGAGGAAATTGACGAGGCGGCCCCTGGAGAGGATGTTGTAAGTGCGGGCCCGTTCACACGGGGCTCCCTTTCTGCAATTAGTTTTAATCTCCCGCCATTCATCCTTTGACTCGCCTGCAGGGGGCGGTTCGACCGGAGGCTGTGGAGGTACCCCTTCCCGATGTACCGGTCGGGCAACCCGGGGGCGCTGGCGTCGGCTTGGGGAAGCTGGTGGCTCTTGTCAGGGTCCTGCAGCAGGAGGGGCTACAGAGACTACCCCAGGTGCTGAGGAGGCTTTGGAGGAAGGGGAGATAGCCCCGGACGAACGGACCGTCCCCCTGGCCGAGGTAAAACGGCCCTCCCCCCTGGGACCCTTCCTGTTCGTATTTTTCTACCTTAACATGCAGCTTCAACACTTCACACATATTCAGCGCTACAACCTATTTTTCACCCGTAGAGAGCTATTTGTCAGCCTTACCTGCCTATTTGTCACCACTAAGGAGTCATTTATCTTCCTGCCTTCCCTTGTATGAATCTTAACAGGCTTGTTACACATTTCTAAAGAATTAAGACTTTGACTGCACTGACTTGGGTTGACCATTGTCTTAGCTCCATTGACTGTGCGTTGACTTCATTGATCACTGTTGACACCCGTTTTTAGCCCACAGGTTATGATATTTCTCTTATTCATCATTTTTGATGTCCCGATTAACCGTTATTTTGGAGCCTTCCTTGGATGGATTTCGAGCCCATTTTATTGTACCCTAGCCTTTGGACTTTGGAGATCATGATTCCATTGAGCCTGGGAGGTTGTTTCCTTCATTTTTGGCCTTTTCTATCATCCCAAGTCAACCTAAGGCCTGTTCAGGTCGACTTTCGACCTTCCAAGTCAACTGAGGGCCCATTTAGGTCCACTTCCATCAAGCATTTGGCTTTTCACCCAGTCTTAAACGTGGCCCTTTTTCATCCCCTTCTGTTCCTCTATTCATTAGGTGCCCTTCAAGAAAGTTGTTCATTTTTTAAAGCCCTAGATTTTCTTATTATTCCCCATTAGTCAGCTCTCCACCGATTTCAAGTTATTTGTATTTTTTCGACGCGCTGTGTTGTTCACCCGTGTCCCAATGTTTTTCTCTATTCTCACCCTATTTCCTCCCTCTTCTGATCGTCTTCTCATCTTGCCCCTTTCATGAAAGTTGTTTGATGTTTCGTTATCTACAATTTCTTCTTCTTTATCTTTCACTAGTTCTATACCATTTTCGAGATATTCTTCATTTTCTAAAATCGACCGTTTATCGGCTGAAGAGTCCAGCTCTCGCTGGGAGTCTGCATCATCATCACTACATTGAGTCCAGCAACACACGATACAAGGAGTTGGCTGATGCCCACATGCACCATCGTGAGTTTCAGGAGGGCGAGTATGTCATGATCAGGTTTAGGCCTAAACGGTTTCCCTCGGGAATCGTGAAGAAGCCACGAGATCGTGGTGCCGGTCCCTTCCGAGTGGCGAGACGAGTTGGTCCCAATGCATATGTTGTAGATCTACCGAAGGAGCACGGGATCAGCTCCACTTTCAATGTCTCGGACCTAGTTGAGAATTTTACATTTTTACGTGACTGCGCATCTAGGACTTTTATGGCATGTTATCCTTACACCTTAATTAAAAGATGAGAACCTTGGGATTAATCCATACTTGTTCCATGCCCATACTTTTTTTTGAACATGCTATCATATCTTGCTCTTCTATTCCTTACTGTTGGCATGCATTAATTACCCTAGAGTAGACCCTGCATGTTGGTTTTAGCTTCTGTCTGATACAGGCAGAAGGCGGTTCCAGAGAGACTGCTATCTTCAGATAGCGGCCCCCGATAGATCGCCACCTTAAAGTAGCCACCCTATGTAGACCGCTACCTAGTTTCTGTAACCAGCCAAACCTTTATTTATTTTCCTATTAAATTTGATACTAAGCATGCTTTATTTCATTTATTCTTGTCCTAATCCTATCATGTCTTCATAATCTAGTGCTAGCATGTGCAAAAGCTTATTTTTCATGTATGTTAATTTCATGCCAAAACCTTATAGTTTGTACTTAAAGGAATTTTCATGATCTAGTTGCATTGTGATTTGTGTTTTCATTCACTCCCTTCTCACCTTATTTCTATTTTATAAGTTCACATATAACGTGTATCGTACGTTGCTATTAGAGCACTTGCACTTGATAGGAACACCTCTTGGACTTCAGAACCTCTTCGTCGGATATTCCTTTCTACCAGACTAGGTGATCTTGTTTCAAGGCCTCTGTAAGTCTCCACAAGCCTGGAATTCCCACTACGACGTCCAAGCTAGTTGTACTATTAAAACCCAATGGTCTAGAAAGCACTTGAGTTTTCTGCATTTTCCTACACTCGGGTATGATTACGGCCTTCAAATGACCACTACTTCATGATAGCGGTCTTGGTGCGATCGCTTTCTGCCAGTTGACTTGGCGTCGACCTCTTCTTCTTTCTACGTCGACTCCATCCCTGATAGCGGCCTTGACTTGATTGCTACCTCAAGAAAATGGGCCTGACTCGATGGCGTTATGTCTAAATGTTGTTCAACTCAAGATTTGACGGCACATGGGCTTTTGCTAATGCGGATGAATCCCTTCCTAATGAGCTCCTCGATTTGCCTCCTAAGTTCGGCATGTTCCGTGGGGTTGAGGCGATAATGAGGAAGATTTGGGAGAGTGACTCCCGGGACAAGATCAATTGCATGTTGCACATCACGCATGGGAGGGAGTTGATCCGGGAGTTCCGCTGGGAACACATCATGAAATTCTTCTAGGAGTTACCGAACTTCCATGGGATGGGGATTTGAAGGAGTGGGCTCTCCTAGGTAAATGACCACCACACATAATGGCACTCCTTGAGCTATTTCCTTCTCAAGCTCTTTCCTAGTGATGAGATGAAGACCCTTGGTCATCCCCGAGGTTGCCCTGAAAAATCTGTCATGTACATTTGTCTGATATTTGACTACACTCTCAGGATTCTTTAAGGGTAAATCAGTTACTCTACCATACATTGCTTCTCAAGAACCATGAACTTGCTCCAATGCCATTTGCTTGCCTCTATAAATTGGATGGTAAGGAATGTCCATATGGTATTAAGCATTCAACCTTCTTAAAATTTTCTTCACTATAACATCCTTCAGTCCTAAGCCACCCAATGCATGTACTTGTAACCCACTTTTCAGTGGTCATATGATTCCTAACCTTATTTGCCCCTGTGTAAGTGTGTTGAGATTCAAGCTTCTTTATTTGAAATGTATGGCCATCAGGTAAACGAGAAGGATGCATTAAGCACTTGCATCTCTTCTCAGCACAAACTACTGTGACCCTAGCTAGTTGGTTCAGATTTTTTGTAGTTGACTACGAATTCTTTTTTGACTACATGCTGGGCAAGTCCTAGTCTAAATGTATTAACATTCTCAAATCTACTTCCTAAAGATATATCCAGATCATGAATGTTTTGCACAATAGGCATACCCACATTGTTCCCTTCATCCACCTCCATATCACACTCAGAGTTTGAGGAAAAGCAACTATCACGACTGTCATCGGTATAAATATTATCATCAGATATATCACCCTCCTTAAATAGAGTCTTTGCCTCATTATTACCTAGAGACTCAAATCAACAAACTCAGAGTCATCTCCTAATGGATTTCAATCCATATTATCTTCTGAAGGTATTACATTTTTTACCTTGGACTTTCTTCTAGTCATTGAGGCTACCGTCTTCATTTGTGGATTAGAAGAGGATAAGGGCACTCCAATATATTGTATGGCAACATATAGCACAATGCACAATTCATGGCTAATTTTATCAAAAAGGGAGATCACATCCTCATCTGAATTAAATTATCATTCATCTACAAAATCGGAGCCCGAGCCAAGCCCTCGGGGTAACCACAAAAATGATGAATGCTGAAAAGAGAGCATGAAAGAAAGAATGACAATGCACAAGAACAAACTCAACCTCATCGATGGCGGGGCTTTCTCTTCATCAAGTCATCAACCCGGCTCCGTCGGGCGGCCATACTATCCTACACCTCCGAGCGCCGTGCAGCAAGAGAACTCTCCTCAGCCCGGGCTAACTGTGTTTCTTTAGCATGCGACTCTGCCAAGGCTTGTACTTCTTCAACTTTTTGCACTATGCGTCGAATTGTTTCTTGGAGTACTGCGGCTTGTTTTTTATCCTCGGTCTCTGCCGCCTCAGAGGAGTCCTCTCGTCCGCGAACCTCCTCGACCTTGAATTGAAGTTCCTTGTCCTCACTAGACAAAGCATCTATCTCAGTCTCAAACTGTTGTATCTCTAGGCGATAAGTCTCCCAAGCTAAAGACTCATGGATGTGCCGCATCTCCTCCCAAAGCTTGTCCACTGCTACTATCCAAGGATCCCGGGGTAGCCCCAATGCGTGGTGACCCCGCGTCCCGGCCCGAAGAGCATTCTGCACAGCTTCTATGGAGGGAGGCCTTTCCCGCTGAAATATGGCTCGGGCACCGCTAATAAGTGTGTCAACCATGTGCTCGGCTCCCACAAAAGGGACAGGCTGTGGAGAATCTGGCCAACTAATACCGTACTCCAAAAACTCTGCAAAGGGACCTGGCACGCGGTCGGTCGAAGCCCCCGCTTCCTGAAGGGACGATGTCCTTGGAGCCTAACAAAAGAGGAAGAGAGCAACATTTATAAGAGCAAATGATCATTCTAATTAAAAAAGAGAGAAGAGAAGAGGGAATCCAATGTATCGTTCCCCTGTCCAAGGGGTGACATACCACAAGAAGACGCCATCATGATAGGAGGCTCATGCTCAAGACTCGACATCGGGCTGTCAGTTGTTGCAATTTGTGAGTCATTCTCTCCAGAAAGATGGGATTTTAATTGGTCTTTAGATCAACATATTCACCCCCTCCCCCTCTAGATTGATCTCCGGTCTCCCAACAAAAACTCCCAAGTACAAAAAGGCGGCAGGATGCACACTGCCCCTGGAGCAAAGGGAAAAGAAAAGAAATACAAAATACCTGGCCACTGCCAAGGCCAAACATACAGCTGAACAATCTACTCTGCCTACTCTTGAGACCCACATACACCACAAACCTCCCCATACCACTTGTCAACACTGCAGTTGAGCGTGAGATTGAGGCCAAATAAGAAACCCTAATGCTCAAAGGGGGATCAAGGAGGCTACCAAGAGGAGAGAGTGGAGCTAGCACTGTAGACGTGAACAGTGCTTCGGGGGAAGTTCTTCATCCATCTTCATCCATCTTCAAGTAGAGGTCAAGCTACATCTGAAGGAGATCAACCCCAAGCCAAGTGGAGAACAAGCGGCATCCAAAGAACCTCTTCATCAACTAAGGGGGAGCATCAATCAAGCCTTTTTTCTTCGTGCTTTCATTCTCAATCCTTCTGAGCTTCAAGTGTGTTTGTTCTGTAAACCGAAAATAAACTCGTGTGTGTGTGGATCTCTTAGATCCGTGTGTGTGTGCAGTTAAGTCTGATTGGTGTTGTGTGTGTGTAGTTAGGTGTCTTTCACACCTTCGTGGGAGTCCTCAACTCCTAACGTGTGTGTGTGTGTTCGATCTTGTATTCTTCTACAAGATAGTGTGTGGATCCTCACAGTCCGTGAGGGGTGGACGTAGGTTGCCGTTGTGGCATCCGAACCACCTAAAAATCACTGTCTCGGTGTGGTTTGTTCCCTTTCTTCTATCTCCCTTCCGCGTGATTACAAGTGTGCATTCTAGTTCGGTTTTTATCTTCATCAATCCTGCATAATCTAAGTTATCACCAAGTAGAATGTTATAAATTAAACTGTGGTTGAATCGTTTTGTCTCCTATAATTAGTATCTTATCACATATTTTATAAAAAGTAAAAAAGTTTCCTCAAAATCTGAAAACACCCAATTCACCCCCCTCTTGGGTGTCATTGATCGCCAAACTTCAATTGGTATCAGAGCTAAGGCTCTATTCTTTCAGATCTAACGATCTAGAGCAAGATCCGATCAATGGCAAACAAGGGAATGATGCCTGAGGGCCATTCCATTCATCGTCCCCCTTACTTCGATGGCTCAAATTATTCCTATTGGAAAAATAGGATGCATGTTTTCTTAAGAGCCCAAGAGTATGAGATCTGGAGAGTAGTGGACAAGGGTCCATACAAACTCGGGGATGATGAAGAAAAATGGACACCTGAGAAAATTAAAAAATACACTGTAAATTTCAATGCCATGAATATTATGCAATGTGCCATTCACCCTAATGAGTTTTCTCGTGTTTCCATGTGCAGCTCAGCCAAAGAGATGTGGGACAAGCTGCGACTTATATATGAGGGAACCTCGGAGGTCAAAGAAACCAAGGCCAACTTGCTCGTCAGCGATTACGAGCTGTTCAGAATGAAGCCGGAGGAAACAATCTCAGAAATGTTCGCGAGATTAACTGAGGCCCTCATTATGGAGCAATCATCCATTGAATGTCCATTCAGGCCACAGTAAAAATAATGAGAAGATTTTTCCTTTTTAGACCATTTGTCATCATTTTTCAACACATTGCAATCATTCATTATGTGTCCAAAACCACCACAATAATGACATGAAATATTTTTCTTGAAGGACCGCTCATCATCATTTTTCTTTATCAAATAATTTTCAAAAATATGTCCATTCAAACCACAATAATAGCAACGGAAGTTGAGATTCTTTTCTATGAGTTTATCATGGTTTTTGGAGCCATCAACCATATTCATTCTTGTCCTCAAGGCTTCATCATCATCGGACTTCATTAAAAAGTAATCATACATGTCATGTCCGTATTTGCCACAGTAAAAATATGTAACATTCATTCTTTTTCTTGATGCATGAGTATTTCTAACAGGAGGTGATTTTTCATGCATACAAGAACAACCAAGCACATTTTTGTCTAAAGAATTTTCTTCATCATGCAAGCACATGGACTCATTCAACTTTTTAATCTTATTTTCCAATGATGAGATGTGCAAGTTAGATTCGACAACTTCTTTTTCACACAATGCAAGCTTCTCATTTAGCAAAGAGTTAACAGTTTTGAAGCTAGCAATCTCTTGTTCCAAAGTATGAAGATTTTTGAGATTTTCAACAATAACATGCTTCCCTTTTTCAAACATGTGAATTTTATCAACTAGCAAGTTATTTTGATCTTTTAGCCTCTCAATTTCTTCAGCAAGTTTTTCATTCTGTAGAAGTTCATCAATCAAAAATTGATCACTATCTGAACAGCTCAATTTACTTCTAGAATCCTTTTCAATGTTTTCAAGCCTTGAAATTTTAGCCAACAGTATCTCATTTTCTTTTCTCAAGCAAGTAATGGTTTCTTTATGGCTATCAATTTCAAGCATGGAAGACTTACTTAATTTCTCAAAGTCAGCACATTTTTCACATGAGAAATTATTAACATGAGAGCATTCAATTCTCTTTTTCAATTTCTTATTTTCAGATTTTATCCTTTTGTATCTGTCAAACAGTTCATTATAAGCATTCATCAACTCATCATAGCTCAATTCATCCTCTTTATCAGAGTCGGAGTTAGAGTTTACCTTTGAGCTCACCTCGCTTTGACGCTGAATTTCATTGCTTGCAACTAAGCAGTCACCGTCGTTGCAACTTTCTTTTTGGGCTTCGCTCAGCTCGTCCCAAATTTCTTTGGCTGTCCTACAAGACAAAATAAATGGAAATTGATTAATGTCCAAGGCAGCCTTAAGAAAGAGAGGTGGGGGGGGCTTCCCACCCCGTGCGCCACGCCGCGAAGAAGAAGAGGAAGGGGCGTGCGCCACCACGCCGCGAAGAAGAAGAGGAAGGAGAGGTGCGCCCATGCACCAGCGGGAAGAAGAAGAAGGCGTCAACGCAAGGCGAAGGAAGAAAGGGCAAGGCGTCGACGCAGGGCAGCTAACACGCACACAATGCGTCCACGCAGGGCGGCTTCCAAGGGGCAATGCGTCCACGCAGGCGGGTGGCTTCCAAGGGCAATGCGTCCATGCAGGCGGGCAGCTTCCAAGGGCACGGCGTCCACGCAGGCATGCGCCAGCAGGGTTCACGCTGCAGAGGCCAATGGTCTCTCTCCACGCGGCCTCTTCACGCAGGATTCTTCTCACGCACACGGGCTTTGACTGGTCTTCACGCGGGCACGGTCGCACATGCGGCTGGTCAATGCGCAAGGCAGACGGGCTTCTTCGCAGCAAATGGGCTTTCAATGTCTACAATAGAGAATAAAAGCATGCAGTTGGGCTCTCACATGGCCATGCATGACGGCGAATGAGCTTCACAAGGCCATTGCGGCTGGGCTCTTCACAAGGCAGCTGGGTCCGGTTTGGCATCTTCATGTGTCCATGGCTTCACATATGCAGCATGCAACGTGGGGTCTTTAGCATGCAAAGTGGCTAAGCCACAAAGCAACAGGGGTTCTCCAACGTAAACGATGGGCCATGCACAAGGCAACGAACCAGGGCTCCTGCAGGCAGCGGGTCTTCAACGCGGCAAGGAGCAACTTCAAACCACAGCAGCCAAGCACACCCCTTCGTGTCGACAAAAGGCAGCCTTCACGTTGCAGTCAAACACAAATAAAGGCTTCTGCGGCTTCACACCTTCAAGCCACAGGCTGGCACGGTCGCACACGCAAATGGTCTCCAAGCAGCAGGGGCCCTTCCACGTGATCAACACGAACGGCAGGTCGGCAAAGCCAGGTCCGCGGACTTCAAAGGCAGCAAAAGGATTCAAGTATGGGCTCCACATGCATCTTCAAGTGGCCATTCAACAATCATCCAAGGGTTCAAGGTTGACAGGTTTCAAGGGTGGTTCTTCTTACGTGGGCAGCTCTACAACAACCACGGTTGGCAGCACAGTGGGATCACGTGGTCAAAGCCGCAAAGCAAGTGGGCTTCATGCCGACAAGGCCAAAAGAGGGCAGATCCAAATGGGGTGTTCACATGTAACAGGGGTTCATTTGAAAGCCTATATAAGGAGGGGAATGGCCTTAAGCTTTCCATATATAACCCGAAAGGGCGGTGAGGTTGGTAATGTGAAAAAAAAAAACTCCTTTCCCAGTCTGCCTTCTGGGTGGCTCCATCACATTGATGTCTGGGCCATGCCTCCCATGCTGTTCCTATAACACTTAGCCCCTCCGGGGCATCCCGACGGTGTTACACTCCGTCCCGCCGGGACCACCAATGCCATCATTTGCAATGGACTTGGCCCTTCGGCCCCTCAGGTGGTCAAGTCTGCCAACTTCTTCCCAAGAGTTGACCCACGCGCCCCTCGGCATGTCAGCTCCACTCACCTTTCGAGTCTCCTGGGGGTTTGGGTAGTATGCCTTCCTGGGCTATCCAAATCGATCTTCTCTTATCCACTGGGTTTGGCCTCAGCACGCTCTCTCGGGCTGCCAACCCATCTCGCCTTTCGGTACATCTTATCCCACTGGGTCTGGCCTCAGCACGCTCTCTCGGGCTGCCAACCCATCTCGCCTTTCGGCACATTTTATCGCACTGGGACTGGCCTCAGCACGCTCTCTCGGGCTGCCAACCCATCTCGCCTTTCGGCACATCTTATCCCACTGGGTCTGGCCTCGGTATGCTCTCTCGGGCTGCCAACCCATCTCGCCTTTCGGCACATCCCGTCCCACCGGGACTGGCCTCAGTACGCTCTCTCGGGCGGCCAACCTACTTTGTCTATCGGCTTTGGGGTTTTGACTCTCACGTCCCACCGGGACTGCCAAACCCTATCCTTGTCACACAGGGTTCAGTCTCAGCATGCCCTCTCGGGCTACTAACCCATTATACCTTTTGGTCCCTCCGGGCTTGGTCTCAGTATGCCCTCTTGGGCTACCAACCCTTTATGCCTTTCGGCTCCTTTTTATCCTTCTGGGTTTGGTCTCAGTATGCCCTCTTGGGCTACCAACCCTCTATGCCTTTTGGCTCCGCTCCATCCTTCTGGGTTTGGTCTCAGTATGCCTTCTCGGGCTATCAACCCACTATGCCTTCCGGCTCCTTTTAACCCACCGGGTTCGGTCTCAGTATGCTCTCTCGGGCTACCAACTCACTATGCCTTTTGGCTTGTTTTGTCCCATCGGGTTTGGCCTCAGTATGCCCTCTCGGGCTACCGACCCATTATGCCTTTCGGCATGTCCTTTCCCATGGGGCTTGGCCTCAGTACGCTCTCTTGGGCTGCCAACCCATTTCGCCTCTCGGCTCACAGATTTGATCCATACGTCCCACCCGGGCTGTCAAATCTCTGCTTTCATTCTATTGAGCTTGGCTTACACGTGTCCCATCCGGGCTGCCAACTGTGGGGGGTGGGGGGAACTGGGGAGTGCACCAAACCTGAATGTCTTCTCAGGTCTTTGTGTTGTCTTTTTTTGCAAAGCATATATTATCTTCACGTGTCTTGCTTGCTTTGTTTCTTCTGTTTTTACCCGCTGGTCGGAGGAATATATGTAACTTAAAATTTTTGGTGAGATGACCTGTGGCATTGTTTCTTCACCATCCACGTTCTGGTGGAGTAATCTCTATAAGGGCATTCTCTTGATTTTGGTTCTTGGATGTGTTAGTCTGAGGTTTCTGGCCTGGCCTGGGATCAGTGGTGTTTGGTCTCTAGGTTTGGTTGCTGTGATATCTGCCCAAATGTGCTTTGGAGAAGCTGGTTTTGTTCCTCTTCTGTCTTCCTTGTTCGTCATCGCTTCCTCCTTACACACCCTGTGTCCGGCAAAGCTGTTCAGGTGTTGCATGAAACTGTTGTCGCTGCTACGTTAAGCCATCCTGCCTTCTGCTGCAGTCCATTGGGTGGTGAAACCAGAGGAACAAAGAAACATGCGTGACCCCTGCTTCCTGGATCTGTCCAACGGTAGCCGCAATTGATCGAACAGTGAGGGGACAAGAAGAGAGGAGGAAGAAGCAGGAACCCTCCAGCCTCTTGCTACGCCAGACCAGGCCGCGCACTGAAATGGCGACGGCACCTACTTGGTCTTACCCGTGGAAGGGGACAGGGAAGGGATGTACTTGGAGAGCAGGATGCGGCGGTGCCACCACTTTTCTATTTTAAGTTTGGGGTTGACTTTACTCAGCTCTTTGATCTCTAGACGGGATGGTTGGGATGAGAGTGACAAAAAGAGTGAGAAAAAAAACTGTGGCTTTGTGACACTGCCAGTTTACAATGTTCTCCCCCTTGTTTCAAAGCTGGTTTATCAAACATGTGACACGTTAATATGCAACCCTGAAGAAACTTTACTCCCACTTCAACCTATTAATCTGCCTCGATTAAGGAAGATCGATGATATAAAATAAATGAAAAGTAAAGTAGGTCAATGATTAGTTTAAGATTTTTAGTGGAACTAGACATTTTTGTTTTGCTTTGGAATACTTCCATCTCCATTCGAACATTTTCATCCGGCAACCAAAGCGATAGCCTTCAATGATGCAGATAACTCAAGGGGTTTATTTCGTTATGAAACAGGTCCTACTCCCTCTGAGGCATGGGTGATTTCATTCCATCGCATTAGAATAATTCTCCACCTGTAAACACTTAGGCCCGCTTTGATAGCGGGGTCGCCGGAGCTGCACTAGCTGAGGAGAGAGAAGATCCCACCACCCTCTCACACAGTCGCGGCTAACTGATCCCGGGTAACATAATCGACCCTCTGGGGGTCGATTACGCTACTCCTGCTCTTTTATCACACACGCCCTTAGACAGGATCAAAGTAACGTGGAGATGCAAGTGGTTATGGTTTCACAGCCTTTCAGCATCTATGGAACTCTGGGAGTGAGAAGACACATGGGAACGTGATACCAGTTGTTTGTGGTTGGCGCAAGTCAGCCTCTTCAGTCCTTTTAATCTGCCATGGAGAAGAAGCTTGGGGCAGGGTTTAGCACCTCACTGACGCCAAAATCCGGCACAACCGATCACATGGTGGCAATGCAAGAAGACAAGGGTGCTCATATGGCTAGCCTACACAAGTCAAAGGATGAGTTGGCTCCTGCAGTTTGGCACTTGTGGATCCAACAAAAGCAAAACCCTGGTAGAAGAAGACAAGCCATACAACATTGTAAGGTCAAGGCTGGCCACCAGACCATTGAGCAAGATGGTCAAGAAGGAATCAAGAAAATCCTATTCATAAAGTTAAACAGTTGGAGAAATTTAAATGGAAGAGTTGCAGTTTCCAACCCAAGAATTAGTAAGCATAATCTGATACAAATGAAACAATGTTGAGAGAATGTGTAAGGAAACCAGTAGAGGGATCGGTTAAGAGACATCCATGAGCTTTTCCCACTTATAAGAGGTTCAGTCGCTGGTTATCAAGCCATGGAGGTACTGGTTAGCCACCTAGAGAACTTCTGTACAGACGCCATCATCTCTCCCCTCTCCCTCCACACCTGAAACAGAAGCACGACGGTTTCCGGCAGAGGAATGCAAAGCACCCACGTCTTGAACTACTTGGGCATTCCGGCCACCAGAAACGGAGTCCACACCTTCTTCTAGAGTTTTTATGTGGAGTACCATTGTTAGAAGTTTTTACTGAAGGCCGGAGGCTTTGTCGTATTTTTCTGAGTCGGCTTGCTGTGGTTATGCTCTCCATTTCATGGACAAATCTGCACAGATGGCGGATGTAGTCTGGATAAAGCTCTAAGTTACAATGCCCACCTCCTTTAATCCATAAAGGCTCATAGGGATCCTTTGATAATTTCCAAAGTCCATTTCCATGGAGCCAATGCACTACATCATCTTCAGTTCCCTGTCAACATGATAACGGTAACACAGTGAGTCTAAGGAAAGCTCCCTACTGTAGATTAATGAAGGCATTTGAATTATACTCTAGAAGTTGGGCTTACATTAGTTGCGGACCGATACAGACCATAGAAACCAAATGTAAACTAGAAGGACAAAAGACTGCTTCAAGAGACGAAGCTGCAAATGTTCTATGACCTGAACACTTTCAAGACTCGACAGCATGAAACTTTTTTTTGAAAGTGGGTCTCAACAGCATGAAACTTGAAAGCAGGTATATCAAATTTAGGCCTTAAGCAATATAATAGCTCATAGTTGTTCAGAAAACCAATAGTTTGTTGCCCTTATCTACTGAATGAAAATGAAAAATTGTAACGTTTGACAGATTTCTTATGTTACATATTTTGTAGTTAAACTCAGCTGCTTTTCTAGTCTTTCTCACTATGGTGCATTTAGTTTTCTGTTAAAGCTCAATATCACCAACCGGCAATCGCTGGTGCTGGCATCTCCTAAAAAGCCTTCCCTCCACCCCCACACCAAGACACCGTCATTTACCTCATTTTTTGCATGACACCTATGAGTCTTTGTTCAACAACTGGCTGAAGAAATATGTCAAATCACCAGGGCTTGAATTCCCAAGGCCTAAGCAGAATGCCAATTACTGGGATAAATAACTATGAAGATGCACAAATGCCAGGCAGACCAGACGTCAAGGTCAGTGAAGACTGTCGAGTGTCATAACTTCACCCTGGGGCATGAGCCTCTAAACAGATTTAGGTTGTGAAAATCCTTCAAATAAACCCATGTGAACCCAATTGAGGTTCTGGCCTCACCATTGCACCCCTCAACCCAATGATGGAGCATCTTGGATCCCACATGGCTTTGGTGGCGTGATGTCGAGGTTCTCTTCCCACCACTGCCCATTTTCCTGCAATCCAAACTTCTTTGAATTTTTGGCAAATTAGCAGATGCTTGCATACTGATTATTTCTCTTATGGTTCCAAGACATGGCCTTAGACCTTGAATGAGTATAAAATTGGAAGCAGGAAGAAGGATAGAAGACACTAGGATAATTTGTCAGCTTCCACATGCAAAGGAGAAAATGATACACAATAAATGGAAGAAACTGAGAATATGACCAAGACGTGTTAAACGCACGTCTTCTTGGACCGATATCTTCAAGGTTAAATCCACGCATGTTTCTTGCGCCACCCATCGAGAACTTCTCAATACGAGGAATTTCACGTTGAGTTGTCTTAAAGAGCTGCTGAGCATTGAGTCGCGTTCTTAGAACGAGGTCCCCAATGATGGGCTTATAAAAACGACCTTCAACTTCACCCTTAATCCAACGGTAAGTACCGCCGATACCAGTATATTCGAGCGCACTTGAAGCATAGTAACCGTTCGATGGTTCGAAAATGTTGTTTCGTTTATCGCGGATAATTGAGGCCTGAAGAGACGATCCTGAACCGTTCTCATCTTTCTCATTGATACTCTGGTTAATCACCTGGCTTACTTTGTTATCTTCATAACGGTAAGTCAGGAAGAGACGCGTGTACTCAAAGATTGGGTGACCAACTCGAACATCTCCACCGTGTTTACGATAAGCGAATGAACGGATGAAGTAAGAGAGAGTCTGGTAGTAATCCGCACCGGCAGTCCATTTCGTATCGAATAAATAAGGCTCAGTGAAACCTACGTTATAGATTTGCTGACGGTTCGAGTACGAAAGGTTCATGTTAATGTTCTGACCGAGACCGCGGAAGTTGTTCTGAGCTACTGAGGCCGGAACGAAACCTTGCGTCGCTGTCGAATAACCGGCACCAAGTGAGATCTGGCCAGTCGGACGTTCCTTAATGGAAATTTCCACATCAAGAATGTTGTCTGTGCCCTTTCTTGTGATCGTATTAAAAATTACACTTTCCGGCTGGAAGAAACCGAGACGGTTAACGTTATCTTTCGAAATTCGAAGTTTCGATCCGGAGTACATTTCTCCTTCATGAATCTTGAGCTCTCGACGGATAACTTTATCGCGGGTCTTCGTATTCCCTTTCATGATGATCTTACCGAAGTAAGCAATCACACCTTTTTCGAAAGAGAAGACAACATCAACTTTGTTTTCACCCGGAACAATTTCAAGCGTTCGAAGAACGTTGGCGAACGCGTAACCTTTATCCTGATACATTTCAGTTAATGTCTGAATATCAAGACGAAGATTTTCTTCGTTATAAATATCGCCTGATTTAAGTTTGAGTTTCTCTGTCATCTCCTGATCAGTGAAGAGAAGCTCTCCATTGAACGAGATGTTGTTGATAGAGAATTGCGGACCTTCCTGAAGACGGACTGTAATAAAAATCCATTTTTTATCTTCAGACGCTGTCACTTCAGGGTTTTGAATATTCACCTGCAGATAACCGCGAGTTTTATAGAAGTACCCTCGTAGATCCGGTCGGTCTTCTCGTGCAGGTGCGCGATCTCGAGCTCCGCCTTGAGGTTGACGTCGTACTCGACGTCGCTGCGGATGCGGTCGCGCGCGGCCTGGCGGTTCGAGCTGAACAGCAGCAGGGTCGATAGGACGATCGCCTCGAGCGACACCGCCATCGTCAGCAGGCCGAAGGGGAACGGATCGAAGTCGCCGAACGGCAGGACGCCGATGTTGAGGACGATCCACACGGCGAAGATGCCGACGTGGAGCACGAGGAACGTGATGCTGCCCGAGAAGTTCGCGACCCAGTCCGCGACGCGCAGCACGAGGCTGTCGCGCTCCTCGGCGACCTCCTCGTTGACGTTGCGCGCGACCCGCTCGCGGAGCAGCGCGTTCGCCTTGCGCGTCATGCCGCCGAGCACCGCGAGCATGTCGAGCGCGGCGTCGGGCCGCTTGCGGAACAGCTGCAGGAGGTCCTCGCGATCGAGCACCAGCAGCTGCGTCTCCTCGAGCACCTTCGCGCTGGCGGTGCGCGAGCCGCCGTCGAGCAGCGACAGCTCGCCGAAGAAGTCACCCGGCCCCAGGATTCCGAGCACGGCTCCCTTGCCCCGGTTTGAGACCAGCGTCAACTTCACCATTCCTTTCTCGATGTAGTAGACGTCCGTGCATTCCTCGCCTTGCGACACGATCGTTTGGCTTGCCTCAAACTCCTTTGCGTTTGTCCCCGTGAGCGCTGCCGCAAACGCAGCTGCGGGCTGCGAACTTCGCCGACGCACTGTGCCTCCCCTTAATCAGATAAATTGAACGCAATGTCCCAGCGATATCGCGCGAACTGCATGCGATATCCGTTCAGGCTCTTCTGTTTGGTGCTCGATCGCGTGATGGCCCAGTTGCCCGGCGCTAGCGTTGCCCTGTTCTACCTGTCGCTTCGCCTCTTCGTCTGTTCAATTTTGAACAGACGCGCCGCGGCCTTTTGCCACTTTGTCGGTTTCAACCATGGGTTGGGCTCGATGTTCGTCCGCCAATTATTTTGCGCAAGACGTGTCAACGGGAAACCAGATGGGGCAAGACGTTGACGAGGAACCGAGGATTGAATCGAGCCCGGCTGGGCAGCCAAGCGACTATCAGGAGTGAGCACCGACTACGTGGGAATCTTACTGTTCGATCGTGACGTTTCAAATTCAGCGACGACTGTAAAAACGAGACATTGAAGCTGTAAGAATCTACGGAACCCTAAGGCCTTTTCCTCATGAATATCGGTCGATGTCCTACCCTTGGAGCGAATCTATTTCAACAAACC
>JANBPO010005864.1:0-16770 GCA_024336825.1 Amorphophallus titanum | reverse complement strand
CTTCCATCCGGCACAATCGGAGGGGAAGCCGGGAGCCCTTGAACAGGGGCATTTTTCAAGCCGTAAGGGGAAAGTGCTATCCTCTTTGCGGAGAACGCCTCGTAGGCCGACAGAACGGACCCCAGACATGACCGAGAGCCCGACCCTCGCGCCCCGACACTTCCTGACGCTGCAGGATTTTTCCCGCGAGCAGTTGCGCGGCATGCTCGACCTCGCAGCCGAGCTGAAGCGGCTGCTCGCCGACGCCATGCTCGACAATGTCGCGCTCAAGGACCTCCTGGGAAAAAAATTCTGACCTTTCCCGACCATTCGACACATGTAATGTGAGAAAGGAAAGTGACGCTTCGAAGTGCATGACCTGCATTAAGTGTACGTGCATGGTATTAAATGCGTTTTGAATTTCGTTGAGATAATCATTGGATGTAGATTGGATAATCGCGCAGTGACAGCTGATTGGTCATAGGCAAAAAAGATAGTCGATTTGATTCAAGATAGAAAGTCTAATAAGATAGTTGATAAAGGCGACTTTGATAACCGAGTAAGAGTATCGTAATCGATTTTTTGAGATTGATTATAATACTCGGGATCAGTTAGCGAGATTATATGAGGGGAGAGGAGAGAGGAGATGGGACTCACCGATTACGCCGTGTCGACTAATCGAGAGATCATCTCGCTATCAAAACGGACCTAATAGAATTTATGATAATTAAAGTTCAATTCGACTATGCGAGTATATAGTTGGAAGCACCAATTATCGACATAGTCGATAATTAAGCTCTTAAGTTAGAGATAGTTAATCTTTTGTATTTCCAAGATAGTTGATACTTGCAGTGAGTATATATATAAACATGACATCGTAGTTGATAATTGATGCAACTATGAATGTCGACTGTGTGATCGCCTATATCGACTATGTGTTCTTTTGATCGATTATCGTTGACAGTGTTCATTGAGCAACCATGTGTATCGGATATCGACTATGTTGGCATATATCGACTATGTTCTGCTTTAATAACAAGTCAAATGATCGACTAAGTATATTTAGATAGCCAATATGAATATCGACCAAGTGTTAAACTATCATAGCTGTAAATATTTGAATGACTATCTAATTGGCAGCGGCTAAGTCATGACATAATCGAGAGAATTTGTTGCTCTTCTTAATTTTGAATAGTAAGTTAAGCAGTTTATTTTTGAGCGAGATTTAACTGTGTTTATGTGTGAACTACTCTAAGCATCTTTTAGGGATTTTTTTATAACTGTAACTCCTTAGTATCCCTGGGCAATTTTACAGCGCCCTAACCCCGACCCTTTGGCCGAATGCCATCGGAAAGCCCTTGAACTGACCGATAAAGCGCATCGCCTCGCCGGCAATCGTGCCGGGCCGAGTGCCGAGCGTCATGGTGCGGCGGGTGCGCGCATCGACCTCGACCACGCCATAGCTGGTTTCATCGGCAAAGAAGCGAAGGACGGAAAGTTCCAGATCGCGGCGCGCATCGTCTGCATTGCGTCCCAGACCGGCAACTGCTTCGTCGGACAGATCGCGGATTGCATCCGGCGTGACATACACCTTGCCGTCGATCGTACGGCCGCCTGCCTTGCGGATCGCCTCCCACTTGGCTTCCGTGATCGAATGCAGGCCCAGCACATGCCGATAGTTGGCCGGCAGGTCCTTGTAGGCGGTCTTTGCCCGCATACCCATCTCTGCGGCGATTACGCGGCCAGCAGTGGCCCTTTGAACGTCAGTCCACCATGACAGGCCATTCCAGCGGAAGAACGTCTCCTGAAGCTTGCTGAGCCTGCCTACGGGGCCGTCAACCGCAGCATTCGGGGAAACGATATGGCCGATAATGCCGTCGAAGCCCTCGCCGGTCAGGAATGAGATTTCCGCCAGCTCGCCCTTCGGTCTGCCTTTGCGAAGTCCGTTCAATTGGGCGGCGAAGCCACGAATGAAGCCCGAACCACGGAATTGCGATGCCGCGCCCGCCGTGATGGTGTCCGACATCGACGAGATAACCGCACCGCCGAGCTTAGCCATCGACTGGACCGCGCGGATATCGGCGCTGATCTTTGCCCCGGTGACATTGACCGGACGGGAGACCAAGCCATTCGCAATATCGAGCGCCTGGCGTATCCCACCCGCGTCCGCATCGAGCGATTTGATCTGCTTCGTCTTCTGCGCATCCGTCAGCTTTGGGTCGTTCTTGATCGACCGCTTCAGCCCCTCGACCAGTGAGCCGAACATGACCTCCGGATTTGGCCCCAGGGCCTCCATATTGGCAGCGACACGGGCGGAGTTCCTGAGATGCCCGATCATGCCCGACACGGTGTTGCCGTAGCCGAACTGCTCGCGATAGGCCAAGGCAGCCTTTGCGTCGGTGAAATGCAGGACGCGCGACTTGCCGAGCGACTTCGCCAGATTGGACGGGTTGACCCGCTGCCCCTTTTCCTTGGCCGAGACCTTGTTCGAGAAGCCCGAGATGATCGTATCGTAGATGCCGCCGAGAGCATCCGCGATTTCATCTGCCGACTCTACATCAGGGAAGGTGCGTGCTAGGTCGAGCTTGTTTACGACAAATGGATTGGGCTTGAGACCTCCTTCATGGTGCTTGAGCGACGTGATGAGTTCGCCCAGAACAGGAAAACACACGCCGTCAAAGTCGAAGCCGAACGCCAGGCCCTCGAAGACAGGGTGCTGAGACTCGCCGCAATCAGTCATCTTGGATACTATAGCGGCGGAGGCACCAGACATCGCTCGAGCGGGATGGCGAATAGCCTGTGATGGCGAGGTTGTGTCATCTAGGTCGCAATCCAGCACTTCTCCAGCAACGATCGAGTACACCAACACGTGGCCTTTGAGAAACGGCGCGGTTTCGATGACACGCTTTGCATACGAACAATACTCTACGTGTGTGTCGAAGTGTTGCATGATGACGCCGTTGCACATCATCGTGTAGCCTCTGGACAGCACTCTGTCGACGGTGCGCTCACGCAGCAGCGTGAACGCCGCTGTGCTGTTGATGCGCGACTCCGACAACGGATAATCGCCAAAAGGCGCGAACGTGGGCAGCATCGCGCCGTAGGAAACAACACAGAATGGTCTCATGCCTCCTTCGTAGTGTTTGAGCGAGGCTATGAGGCCGTCCACCACCGGGAAAGCCACACCCTCGAAATCGATTCCGAAGGCCAGTCCGCATAACACAGTGTGCTGGGCGTTCACATGATCCTGTAGAGCGTTGAGACGCATGCTGTCCATTCGCTCTTTCAGAGCCGACATAGTAGCGTCAGAAACACCAGACATTGTTGGAGCAGGATGGCGAATGACCCCTTCTTTGCTCAGCAGCGCGGCCTCTGAAGGCTCGGAGAGAGCATCCAACAGAGTGTGTTTCGGTTTGGTTGCTGAGAACGAGCTCGGGCGCAGAGCGGCTGCTCTGGCCTGGCCCTGCGCCGCTCTGGCTTGCCAGACCAGAGCGCTTACCTTCCGGTAACCGTTACATGCTTCACGTTGTTATATCACGACGGTAGCCGATGGTGGGGTCTAGGCTGTCGAAGCCGCCGTCGACGCTGAACGGGTTGTAGTACCAGCGCACGACGCCGTTGGCGGTGATGCCGTAAGGCATGCTCGACTCGCCGTCGCCCTGCACGTTGTAACGCAGCAGCGGGCCGGACGCGTTGGTCAGGCACTTGGCGGTGATGTTGCGCTGCTCCTGCGTGTTGACGTAGAGCACGGTCGGCGAGATGCGATAGTTGTTCCACATCGACATCAGCATGTTGTCGATCTCGACCACCGAACCGCGGCCGGAGGCAGTGAGGAACGAGCCCGTCCCCGCCGTGCCGGTGGCGAGCGATTGCACGTAAGCGCTGTTGGCGGTGCTACCGTCGAATCATGAAGCGTCCCCTCGCCTCGCGACTCGTTCTTTCCGTATTCCCGCTCCTCGCGCTTTCCGCGACCTCGTCCGCCTTCGCGGCGGACCCGACGGTCGCGGTGCGGTACCCCGAGAACGGAAACTGGATCGTTCAGATCTACGTCACCGACCCGGAGGGTTTTCCGGACACGATCGAGCGCTCCGCGTTCGCGACCGAGCGACAGGCGGCCGACTACCTCCGCGGGCTGTCTCGATCGATCGGAACGCTCGAAAAGGACGCGGTGCCGACCGAGGAGCCGATGCATGAGCTTCGCACCGCCGCCGAAGGCGAGCTCTGGACGGCGACGGAGACCTGGTCGCTCGACTGGGAAAACAAGTTCGCCGACTGGACGCAGAGCGGCGGCCATCCGGAGCGGGTGCTGACCAAGGACGAGATGCTCGACGCGATCTCGCTCTATTGGTTCGCCGACTGCGCGACCTCTGCCGCACGGCTGTACTGGGAAAACAACGCCAATAATTTCAACGCGGTCAGCATATCGATCCCGGCCGCGATCACGGCCGCCAGGAAGGCGCCGGCGACCGGGCTCGCCAGCGGGCAGGCCGCGGCGGCGAGGATGGCGAGCGCCCCCCTCCCCACCTGCAGCGAGCGCAGCGAGGCCAGCCCGAAGGCGACCCCGAGCGCGAAGGTCAGCTGCCCGTCGGCGAGCAGGGTTCCACTCGGCAGGCGCGGCGCGAACAGGTAGCGCGTCTTCTCCTCGACCGGCTCCATCGCGATCGGCGCGGCCGCGGCGGGCTGCTGTATCACAGCGTTGATTTCCAGCGCATGGGCGTATCCGCCGAAGCGCAGGCGCACGTGGCCCGACCGCAAGCCCGACGTCTCGAAGCTGGCGCGCAGCACCGAGGACGCCTTGAGCGACGCCGGGCTGTGGCGCGACGACGCGCGGGTCGTGGACTACGGGCGACTGGCGAAGGTGTTCCCCGGCGAAGACCCGGAGGCGCTGGACCGGCCGGGCGTGCGGATCTCGGTCACGGTGATGTCGTGACCTGGACGCCCGCCAGCACCGCGCCGCCGCGCAGGGGCCGCTACCTGGTCCGCCTCGACGGCACGCACGTCACCGTCGCCTCGTGGCTGCCGGCGTTCGGCTGGTGGGACGGCTACCGGCGGCTGCAGCACGTGAGGCGCTGGTGCGAGATCCCGGTCGACACCACGCCCGAGGACTGGCCGTGAGCGCGCGGCACCGCTTCCGCCTGCGCCTGCGGACCGACTGGTTCCGCGTCATCGCGGACGTGCAGCGGATGAGACTACTCGTGGACCTTGTGCAAAGGCAGTGGTTCTAAGGTATCATCTATTTTCACTGAATCACCGAGTTTTAGACACCAGGTTCACCAAAATTTTAGACGAGATGTGTAGCTATAACAAATAACCAAAACTTCCATTAATTCTTTCGAAAATAGAATTGACCATTAGACACATCATTGCACATCGTTGGTTCATCCAAAAAAGAGGGGGGAAGGACATTAGCATAATTGGCTTCTCTGTGTATCCTTTTTTTTTGTTAAACTGTAAACAACCGGTGCCTAAATATCGATTCCTTCTCCGTGAAGGTCTGCAAGTCAGGGTTGGCCATGTATTAGAGGATGGGTGTGTCAACACGGTAACACGAGATATCCAGAAATACGCAAACATTTTCGCAAGCAATCACATTGTAAATGCAACTCATGCTAAAAACTCTCTAAATACTGCAAAGTCGTGATAAGCAAGTGCCCACTATGCATCAACCAAAGGAACCAACCAGATAGGGTGGGAAAGCTATGACACAGAGATGGAGGAATGGTTACAAGGATAGACCAGCAAACTAACGTAATTTAGGCAAATGAGATAAAGGTTACGTAGTCTATGGCAAAAGGGGATTAAAAATTCAAATGGGGACGAGGAGGGAAGGCAAATGACAATAGGGGAGCAGACGAATCAGGTGTCTAGTGTAGTTGGTTCGTCACCCTCTCCCATTCGAAGGAGGTCACAGTCTCTCATATTTGAACCCGATTATCCCCTTCCATTATTTAAATCGCTCCAAAGGGGGGGACGTTGGAGTAGACCAAGGAGGAGGGAGGGAGGGGACAAGACTAGGAGAGGTGACAGTGACGAAAATAGATTGGAATTGAGGCCATGGAGAAGGGGGGAGAGAGAGAAGTGAGAGGGAGGAACGCTGGCAAAACTCAAGGTGGTCGCATCAAACATAGGATGGAATTGAAGCGGAGGAGGGAGGGGGAGGCGCGATGGCGGATGACAGATGGGGGGTGGACCGAAGAGAAAGAAGAAGTGATGAACCTAGGAGAAGGGGGGAGTTCTTGGAGGAGCTTTCCCACCTTAGGAGGCTATTGATTCTAGTCAAAGTGCTTGTTCTACTAGGGACTGGTCAAAGTGATGGTTCTACTTAGCTCAGATTAATTTAAGTGGGCTAACAAGCCCACCTTTATCTCAATTTATTTTATTTACAAGTGAGTTAACCCAAGTTAAGTCGGTAGATTAAACTGATAGATAAACATGTGATTTTTAAAAAAAGTGAGTTAACGATGAGAATTTCGCGGCGGTCGGGCTGCCGCGCTGGCTGCCCCTGCTCGACAGCCTGAGCGCCAGCGTCCTGGGCGCGCACGGCGCCGACAGCATGGTCAAAGGCTGGATAGTGGTGCCCCTGACCGATACTTTCGCCTTCATCTCGCCGTCGAAACTGATCATCGCCTTGCCGTTGCTGAGCCTGATTCCGCTCGCGCTTCTCTGGCTCTCGACACGCCTCCGGACACGACGCACGACCCCGGTGTGGTACGGCGGCATGCGCGAGCATCCGTCCATCGTGCGCACGACCTCGCTGAGCTTTTCCAACGCCATGCGCACGTTCTACCGCTTTATCTACCAGCCCGTCCACGACACGCGCCGGGACACGAACGCGGGGCCGTACTTCCCCCGCACCCTGGAATTCCAGCATGGCGTCGCGGACGTATTCGAGCCCCTCGTCTTCCGGCCGCTGAGAAACGCGGTATGGAAGGCGGCCGGCTATCTGCGCGCGCTGCAGTCCGGCGACCTGAATTTCTACCTGGCCCTGATCGGAGGGCTGCTGGTGCTGATCCTGTGCCTGACCTTTCGCTAGGGCGCGGTGAGGCGGCTCAACATCTTCTCATGCAACCACGAAGGATCGATCGACCATGGACTTCAACACAATTCCCGCGGGCGAGGACGTCACGCAGGCGTTCAATGCCATCATCGAGATCCCCGCCGACGGGCTACCGATCAAATACGAGGCGGACAAGACACTGAACATTATGCGCGTCGACCGGTTCCTGAGCACCAGCACGCGCTATCCGGTGAACTACGGCTTCGTGCCCGGCACGCTGTCGCACGACGGGGATCCGGTGGATGTGCTGGTCCTGTCTCCATACCCGATCATGACCGGCGCGCTGGTGCAATGCCGGCCGATCGGCCTGATGAAAATGACCGACGAAGCGGGCGAAGACGCCAAGGTCGTGGCCGTGCCGATCGACCGGGTCTGCGCCGCAGCCGATGCGCTGCGGACGCGGATCCAGGGCGAAACGGTGACCTATGTGGTCAACCGCAATATCAACTATACCAATATCTGTACTTACAAATGCGGCTTCTGCGCCTTTTCCAAAGGCCGCGGCAGCCGCGAGCGTGCAGGCGACCACCCAAGCAGGCAACGGCGCCATGGCGATGCCGCCGATGGCTAAGGTCGAGGCGATCAGGATATCGGCAACCGACGACACGAGAAGCCAGACGCTGGGTCGGGATGACCAGAGGTGACGGCGCTCACGATTGGTGTAGGTGGTGGCTTGGTTGCCGAACACGATAACGAGGAAGGACCCCAGCTTGACGAACGGCACGAGTTGCGCCGGTGCCTGTGGCCTGTGTGCACGCACGTGGCGGGCGAGCTGCGCAATCGCGGACGGTGCGTCTGCCGCCATCGTATCGCGCGGCTGATGCGCGAGCGGGGGCTGCGGGCTCGTTCTCGTCGGAAGTTCGTGCGGACGACGCACTCGAATCCGGGGCTCCCGACGCCATCGAACGTGCTCGAGCGGAACTTCAGCCCCGAGGCGCCCGACAAGGTATGGGCCGGAGATGTGACGTATCTGCCGACGCGTGAGGGCTGGCTGTACCTCGCGGTGCTGCTCGACCTGTACTCGCGTCGCGTCATCGGCTGGGCCATGTCCGAGCGCAATGACGAGGCGCTGACCCTCGCGGCATTGCAGATGGCGCTCGACCAGCGTCAGCCCGGGCCGGGCCTGGTGCACCACACCGATCGCGGCACGACATACGCGAGCGGCACCTACCAGGACGTGCTCGCAAAGCACGGCATCGTCTGCAGCATGAGCCGCAAGGGAAACTGCTGGGACAACGCCGTCGTCGAGAGCTTCTTCAGCTCGCTCGACATCGAGTGCGAGAACGGCGACATGTTTCCGTCGAAGCCAGCCGCCCGTCGCGAGGTGGCCGACTACATCCTCAGCTTCTACAACCCGACGAGGCTGCATTCGACCTTGGGCTACATGAGCCCGATGGAGTATGAACGTGCAGCCTGAAATCCGGTGTCCACAAAAGCCGGGCAACGCCAGCTGCCGGATCATGGCGTCTGAATTCAGCGCGCGAGTAGCGCGATCAAGGACCGCGGCCTTGCTGTGTGGACCATCGGTTGTCGCGAGCTCGCGGCCGAACGGCCGACAGGATCCTCTCGGCAACCACGACAATCGAATGCGGATCGGTGGGGACGATCGCGCTTCATCGACGATCTCGATGGGACGGATGCGGAGGGTCGGCGACCTCGGCGATCGGCGATCCGGTTGTCCGAGCCGCTTACGCTTACGGGGCCAACACAGCCGATCCCTGAGGTTAGGCGACCTCGAGCAGCTTGGTCTTCATCACCTTCTCGACGAGACCCGGCGTCGGGATCGCCGCCGAGACCGGAGCCTCGAGCAGCGCCCGCAGCACGCGCGTGACGTGATACGGGTCGTCGAACTGGTTGACCGTGACCTCGCTGTACGGGACGGCGAGCGTGCGTGCGCAGTCGCGGACCGTCGAGCCGCCACGCGTACCCGCGAGGATGAGAGCCATCGCGGCCACGCTGTAGCCGAGCGCCGTGAACACGCCCGCGAGCTGAGCAAAAAGAGCTTGAGAGAAACCCTAACACCAGAAATTAGGGTTCTTCTTTGGTCGCCTTTTTTCTCTCCTTCCCCGTCTTGTGGTTGCCACCCTTACGTTAGGTTGGGCGAGCTCTCTCCCTCTCTCTCTCTTGTTATGAGACATCAAGGAGAGGATATCGTGACAAGGTGTTATCGCTATTAGTGGGATCATCTTGCGGGTGGAGTCACTCCGTCAACATAGCATGTCGTGTGCAGACTGCTAGAGGCCAGATGCTTGTGCAGTTTTAAGGGATCTATCAAATCGACGTCAAGCATTAGAGATTCAAGATCTACGCATAGTAAAGATCAAATCTTTACTCGTAGGCTCCATGATTTGGTTAATATCTACAATGACTTGCGCAAGATAATATGTGTTTAAATTTTTATTCCATTGTGTTTCTTAAAATGAGAGTTTTTTTTACAGCCACTGGCTTAATAGATCTTGAATGAGACAATGCGGGCCGCGATGGCCACATCGCAATCCTTATCTAGGGCATAACTAAATGAAAGAAGTTTACATCCCTCAAGCCAATCACCTATGAAGTGATGACATCATTTCATGTGCAATCTCATTCATATTAATATAATTCATGACATATATTCATTGTAGCTCATTAGATTGTGCATATTACTCACCAATATGCTGAAGTCCATGAACTTATGCAATGAAGTTTAAATCACATTGAGATTGTGATAATGAGATCTATCTTCTTTAAACATAAGTTTTAAATATTCTTAGTCATAGAATACTTAAGAAAGACATTAAGTATTTGGACAGACTAGTACATGTTGTGTCTGCTCATGTCATGAGAATGACTGGTCTCATAGTCACTTGTGTGGAGATACTGAGACTAACATGTAAGTACTCATTAGAGAATGAGTTCATTGAACTGATCCAATTAAGAATCTCAGGATGATAATTATATCTAACTGTCAACCATGAGATCCTTCAATCACAGTTGCATAATTGGTCTTTGGACACAAGTCACCAAGGATACCTTGCATAAGGACTTCTGTGTTTTAATTCTTGACAAAGGAACTTTAGTCACAAGTTCCGAAAACTCAGATATTCAGATATAATAGAATACATGCGAAGATAATTGAGTGACAATAGTGGATCAGTCATTTTCAATGATAGCATAAGATAGAATGCCCTATGAACCAAGTTCACTAGAAAAGGAGTTTCCCGGTGAGACTTTAAGTATGGGGTTCATCATACTATAAGTAAGAAGAGTTTGACAGTATCATCATACCCTTATTTATGGCCAAGGTGGCGGCGCCGGGTAGCGCGGCGGCCAATTTCGGCTTCGACGTCACCCCGGCGCGGCTGGTGACCAGCCTGATCACCGAGCGCGGCGTCTGCGCGGCCAGCGAGGCGGCGATCCTGGGCCTGTTCCCGGAGCGGGCGGCGGCCTGACGCCGCCCAGCCCGAGGCTTCCTCAGTAGGGGAAGTGGGGCTTCTTCACTTCCCGCGGGTTCACCTCGAACGGGACCTCGGTCTTCCACTCCCCGTGGAAGTAGAAGTCGAGCGTATGGCACAGGTGAGTCTGGCCCGGCTGCGGGCCGTCGCCGATGACGTGGACCCGCAGGTCGCGGTTGGCGCGGATCCGGCCGATGGCGACCCACGCCTGCTTCGAGCCCGGGCAGAAGGCGGCGATCATCGCCGCCCCCTCGGCCTCGTCCTTGATCGCGAACAGGTCGCGTTCCGGCGCGTTGGCGCCGATCAGGGCGGTCAGCCCGCCAGGCCCCAGCGCCTTCTCGGGAGCCGGGACCACCACGGCGGTGGCCTGGGCTTCGGTGGCGCGGATCTTCAGCAGGGTGGTGAACACCAGTTGCTGCCTGAACTCGAAGGTCAGCGGCCCGGCCACGCGGCGGGTCTCGTCGTTGCCCGGATCGTAGGCGAACATGCGCACCGTCGTCAGCGGCGCCGCCGTCGCGGGGGCTGCGGCCACGCCCAGGGAAAGCGCCGCCAGCAGGGCGGCCACGCAGGATTTCGCACGCAACGCCACGCCAGAGCTCACCGGGACCTCATCCTCAACAGGGCCGCATCGCCATCGAAACCCACCAGACGCCAGATCCCGCCCTCGTTGGCGAAGGTCATCAGGCAGCGCTCGTCATGCCGCCGTGTGGCGCACACCCGCCCGTCCGGCAAGGTCTTCAGCGCCCCGGCCACCAGGAACGAGTTGGGGATCGGCGTCTCCGGCCGGTAGCCGTAGTATTCCGCCACGGCGCGGAACACGTCCGGCTGGAGCAGCAGGTTGCCGGCGAACCGCGCCGCCGGGCCGGACATCGCCAGGCCCAGCAGCTTCCAGCCATCGGCGACGTCGGCGCCGCGGGGGGCATTATCCTGCATAAGGAAGCGGCCGGGGTCATCTCCATCGACCTGGGGTGCGCGGGCGGCCCGCCCGACTACGCATCGGCGATGGTCAAATCGGCGTACTCCTTGCCCTCCGTGCCGGCAAGATTCACGGCGGGAGGACTCTCGACGTCTGCGTTCGTGCCATCGGCGTTCTTAGCGGCCTCCTCCGCGGCCGCCGGTGGCGGCATCGGAGCTCCTTCATGATTAAGAAAAAAGAAGTCATGGCAGGGCATTCCAGTGAAAAACTACAACCCAACTGGTGAGGCCCGTACGACATTCATGATGTCTACGAGGGTGGGGCCTACATGGTTGTCGACCACAAGGGTAATAAGCTGCTCTCACCTCTCAATGGTAAATACATGAAGCTATTCCAGGCTCCAGAGCATATGTTCGTGTGCCATCCAGACTAAGGCGCATGCCCTGGCCATCACCAGCAAACCCAATAGCCGCCCTCTCTAAGGGGTGGAACCAGTCACTTCCTCTAGTCTTTCTCGCCAATGAAACACTATGGCTAATCAGCCCATCCCAGTGTCAGCGTCATACATTCATGACGGCTAGTCTCCCAGCATTGTCCTCACAACCTTAAAGTAAGGACGTCTAGTACTAGTAATAATACAACCACTTGGCTCTCGGGTAAGCAATAAAAAAACATTTAACAACAAAAATAATAACAACAACAAAAAGGGTGTTAAAAATAGAGATACTCCGGCGGCCTCAGTTAGTTCCATCCGTAGTGCTACTAGGGGCAAAGATTACCATCATCCTGGCTGAGGTGAAAATTCGTGAGGGCACCTCAGGCAAAATTGAGTAACCCCTCAGTGTGAAAATCCCCAAGGGCGCGTCGAAAAAAGTAAAAGGGGGCCAGCTCTGACGAAAATCCATAAGGGTAGTAGAGCTGCTAAGGAGAAAAAAAACTCTCTTCCTCTCCAGTCCTCATCAGTAAAAGCCGTTGACCACGATGTCCCGCCAATGATAACTCCAACATTAATTCACAACAATGGTGGCCACTATGCCCCCGAGGGTCGGTCATCACCAACCCCAGTCTTCAGCTCCAGTATTCGGCTACATAGCTTAGCGATCAGCCGACCAGTCCCAGTCTTCCAGCTACTACACATCAGTAGTCAGCCTGCCAATTCTAGCCCCACCTTTAGTTCCAGCACTAGTTCCAGTTCCAGTCCCAGCCTCCGACTACAACACCTTAAATGGTCAGCCGGCCAGCTCCAGCCCTAGTTCTAGCACTAGCACTAGTTCCAATCCCAGTCTCAGTCCTAGTCTCCGGCTACAACACCTTAAATGGTCAGTCGGCCAGCGCCAGTTAGGGGTGAACACAGTTTGGTTTGGTTTGGTTTAAAGAGAAATTTTCTCAAATCAAATCGAACCGAATTAAGGTTTCAACCCGAACCAAACTAAACCAAATTATTTTGAAACCAAATCAAACCAAACCTAATTAATTCGGTTTGGTTCGGTTTAGTTCGGTTTGAACCATATTCAAATTTTTGAGAAGAGATCTTGGTATTTGTAAATTCTCTACATAAATATGATTGTCTCAACACTTGGATTTATGAATAACATAAATGCTTCATTTGTCTTATTAGTGACTGCTTGTCTGTGTGCTGCATTCCATGGTTGACCCATAGGTATATCAAATGGTATGCTCGGAGAAGGGTAGATTATGTCTGTCTGGAAACCCACATCATATGTATAGGCTAGCCTCCACCTAGTACCATGGGTCAACATTGCATACATCTAGATTAAGACACGACATCATTCATACATGTTAGAAAAAGTCATGCATACAATGAGGGAGAGTTTCTAGTTTATCTTGTCATCCTTGGTAGTCATGAGCATATAAACAGAAATCACACATATAGTATCATTCATGATCATCATTTTTCATTCATTTGGACAGGGGGAGCTTAGAACAAAGGTTGAGTCTGAAAAAGTGCATAAGTGAGTTTCTGAATAAGTTCCTTGGGAACATCTTCTACCAATCATGGATTTGTCTAACTCATTCTCATTCTTGGCGTCAGTATTTTAAAATTCCTTTTAATCCCTCTTCTGAATCCGAATAAATGACAAACTAATAGACAAGTTCATTAATCTAAGCTGCTGAAATCACAAATCTTTTCTTATAAGAAGTAGTAATATACCTTGAATGAATTGCTAGTTTAAACTTAATGAACATTAGAGACTAAAAACCACACTGAATTAAAAGGGATTATGGAATACTTTTAATAGTTCTTAACCATCTTGTGCATGTCAAGTCTTATTGAGTCTTTCAGAATCTGAACTTATCTAGACTCAGGTTAAATTGGTTGAGAAAATCTGAAAACATGTATTGTTATTAAACAACACTTTCTGAAAATCAAATGGGCAGCTATGTCAAAATGATAAATCATATATGCTAAAGGCAGAGCAATGATTGAATGCACTGAGAAATTGAGTACTTCATCAATGAAATGGAGAAAAACTCATGTCATGAAGTGCTTCAAGATATCTCTGTTCAAAAAATTAAAAGGTTAGTTCCACTGAGTAACTAGGGGTATTGGCGTCTGATAAACGTGCACTCTTATGTAAAAAGACAAGATTATACTTGACTGTTCTAAAATAATAAAGATAAGAAATGTATGAAACTATCACTGCTCCTCTGGAGATTAATTCGGAACTGTGGAGTTTGTTTAATCTCAATACAAGTTTTGGTCAATCCTGATGATACTTTGATGTTTAGATAAATAAGATAAAGTAAGACAAAATCTGGCATGTCTCATGTGCTTCTAGTTTCATGGAAGACTCTTTAGAACTCTCTAGGGATCAATTCTACCCCAATTTAGGACTCTAGGTTCGATCTAATCTCTTAACCCTAGGTGAACCCTATAAATAGAGTGCAGATTTGACCTGTGTAAACCCTTGTTTAGGATGGCGTTGTTCGACAGTAAGGAGAGATTATTTCAAGTTGGTTCTTTAGAACTTTTTATTTACCTTAGTTTTAACTAACTCCCATCCAATTTTCATTCTAGAAGACCCAGCCGTTGGAGAGATAGGACGTCTGCAAGTCACTGGTTTGCTACAGATTGGACATGGAACAGTGCAACGGTCCAGTGAAGATCAGGAGATTAGAAGCCGAAAATGAGATTAGTACAAATAGTGTCTTTAGAACTTTTTATTGTCCTTTGTATCCTCTACATACCCTCCAGATTTCATGGATTTAGGCCAAGAGATTAAGGAGAATGAGAGACAAGAAGTAGCTGGTTTAGCATAGAACGTGCAGGAACTAGGGCTTTCTTCCAATCAGAAATTCGATTCATAGGAGCACTCCTAGAGGTAGGTTATCTCGTGAATGGCTAGAACAACATGTTAGGAATAAAGGCCCTTTGATTTCATTCAGTCTCATGCTCTCTACTGATAGTATTTCATGTTTTACCATGACTACACAATTAGGTTAAGTTGCATGCTTACCCTTACACCTTAAGCAAAGAAGTAAAGTTTGGCTTAATTTATGCACACCCATGCATCCCCATATTTTTATATAGTTGAATCAGGCCTTACTTATCTCCTGGCATATTTTTCTATGCATCTATTTACCTTAAATTAAGCATGTTCTTCAGATTTTATTTTGTCTGCTATAAGGAAAGAAATGGTCATCATCAGACCGCCAGAGTTCTTTAGTGGCCCTACGATAGACCGCTAAAGCCCGTAAACAGTCTAAAAGCGGCTACTAGGTTGTTCTGAGTTCTGTATTATTGTTAACCTAAAATATATTGCAGAATACCCTTAATTATCAGATGATAAACCTAGATAATTAGGTATTCTTCATGTTTTAAGCATTATATTCATAAACTTGGATATGTTACTGATTTATTTTAGTAGATTCCATATTTCACATACGTTTAGAAATTATTTTTAACTTAAGTTAGTTTCATACCAAAAACACTATACTATTGTATTAAATTTACATTTCAAATGATAGGTGGACTTGTTTTACTAATGTTTGATCGTTGTTTTACATGATCTTTTCTTATCTATGAGTCTTTTCTTAAGTACATGACATATATTCTGGTACGGAGTCATTAGAGTTCTCCCCGATGGTGAGGGGAAAGCCCTTGTCGGTGTGGAGGACGCAGTTTTCCTGCACATTGGAACGCGCGCCGATGGTAATCGGCTCGATATCGCCGCGCTGGAATTCGAAGGCCATGCTGATGCGCGGATGGGGCGCGTGGCGCGCGCTGTGCGAGCCCCAATGCAGCACCGCCTGGTTCCAGCACAGGATGCTGCCCGCCCGGGCCGGCAGGGCGCGGATATCGGCATGGGCGAAGCGGGGATTGTCCTCATCGGCCGTGTTGTAGCTTTTGTCGCGGTCCGCCGGCACCAGATAGATGCAGCTGTTGAGCGTGGTCGCGTCGCTCAGCGGCAGCCAGACGGTCAGCGCCTTCGGGCTGCCGTCCGGGTTGAGCGCCATGCGGCCGCGGTCGCGATGGGGCGTCCAGCCCGCCTCATCCGAGGCCGGATCGATGTGCCAGGCCCAGAAGGCCGGCAGAAGCTGGTACCCGGTCCCGAGATTGTGGCCGAGCAGCCGGTGCAGCCGGGCGAAGGCGAGCCAGAACTGGTCGTAGATGAAGGCGAAGCAGGTCGAGAGGCCCTGGCCGCGCAGCCGCGCGACGGTCGCCGCCATCTCCCGCCAGGGCAGGCCCCAATCGGGCGGATCGAGCTGGAAATAGCCTTCGCGGGCGAGCGCCGCGGCCGTGCCGGCCAGGGTCTCGGGCGAGAAATCGAGCGGTGCGAATCCCGCCATGGCCGCGTCGTCGCAGATCGTGAGACCAGGCGCCAGAGCCCGCCACGTCTCGATCCGATCGATCGGCCCCGCCGTCCCTTCAGTCATGCGCCCGCATCGCCCCGCTCGCCCTGACCATCGCCTCGAAGGCTACATCTATAATACGGGCCGGAGGGCTCCGCGAGGCTAAAGCCAATCCGGCAGGCGGGCCGGAACCGTGCCGGTCAGGGCCGCCGCGACGCAATCGGCCAGGGCGCCGAAGCGCCGCGGGTCGGTGTTGCCGACCAGCCGACCGACGATCGCGATCGCCAGAACGTCCAGGCCTTGCTCGGCGAGCCAGACGCCGTCCGGGTAGCGCTCCAGCGATTCGGCGGCGGCCTGCAGCGAGAGCCGCGTCTTGCCGAGCCCGGTATCGAGGAACAGCGCAGACCGGCCCTGCCGCAACGCGAGGGCTTCGAGACCAACGTGATCCGGGTCGCCAACCGGCCGGTGGTGGATGCCCATATCGCCGCCGTGTTCGCCACCCTCACCCGCGACGAGGCGGCCGCCCGGCTGCGCACCGCCAACACCGCCTATGGCTTCGTCAACGGTGT
>JANBPO010005863.1:0-26902 GCA_024336825.1 Amorphophallus titanum | reverse complement strand
CAATACAAATTTAATTTTAATTTTAATTTTAATTTTAAACAAATAATTACTGAGCATACTTACACACATCTCACTAAAAGTGTGAAAGAGAGAGGCCAACCAGCCCGACCACCACCCCCGGGGGGGGAGCCGGGAAACCAGGGGCTGTGCTCTTCCCAAGGTACATATCTTGCTGCCATTCTACAATGCACCCAGACATTACATGCGCATCAACACACATGGGGTGCGTAAAATATTTCCACCCTTTTTAGTCTTCTTTAGATACTACTATCCTATGTGTTTTAGAGAGCACATACATGCTGCAAGAATGACATAATTTTTTTTTAAATAAATGAACACATATGCATTGACACCTGAGCAAAGTTACCTGACCGAGATTCTCTTGATCCGGTACGATACAACTAAATCACATCCGACTTGGCCCGACTCAACTCGACTTGACCCTCTCTTTTCCTCTCCCCCTCCTCTCTCTCTCTCTCTCACACACACTGTGACTCGATCCGACTCAATCGATCCTGAGGGCGATCCGCAGTATATCAAATTTTTTCAAATATGGTACGATACGCCCGAATCGACCCGAGTCTACAAACCATGCACCCAAGTGACGTCGAGACTCATTTATAATAGTGTCAGGACTCACTTATGGGTGCAGCAAGTAAAACTCTGACGTGCTCCACACAATCCGATGCCATGTCCTGGCTCCAGAAGATGGACAACAGGGGCTGCTATATAACGCTGATCGACTCCTCTGCAGCAACCTCAATGCCGAGCTCAGTGACCTTGGCAACTGGATCTCTTGCAATTCAATTGACAGAGCACTCATCATGCTCAATTCTCATGCTTTGTGAAGCTCCTGGGGGCTCTGTCTGAATGAATAGCATGAAACAGATGAGCTCGAAATCCTGTCGCTTATGTTAATCTGGTGGCAACATTGTGAACTCAATGGAATTTGCAAACGACTGAGAGGGGGCATCACATTAAAGACCAGCGGAAGTCAACGTTTAAACTGAAACCACTGTTTGGTAATCCTGCCCAACAAGAAATACGAGGATACGTACATCCCAGCACAGTAAATTTGGGCTGACGCTTCATGGGACGCACATGTTTTCCAAAAATACAAGAAAAGAAACCGCTGAGTTTGAATCCAAAGCTGAATCTTTCAAGCAGGATGTATCTAAATAATTCTTGTACAAGATGAGTCCCCCTGGGACCCATAAAGAATAACGGCACCTAAAGAAAAGCATTTTTGAATGTTTGAATCCCCCACCCCCCACCCAAGGGCAGGCCACGTCAAACGCGATGTCCAGCCCCCACACGTCGCGGTCGTCTCCAAGATGACAACCACGAGCTCCTCGTGCCTTGGGCACGCCGATGACGCCTCCCACGCCTCCTGCCATGACCCGAGATGGCCGCACCACTGAGAAGGTGAGAGAAAGAGGGAGTGTGTGTTCGGGAGAGAGAGGAAGTGAGATGGGGTGAGAAGGGTGAAATGGGGAGGTTTCTCCCCACGAGGGTTTTGTTAAAAAAAATATTATATTATTATCTTTTGTTTTTAAACCTTTAATTGCTATTTAACCCACAAAGAAGTAATATTGCATAAATGCTCAAATTAATTTCTAAAAGCTTCTAATAATGGGTTTAATTCACTTAAAATGGCCCATTAAGCCCATTAAAATTTGCTTAATTCAAGGATTAATTTTATATTTTGATACCGGTAAGGATCCGTTAATGAACGGGTCTCAAAGCAAAAAAGTGGGGCCCACAGTCCTTGCCTACCTTTACAATGGTCTCACAACTTCTAGCATGGGCAAGCCTCCTTTTGGTTATGTACTTCTTTTGACTTGTTCGATCAACCTACACTTCAAATTTGACTACTGCGAGGGGGTGCAGACTATCTTGAGGATCTTCCAGCAAAGCCCACTTTATCACATGGCCGATGTGTTAGGCTCTGGTGGTAATGTGGTTAATCGTATGTCTCGGCTAAAGAAGCACAAAAATCGGCAGACTCACATCAACACCATGGCACAGAATATGTTTACTTGTGTTCTGACATGCTTACTCCTACGTGAACTTCTCATGAGATCTTCTCTGATATGGAACTTCAATTCATCGATGCAACTAAATTTGTTCTTTACAATGCACACTGGTGTTATCCTCAAATCAGCCTCCCTCGCCATTCGTTTCACACGTTATCTGACCTTCCTCCTCTCAGGAGAAGGGAGCTGAGTACGGAGGGAGATGCGAAGGACGTGAAGGCTATCAAAGCATTATGGAAGACAAGCACTCTAGGGAAAGCATTGGTGCATGTAGAGGAGGATCGTGAGCTGTGGAGAGCTTATGTAATTGAATTGGGAAAATTGAGGCCTAGGGTGCCCAAACCTTAAAGTACTACTTTTGTTTCAATGAAATAAACATGACGCCAATGCCATTGCGTGTGCTCTTTCCACACTCTTTTTTTTTATACACGTCTCATATAGAAGACAACTATAATTTTTTTTTAAATATAGCCCGTCATGGAGATTTTGTCCTTCTTTTTTTTTGGCCGCATCTCCTCAGGAAGGTGCCTGCATATTTTCATATGGTTGATGCCCGGCTTCGCGGCGGGGGGAACCGGAAGCATACGAAGTATATCCATGCGGATCAATCGATTTCACTAGCTTTTTTCGACCGATTTCGTGGAGAAATCGAATCACTCGAACGACCTATCAACACCATCCTCGGGGATGACCTGCCGGAATGAGCGTCGCTCATAGACTGACGCGCATGGCCGACTATTCGACACAGAGTGGTGCTGCAGGCGCGAAAAGCGATTGGGGAGCCAGCGCTTCCGCTTACCTGCGACGCCGCGACATCTGCCCGCGGTGCGATTCGCCGCTGAACGGCAAGGCATGGTGCGCGAAATGCGGCGCGGACTTGACCGGTGCGGCGATCGCAGAGATTCGCCACCAGTCGGATGTCGCGGCGGGCGCTCTCGACGCCCGCGAAGCAGCAATTGCCAGGCTCGTTTCCCTGCCGGCACCATCTCCGGCGCCCGCATCCGCACCAGCAGCAACCGCCGCAGCCGCGACCACCGCTGCCGCCACGACTATCGCCGCGCCGACTGCTGCTCCGGTTGCCGCACAACCCGACGCCCGCGAGGGTTCGCAGATCAGCGTGCAGTCCGTGCTCGCGGTGGCCGGCGCGACCCTGCTGGCCATCGCCGCAATCGTGTTCACGTTCCTGAACCCCGACCTCACGAACTTCGCGACCAGGACGACGATCATCGGGATCACCTCCGGCATCTTCCTCGTCGGCGCACTCCTGCTCGTTCGCGCGAAGTTACAGTTCTCCGCCGAGGCGATCGGCGCGCTCGGCATGGTGTTCGTTGCGCTCGATATCTGGGCGTTCTCGCATTCGGCGCCGAGCGAAATCAGCCCGTGGGTGTTCGCCGGAATCGGCACCGCGTTCAGTTCGATCGTGCTGATCGCGATCGCCGCGGTGGTGCGCATCCGCAGCTGGCTCTGGCTCGGACTACTCGGACTTGCGACCGTGCCCGCGTGGTTCGGCTACGCCATCGACAGCAAGTGGTCGTCACTGGTCGGTCACCTGGCCGTCGGATTCGTCGCACTCTGGGCCCACGAGGTCGCACGCCTGTTGCACGGTCGCCTGCGCAGCTCGCTTCGCGCCGATCACTGGATGCTGACGGTGGTGCAGCTGGTTGCCGCTGTGGTCGTCGCGGCCCAGCTTCTCGACCTCGCCCTCGCCGACGAGAACACCGGTTTCCCGAGCGCTGGACTGATTGCCGGTATCGCGTTGATGGCGATCCTCAGTTGCCGCAACGAACTGCGCCTGTTCTGGAGCTTCGTGGCTGGCCTGCTTGCAGGCATTGCCAGATTTTCTTTCCCATTCACAAACTTAGACAAGGAAGCATTCAAGTCAACAATCTCTTTTTCAAGAGATGTAATGTGAAATTCATAAGAAATAATCTCATTTTTCACAAGAAATGATTCGTTTATTCAATTGGACATTGATGGTCTTGTAGCTTTCTATTTCTTGTTCTAACACATGCATCTTTTCACATTCATCAACATTCATAGATTTTCCCTTTTCAAAAGCAAGTAACTTTTCAGATAATGTTGTATTTAAGTGTTTCAACTTTTCATTTTCTTCTTTCATAGATGTAATGATTTCTTCAAGTTTTGAATATCAATCAAGAAGGATTCATTTTTAGATTTGAGTTCCAAGCATCTATCACATGAAAAATTTTCAAGAATTATCATACTGTCTTCAACTAATGATATTTGAATCAACATTGCACTATTTTTCTTTTTAAGTTTATCATTTTCTTCTTTCATAGATGACATGATTTCTTCATACTTTTCAATATCAACCAAAAGGGATTCATTTTTACTTCTTAACCATGCAATGATTTCTTTGTGACAATTTACATCATACTTTAGAAGTTCATTCAGATTATCAAGCTTAGAGCATTTATCACACGAAATATTATCAACACAAGTATTTTCAATTTTCTTTTTCAGCCTTTTATTTTCAGATTTAACCTTTTAGTATTTTTCAGGTAACTCATCATACAAATCCATAAGCTCTTCAAAAGAAACATGCTCACCTTCCGAGTTAAGATTGGAGCTTTCCTTACTTGTTGTATCATGCTTGTCGGCCATCAAGCACTCGCCATCCTTTCTCACTTCATAGTCCTTGACCAAGCATTTCAATATCTCCCTAGCCGTCATGCATGATGAAACAAGTGAAAATTTGTGAAGATCAATTGAACTTCTAAAAATGTGTAAAAGTTTTACACTATTTTTATACCTCTCCACATGCTCCACAATCCACTTAGTCTCATCACTAGGCATTCCATATGAATCATGCTCAACTAAATCTCAGAGTTTGGGATCAATAGATTTAACATGACGATTTATATGCCTAAGCCATTCATTAAAATTTGAGTCATTAAAACATGAAGGAGGAGGGGACAATACACTATCAAACATGATGCTAATGAAACACGCCTACAAAGATCACTCTGAAGATCGTTAGATCTTGAAATAGCAGAGCCTTACTCTGATACTGAAAACATCATAGGTAATCTTGGAGATGGGGTAAGAACTAGATCTTCACTAAGGCAAGTAGAAGAAGAGGACTTGATGGCCTTATTCTCATAACTCTGGGTTTCTACCCACTCGAGTAAGTATTAGAAAAAAAAATAGAAACGGAAAAGTTGAAAAGTCAGCTTCAGATAAACAGTTGAATGCTACCTTTAGCCATATAAAGACTAAGAAAACATTCAATCAGCTTAGTTCAACAACCATTCAAATGCCGCGTAATAGATCCAATGTAATTCCCGGGGAAAATTAGCTGTTTTAAGATAAAGAATGAAGACGTACAAATTTGGGTATTTCCTTTGAGGTATTATCCCCGCTATGCCCGAGAGTAGCTATGGTTTTGTCCTTTTGCTAGTAAAAATACTTTAAAGGAGAAGGCTTAGGCCTTACTTTTATAAGCACATGCCCATCTTTGTAGTTTCCGATATGAGATCTTGTGCCCCTTCTTATTCCTCTACACTAACCCCCTCAGCAAAGGTGGGATGTGCTTTGTGCTTATTGGGCCTGGGCTTCTCACAGAGAGCGCGAAGACGTACAAATTTGAGTGTCCCTTTTGAGGTATTGTCCCAGCTATGTCCGAGGGTGGCTAAGATTTTATACTGGGTGTCTCTATGTTTCTACCCACTCGAGTAAGTATTAGGGAAAAAATAGAAACAAAAAAGTTGAAAGTCAACTTCAGATAAATAATTGAATGCTACCTTTAGCCGTATAAAGGCTAAGAAAACATTCAATCAGCCTAGTTTGACAACAGTTCAAATGCCGCGTAATAGATCCAATATAATTCGCGGGGTCAATTAGCTATTTTAAGATAAAGAATGAAGACGTACAAATTTGGATATCTCCTTTGAGGTATTATCCCCGTTACACCCGAGAGTAGCTAGGGTTTTGCCCTTTTGCTAGTAAAAATACTTTTAAAGGAGAAGGCTTGGGCCTTACTTTTATAACCACATGTCCATCTTTGTAGTTTCCGATATGAGATCTTGTGCCACTTCTTAGGCCTCTACACTAAACCCCTCAGCAAAGGTGGACTGTGCTTTGTGCTTATTGGGCCTGGGCTTCTCACAGAGAGCGTGAACACGTACAAATTTGGGTGTCTCTTTTGAGGTATTGTCCCAGCTATGTCCGAGGGTGGCTAAGATTTTGTACTGGGTGTCTCTGTGTTTCTACCCACTCAAGTAAGTATTAGGGGAAAAAATAGAAACGGAAAAGTTGAAAAGTCAGCTTCAGATAAACAATTGAATGCTACCTTTAGCCGTACAAAGGCTAAGAAAACATTCAATCAGCTTAGTTTGACAACCATTCAAATGCCGCGTAATAGATCCAATATAATTCCCGAGGTCAATTAGTTGAATTATACATCATGCACATCTCCTACCTTGCCTTGCATTCAACTTCTTGATGATCTGACAGGAGGAGATAAAATTGGAGTCATTTTCTTGTGGAGTCTTTCATTCCATACCTCTCTATCTCTGGTGTCAGCCCTCTCATTCCAACATTTGGTAATCGGGTGTCGACCTCAAGGGTCGACCCCTTGTGTCGAAACTTCTGTCTGGGTTGTCCTTGCATTTGTCATCAAGACAAATTGGCCCTGTACTGATATATGTTTTCCTACTGATTGCCTCTCCTGGACCATTTGCAATGAAGTCCCCTAGCTACAATGCAAGTATCTGAAATCTCAACAATTGGTATCAGAATTGGTTTCTGCCCTTCATGCATATAGTTAGACTGCATTTCATACCTCCATGCATTGCATAGAAAGCACTAAAAATTTGAAAACCAGGAAACATAAAAATTTGCAAAACCTAAAAACTAAATATGCTCTTTGGCTGCCAAATTGATCTCCGACTGCATCTTCCACCTATTCCTTATCTATGTCCAAATCTCCTGCATATGCCTATCTGATCTGATCATGGTAATGTCTGGACTTGACCCTTATGCCTTGGACTATGTTGCCTTTCTAGATCTGTTGCATTTCCTTTCTGCATAGCATTCTTCACTGTATGATACATACACCAACTTGGCATCAACAATTGGAATCCTTTTATACCAATCTCTGAATTTTTTTTACATTGACTGATTGCGTTGCATGTCTCACACTATGCTCATCTCCTGCATTGGTATCCAATTATGTCCTCTTTGCTGATGGCAAAGGGGGAGAGATTTTGATGAGTCATGTTTGAGTTATTTTGAGAAGGTGACTCATAGTTGCCATCATAAAAAAGGAGGAGAATGTTATTTATATGTGGAACATGCTTGATCTTATTATTTTGATGATGTCCAGCTATGACTCATTATTGGTTTGTTGAAAATGATTCAACTATGATTTAATGTGCATGATAATACTTTTGATGCCTCTCTTGTGTAAAGATCTCAATATTATGTGAAGACATCATGCAATGGTGTCATGTGATATGATGTAGTGAACTAAAGGGCATGAACAACGCCAACATCACCAATACCAGTGAATCCAGCAAGCTCAAAATGTCACTCTCATGAAGACAAGTCTTATTGAAGTCAGCAAGTGTCATTGGATATGCCTTGGAAATGTTGAAGTCATATTCTAAGTCAAAGTGTCAGAAATTTAGAAAAGTCAAGCAGCAAGAAGAAAGTGTCAACACCTTGAGTCGACCCTAATCTGCCCCGATGGGGTCTTCTTTCGTGGCGGAAGGAGTGAGATTCGAACTCACGGAACCTTGCGGCTCACCGCTTTTCGAGAGCGGCCAGATCAACCACTCCTGCATCCTTCCGTGCGCTTCAGTATAACAGATGTGGCGAGGCCATGCTTGACTGAGTGGAGACTGAAAGGCATAATGAGGCTCATTAACGAGGAGGGGGATTTGTATGGCAACGCCAAAGCAAACAGAAGCACCGGCTGCACCGGTAAATAACACGGCTCCAGCCGCCACACCAGGCGCAGCTGGCGGACTCGCAATCGCGGCGCTGGTCGTCGGTATTGTCGCCGTGGTAAGCGGTTGGGCACCATTCTGGGGAGTACTGGTCGGTGTCGCGGCAATCATTTTGTCGGTCATCGCACTGAAGAAAAAGCAAAGTAGGGGCTTCGCTATTACCGGCCTAGTGACCGGTATCGTGGGCGCTGTTTGGAGCCTCATCGTCACCGCACTATTCATCGTAGCAATCGTCGCCGCAGCGGCCACCGCTGGTACTGCTGGCACGGCTATCAAGCAGGCAAACAGCGAGATAAGCGCGCAGGATCAAGCAACCAACAGCTTGGTGAAGGCCAAAAAAGACTTCCCGGCTGGCTCGACCGCAACCTTTGGTAACTCTGACGGCACCTTTACTGTAAAAGTTAACAATGTGAACAGCAACTGGACGGCAACGGATGGCTATAGCCAGCCCGACACGGGCAACAAGTTCATCGCGGTTAACATTACCGTGACCAACACCGGCGACACCCAGCAGCAATTGTCACAGTACGATTTCAAGGTTAACTCGGGTGGCGTCGCAACCGACACCAGCTTTGTCAGCGACGATCCTGAATTTGATGGTGGCGAACTGAACAAGGGTGCCAGTGCCACCGGCAACCTGGTATTTGAGGTCAAGCAAGATGCGTCGAACCTGAAGCTGCAGTACGACACGACCGTTTATACCTTTGGAAACGGCAAGACCTACAACTTGGTCTACACTCTGGCTTTCTAGCAATTCGATGACGAGCATGATACAATAGCTCACGTTCGTCGCTGGAAGCGGCAGAAAGCACCTTCTAGTTACAAGACGAGGGACGTTGCAATTTTTGCAACGCCCTTTGTCGTTTATGCACCCGTAGCTCAGCTGCTCAGGCGTAGCCGGCAAAGATATGAAGCGAAACGCTCTATCCATTTACGGTGCAGTACGACAAAACGATACGTCTTGGAATTCATGTGCACCCGTAGCTCAGCTGGATAGAGCGTTGGCTTGCGGAGCCAAAGGTCTACCGCGTTCTTCAAGAATGCGCTCATAATGCCCACCGCGTTAATAGCTAGGCTCCTTTTCGGCCTTTCTTTCAATTTCTGAGGTAAGTAGCATGCCCCTTTCTTAGTTGTTTATCATAGTTGGCATGTTATAGGCTTCAGTGGCGATCACGGATTTATTTTATTCATCTATCTCATATTGCATGTGCCCCCACCCCCTTTTTATCATTCATTCATTATCCATCATTTCTCTCTTTTTTTTAGGTTGACGATTTTATCATCTACAACATGATGAAGCAGCTCTAGACTATTGTCATGCCCCATACTCTATACCATCGAGGTATGGCTGGGGTATGGCTCTGATACCATTCTGTCATGTCCCATACTCTAAACCATCGAGGTATTATCCGCTTTGGCCTACTGACCTTACGATTTTGCCCTTTTCTGATAGTGATCGGCTCCAGAATGGAGGACTTCCCGGGAGGTCACCCATCCCAGTACTACTCCCCATTAAGTACACTTAACTTCGAAGTTCTTTTCAAGAACTAGGCTGATACTTCAAAAGGCATCTCAGTGATATAGAGTACAACTTAACAATATTTGAGGGTGTTACATAGGGCTTCCCTCTTCTTATTCTTCTGACAGGTTTTCTTATGCTCAGGCTACGCGTTTAGCAAAAAGGATTAGGGGATCGTTAGATGCCCATCTTTTACTAGCCATTCCATTATATTTCATTTGTCCTTTCTCCTATTTCCTCCTTACCAAGTGAGCAAAACATGCAAACGTACATGGAATGCATTTGAAGCTAAACTCTTATTCGTAATGGATGCTAGCTTAAAAATGCATGTAGAAAACATGACATGCTGAGATTTGTGATGAATGCATGAAGCTCCTTCTCCCCTTTTTTTATTGGTGTTCATGGGAGGATAGCAGGGAGTTTTGCTTTTACATAATTTTCCATGTGCATGAGGCTTTTATTAGTGTCCATGTTAGATGCAGAAATCGTATGCATGCAAAGGAAATTTTCGGTATGCATAAATGTTTAGGGATGTAGCGGCATTTATATGTTGTTTGATGTATGCATGGGGCTTGCAAAGATTTTTTTTGTACAAATTTATGCATATCATGATGCCATGCCTCAATGTATGTGAGAAAGGGGTGAATCGGTAGGGAGGTGATCCGACGCAGAGGAGGTGATCCAGCACGGGGGGGGGGGGGGGTTACCCCCCAATAAAAGCTTTTTTAGTGGGGGTTGCATTGCAACCCCATGGGGAAACAACGTGATGACAAACAACCATGGCCCATAGGCAGCGGGGTGTTCCTCTTTAGTCCTTGACTTCACCAAAATATCATCCATGTAAGCTTCCATGTAGACATGCATCATATCGTGGAATATAGCCATCATCACCCTTTGATAGGTGGCGCCTGCGTTCTTCAATCCAAATGGCATTACCACATAACAATAAGTATCCCAGGGCGTGGTGAAGGGGGTTTTCTCTTGATCTTCTAGAGCAAAATGGATTTGATTATATCCTGAATAACCATCCATAAATGACAGAGCTTCGTACCTGGCTGTGTTATATACCAACACATCTATGTGAGGCAGCGAAAAATCATCCTTGGGACATGCTTTGTTTAGATCCCTAAAATCGATACAAATACGCACTTTCCCATCCTTCTTGATGACATGGACTATGTTCACCACCCACTGGGGATATAGGACAACTATGATAAACTTGGCCTTGTGTAATTTGTCTACTTCTTCTTTCATCCTTAAGGCCATGTGGGGGTGAAATCTTCTTAGCTTTTATTTAACGGGTGTTGCCCCTGGCTTGAGCACCAGTCGATGTTCCACCAAAGAGGGGTCAAGACCTGGCATGTCCTCATAAGACCAGGCAAAAGAATCGTTATACTCCCTTAGCACTTTAATTAGTTCTCTTTATACTTCTGAAGAAAGATTAGCAGCAATAATGATGGGCCTGGGATCCTCATTAGTTCCTAAATTAATCTCCTTGGTAGGTTCATCCACTGCCATCGACGGCTCGTCAAATCTCTTCAAGCCTTGCGCATACAGGTCGACAATGTCATCTACACCGCTGTCCTCACAATCGACCGGGTCTTTCTCATCCATAACTTCATAGACTCCCAGTCCGTCATCACCCCACACCCCTTCTTGCTCTTCATCTTCTTCTAGCACAATCGTCGTAGCTATGAGCTCCGGACACTTGAGAAGAGCATGGCATCGCTGAGCTAGATCCTGCAAGAACCTATCAGGAATGGATTTAGAATGGTGCGCCGGCGGGCGCTGCTCGGGCAAGGAAGGGTTGGATGTACTAGAATAAGAACCTACTTCTCTAGACCTAACAGACCTTACTCCCCTAGACTGGACGGACCTTGCATCTAACCTAGGAGAAAGGACACCTAATGGAAGGGAAGCAGGGGCCTCATGCCCCTGGGAGGAGGATGGGCGAAAGACAGCGTAATCTTCCACTGAAATCTTCATTTCAAATTTGACATTTTTTTTTGGAGATCGGTGGAGATCACACAACAAGGTGATGGAGTAGGAGGAAGCCTAAGGGGATATATGGACGAATAGAAGAGATCGAGGAAGGGATCGGAGGAGGGGAAGAAAGGAGTAGATAAGTCCATAGGAGGACAACAGCTGCATGTTCTGATGATGAGGAAATCAGTAGGAAGCTTAAATAGAAACGGGTCAATTAAGAAAGAAGGTGATCATGGTATAAATTCCAACTTTTTAAAAAGAGACATCAAACGGGAAGGAGACCAAGTGAAAATGAGGGGTGAGCTCCCCTTTTCCCACACATGGCATGCCGGCTTCTTCTGCTTATAATGCACAAGCCACACCTCCTGGTTCCTTCGGCAATTATCTTCTTCACGAAATAATATTGCAAATGCCTGGCTAACATTGATCATATCATCAACGGGCCCCTTTGGCAGCAATGGCGGGCTGACAACTGTATAAGCCGTATCTTCTTTCTCGGGCTGACTCAGTGATGCTTTCAATGTACCTGGTCGGAGAGGACCTTTGACAAAATGTTGGCAATAGTCCCAAGTTAATGGCCCTAAGTCGCCCAAAATTGAGAGTGAGGATTCTCGATAACCGAGGACTCTTCTATTCACTTTCCTGCCCTTGGGGACTGGCTTAGTCCGTCCCTGTAATTGTGCACCGAGACCTCTCCCCGTCTGATAACCCAGCTTCAGTATAATGGACCACCCCTTTGAATCCCTAACTTGGGCTTTTCTTTGATGTTGACCGCCATGGTGGCAGGCTTGCATGGTGTATAGGCCCATGAAAAATCTAAATCTAATACTGAAATGACAGGCTGATTACTGGGCCACAATGTTGACAAAATCTTCTCTGAGACAGCTTTGACGGATTGGACCGTGGATATGCTTTTTACCTTGACCACCCTCCCTTGAAAAGGGAATTTAAGACACTGATGAGCGGTGGATGGTATGGCATTAAGATTGTCAATCCATGGGTGACCCAAGATGGCCTTGAACATAGGATCGATGTCCAGTACATAAAACTCGATTGGCATTATAAGAGGCCCAAGCTCAGCTTGAATGGTGACTACCCCGTGACATACTCTTCAAGAATTATCATATGCTGCAATGGTGGTCAGGGTTGGCCTTAGTAAATCTTCCGACAGGTTGCAGGCCCTTAGAGTGCTGAGAGGACAGACATTGATAGAGGCCCCGGTGTCCACCAACGCCACGTCTATGCTTACTTTGTTTAGAATGATAGTAATGTATAGCGGCATTTGGCGAGCCTCGAGAGGTGCTAATTCAGTCTCAGAAAATGTGATTGCCAGCCCCTTGGAGATGGTAGCCAGGGCTATTGGTAAGCTATCCACCGCCATGTCCTCGTTTACTATAACCTTCTGCAAGAAATTTCGGAGTGCGTCTTGATGGAGCGTGGACCTCTTGATCAACTCCAACACAGAAATTTTAGTGGGCACCCTGTCCAGATGATGTAGCAAATCATATTGGGTACCTAGCAGCAGATCTGCCTCTTCTTGATCAGTAGCCTGTTGTGAGGACTAGAGATTGGGTGGAGGTGTGCTAGTGGAAGGATAGTTTCTATGGAACAAATGCTCGCTCCTTAGGGCAAGGTTCTGGGCTAGCATGACATCAGACGGGCTCAAGATTAGTGACTTAATGGGCCCGATGGGGTGGGTGAATGGCGTGGTGGAGATAATGGGGGTGATGGGAGTGTTGGCGGAGATAATGGTAGTGGGGATAACAGGCCGTGGAGGGAGGATGACAGGTGAAGGGTTAGGTGGAGGTGAGGTAATGATGGGTGTAGGCGCTGGCGGTGGAGTGGAGATGGGTGGAACAATAGGGTAGGCGGTTGGTAAGATGAGGGTCTTAGTGAATGTGGAGGACGGAGGGGTTTGATGGTTAAGTGGGAGGATGGCGGTGGTAGAAAGTGAAGAAGGGTTACGATAGTTGTGGTGGAGGGCCATGAGCCACTGAACTAAAGCTTCATCGTAATAGGACCACTTGGCATCGGGAGCTGGGGGTTGAACAAGATTAACCTGAGCTGGTGCCGATGGCTGAGGTTGCGGAGCGGGCGGATGATTTGGCACGGGGTCCTCGTGTATCCCCAAGTCCTGGACAGGCTGCTGCTATTGTGGCTGCGGCTGCAGTGCCTGTTGCTGCACTTGCTGCCTCTGCGCTTGTCTTCCCTTCTCTTAAATTTTAACAATGGCCTTACGCATCTCGGCCCAGTCAATGCGCTGTCCTGATAAGTCTATATGGACGCCTAGAGATCAATCCTACAGATGGGGTGTCTTTAGATGATCCAGAAAGGGGGGATTGAACGGATCAGTCACCTGATTAAAAATTTTTAACAACAACAGAACGACCGCCCAGAGCGGAGACCAGCCGGGCAATCTGATCGAAGCTGGTGACGCCGGGAGCATTTTCGATCCGCGCGACACGCTTCTGGTTCACGCCCAAAAGCTGGCCAACCTGCGCCTGGCTCAAGGCACGGGTTTGCCGCAGGCCGCGCAGCACGGCGGCGAGCTGGGCGGAGGTGTTGACGGGATAGCTCATGAGCAGCACCATACCACCCCTAAGTGGTAACTTCAAGATACTATCTCAAAGTAGTGAAATTAAATTGACCGGACGCACTTTTCTGGACCACCCGGAGTGAGAATCTGAGCGGGGGTTGGTGTGGTAGGTTTAGGTTATGGGTTGGTGGTGTCGGCGGAAGCAAGCTCCGGGCGGAGGGAAGGCCCGGCTTGGCGGGCCTGACCGGAGCCCGGAGCTTGCTTCAAAAGTTCGACGCGGACCTCGGAAGGCGCGCGGTAGTCGAGGCTGCTGTGGGGACGGATGTCATTGTATTCGTCACGGAAGGCGCGGGCGATCACCTGTGCCTCCAGCGCGCTTTCCAGCAGTTCGCGGTTGAGGCACTCGTCGCGGAAGCGGCCCTTGAAGCTCTCGTTGACGCCGTTCTGCCAAGGGCTTCCGGGCTCGATGAAGCGCGCGACGATACCGCGCTCCTTGAGCCAGGGTTGGAGCACGCCGGCGATAAATTCGCCGCCGTTGTCGCTGCGCAGGTGCCGGGGCTTGCCGTGGCGTCGCACCGCCTCGTCCAACGCGCGCACCACGTCGCGGGCCGTCATTCGTCGTCCGACCGCGATGTCTATGCAGTAATGGCTGCCCTCGTCCACGATGGTCAAAAACTTGAGCGTCACGCCGTGGCGGGTGGCGTCGAACACCAAGTCCACGCACCACACGTCGTTGACGCCTTCGGCCTTGATCTTCGCCTCGGAGCGCGCCGGGCAACGCGGTCGCCGCGCGGGGCCTAGCACGCGCAGCCCTTCACGCCGACGCACCCGCTGCACCGTTCGCCGCGCGCAAGAGAGCCCGCGGCGAAGCACCATCGCGTGCACACGACGGTAGCCGTAGCGCGGATGCCTTCGCGACAGCTCCACGATCGCCGCCTCCGTTTGCGCGCGTCGCTCCGTCGGCGGCTTGCGCCGGTAGGCAAGGCTGGAACGCGCCAGCCCCAGATAGCGGCACGCCTGCCGGGACGAGCAAAGGCCCGCCGCAACCACGCTTTCGGCTGCGTGGCGGCGCTGCGACGGGCTCACCATTTTTTTGAGTTCACTTCCTTCAGCACCTGGATGTTCAGCGCCTGATCGGCGACCAGCCGTTTCAGACGCGCGTTCTCGTCTCGCAGCGCCTTCATGCTCCTTCACCTCGTCCAGCTCCATCGCGCCATACTGCTGCTTCCAGCGGTAGAGCGTCGCTTCGCTGATGTTCACGCTGCGGCAGACGGCTTCCACCGCCTCACCTTGTTCAATCCGGCGCAGGATCGCTACGATCTGTTCCGGCGTGTGCTCCTTTCCTTTGGGCATGTCTGGGTCTCCTTTTCATTGCCCAGTCTCTCATTTTCAACGGCCCAGTTTACCTGCGTCAGGTCAAAATTACCATCTTAATATAGTATTAAGGCCGCTAGTGCATCCGAAATCGGATGCTACTTCGGCCATTACGCGGGCCGACCAGGAAACCGCTGGCGTCCGGCAGTGTATGTGCTACGGCGTGGAACGCTAGATCGGTTCGGCCGATGTCATCCAGTTGGCCCAAGCGGCGGCCGCGCACAGCACGAGTCCCCCGGGTTATCCGCTCAGACAACGGCCCGGGGTTCATCGCCAAGGATCTCCAGCGCTGGTAGTGGAGCAGAAAATCAAGACCATCTATATCACCCCGACGAGCCCCCGGGAGAACGGTTTCGTCGAGCCGTTCCACTCCTGCTTCCACGACAAATTCGCGAACAGTCCTAGACCCTCACCCAGACCCGTGTTGTTATCGACGACTTCCTCTTGGAATACAACGCCGAGCAGCCTCACAGCTCGCTTGGTTATCTTTCCCCGCAACGCTTCTTCGTCGCACGAGCACTCTTCCAATCCCAAGCTCCGGGACAGACGGCCAAGCCGGCCATCCCTCCGCCTAGGATTGCCAACCACAAAAAAGTTATCACATCAACCAAGACTAACATTCCTCTTAGCTCAGTTTTTGGGCCCCGCGCATCTCCACTATGGGTATGTTAGCAAAAGGCGGCTAAGCTCAATGACATTAATTGATGGCAGATCGAATGCAGGCGGTGTTAAAAAAGGCGATCTAATGAATTATTGATGCCACCTAAGGAGTTTCATTGTGAGGTATTGCGAATCTTGCAATGATGGATGGTTCGGATTCTGGCGGCTTTATTTTAGGGATTGCCGGGGTATCGGATTTTTCATGACTCAGGTGAGGCTGATTATCGTTTAGTGATACCGTTTGCGGCGTTAAGATGATAACATAAGCCACGAAGCATGCTCCAAGGCAAGCCACATTAAGCGCCAGCTGCACTTGAAATGCCTTTACGGCATTTCTAAGATAATGGACCTTCTTTCTGATTATATTTCCGACCCGAATCAACTGCGATCCGAACTCCCGGTCGATCTCTTTGTTTGTGATCCCATTACTGGCCTTGCGAAGTATGTAACACCTGTCATTGTATGTGGATCCAACGGGGAATAAAACATTTGCCCTTCGCTTATGGCTTCGACGCTTACCGCATGTGTGCTTGATCGATTTCCGTTTGTGACTAGCCGGACGAGCAATAGTAACTTCAAGTGCACACCATAAGCTTGTTACCCCTGCGGCAAGCCCTGCAAAGAGAATTGCTGCCAATGTAATTGTGAGAATATGATGACTGCTCTGAAGCGAGTTGAGGCAAAATGGCGAAGTATCGTCCTTGTCTAAAATCCACTGCATAACCAAAAGCGGGAGCCCTGTGACAAGTGTAACCAATCCTATAAGTACACCGGCTTTCGTATCCAGAAAACGGATTGTTTCCTGGGCGTTCGCGTATCCAACTTCGGCGTGATTGCGGAAGGCTTCTTGTTTATTTTTTGTCGTTTCGCTCATGCAGGTATTGGATTAAGCCATTTTTGCCGTGCCCCCATTGGAGCCAATCATCGCGCCAATTCGATAGATTAAAAATATGCCGCAGGCGATGTCTTCCGATAAGCCAAGCCGTAGAATTTAGAAAATACAACGCAGCAAACTCTGCTACGGCTGCTGGATTGAGCTTGTGCATTAAATAGAGCTGGTCTTGCCATTTCGGTGCAATCTCCCAGCAAAGCTCCCCGTCTAAATAGGCATGCCAGTTAATTTCTCTAACAATCCAAGACTCGTGACAGATAACTTTTGGATTTGGAAATAAAGGTCTTTTCCGAGGCATCCAAACATTAATAGGATTCGGAACGATGACAGTGACCAAAGCGCCAACATCTTCTTCGGGAATACCAGTATTGGTTGTGATAGTCCCTGCGAGAACCGTTGAATAAGGAGACGGATGCGGAAACGCACAACCCGCCCTAAGGCAATGCTCTTTGTTAGATACCATGGCCAGAGAGAGGGCTTGCGCGTTCAGGATGCTCATTTATTGCAATAAGCGCGAGGCGTAGGCACACAAATGCCTGCCGATGTCGCAACAGGGTTGGGACGGGCGCAGGTCTCCAAGGCATTTTGCTCTGCCCTTTCAAAGGATGATTTGGTGGCCTTACGATAGGAGCTGCATTCAGGAATCGCAATGAAAGCGTCTTTCCAGAATTTGGCCAAGCCTTGGTAGTCGGGCTCGGGCATGACGGTTTCAGTGCCCCTGATTCCATCCAGTTGATACGCATCACTCGAACGGCGGGCAGCCCACCCAGCGACAACCTTAAAGGTGCGTCCCTGTGCGCGAATATCGACTACAAGCATGCGACCCTCGTTGCCGTCGTCTCCGTCGCCAGCAGCAATTCCTACCGCCCATCTGGAGTCCCCCATTGAGTCGAGAAAACGTTTTTCGCCTTCGGACAGCCGGTGCCAAGTAAGCGATGAGGTGGCGGGAAGAGTTTCCCTAACCTTGGAGAAAGTTTCTCCTAGATTAGGTAAAACAACCACCGTGGCGCAATCACCCGCCCAAGGGAAAATCAACGTGCGACCAGATTTGAGTTTGGAGGTGAATGCCGCAGGAAGTTCGAGAAGCTGATAAAATTCACCAACCAGTTTTATTATGGCTTGGCGTCCATTTGCAAATGCCTCTTCAACCCGGCGAGAGAACCCGTCCAAGTCCGCACGAAGGCAGAAACCTTGGATTTTCACGGGACTGAACGAAGCATTTTTGGCGAACGAATCGTAGAAGATCTGGCCACCAAACTCGATTCTTTTACGTTCCACATGATCGTAATGAAACCGACCAAGGGATGCTCGTTTTTCGGATTCGACACTGCGGCGCAGTACTTCGCTGGGCTCTAGAAGATAGAGCTGCTTCCAGCCCTTCCATGCTTCGAGATTGAAAACGGTGGGCATTAGGTTTTCGGGCATCGCCAAGTGCCCAGCCTTGACGCCTTCGGGGAGGGCGAGGCGTTTGGCCGGACGATTCGCGACGTTCCCTAGGGAAACGACAGAGCCTCCTCCGATATCTGAGATAAGAATGACGGCCTTACCGTGGTCGGACGCAGCCTTACAACCGGCCCAAGAGTCGCCGGCAATCGGGGCCAACTTCTCATAGGCTACATTCACAACGGAGTAAGCCAAGGTAAGAAGACGCCGCATTCCTTCGTGATTGTGCGGGCTTTCAATTAAGAAGTGGATACGCTCGGCGTTGATTTCAAGAATACGCGCGCTGCAGAGCTGCGCGGCCTGTTCTCCGATTGCCGCGAACGTCTCGATGGCGTGCAGATACTTGATTGCCGAGGCATCATCTTCGGCAGCGGCGATTTTGAGATTAAGCCCAAATTCGACGTAGAGATGATACCCCTCAGTGAGTGAGGCGTTCTTTAAGGGGATTGACCCTGACTTTTGGTCGAAGCGAATATTTTCAACCACCGTAGGCGAGCCAAGGAGCTGCTCTAGGCTGGTGAGATTTACGTTAGGAAGCATTGGATGATTGAAGTTAGATTGTGACGTTGGATTTAGCGGAGCGGGCACGTGGCCAAACTCAGCAGGTTGTTGGGTTGGTCTCCGTCATTTTGGGTCTTGAGGTATTTATTTCCCCAGCGACTTACTGTGACGATGACCCAAGCGGGATCATTCCCGGGGTTGACGAAGAACTTCCATTTTCCTGTTTCGATACCCGCGATGGCGTCCTCCTGCGGAAGATACCAGCGCTGGCCGGAGTGGACTCCACCGACGTGGGTGATGCGCTCGTGTGGGTTATTGCGGTCACCTTTGGTGATGCACTGAATTTGAATAGTCTCGGGCATGGTGAATGCCCCCTCGTCGGGGGCGTAGGTGCAGAAGGAATGGGCGCGGCTTTCCGCAGTTAACCGCTACCCGTCCTCTTGCTGCGGATGGGTGCGGTTCTAGGCTTTTCGCTAACGCACTAGCTTCGAACCGACGCCTATGCCGTGCCCGGGGTGATTACCCCAGGGTGAACTTTCACTGTTGCACCGCGTGCTGTGAAATGTTCCACGTCTTGACGCCTACAGCTTTTGAAATGGGTCCAATCATTTCTTGAGCGAATCTAACTAGGTATTCTTAAGGGCCCTTCAGACTTAAAAAATCTGGGGGGCTTCTTGTTTTATCGGGGACCGCATCTTGCGTGCGGGTTATGTGGGCGGTGAAAAAGATTTCTGGGCAGGTGGTCGTATTGTTGAAGTTGTGAAGGATTTTTGAGCCTCCGTGGAAATTGGAGATGAACCTAGCTGTGGGTCTCGCAAGGTAAAGTTATTCACATTTACTGGCGAGTTATTCACAAAACCACAAGGGATTGTGGTTGCTTGAATGTCAATACCCAACAGGTTGTGGTTTACTATGATTCTCGTGGTTGTAAAAATGGTTCTTTTGGCGAAGAATTAGCGTCGAGTTCAGCCAAAATTGAACTGAGAGCTTGATTTATCTTACAGGCTGTCTCCCTTGTAAAAGGTTCGGCCTGTGTGAGCATTACCTAAGCAAAGTTCATGCATGTTGCAATGGAAGATTTCCTATTTCCATTCAATTCATTGTTGTACAAAAAATTATATCTTTACGAATTTTTTTATGCCGATAGCGCGGCTTTTTCCGTGTAGCCATATGGGCCAGTATGACCCACACATGGGCCATCGTGCCGATTCGGGTTAGGCAGTTGGCGCACCTAGACCGAGATCGCTGTGCTTCCGCCGCTCTCAGATGCCGTTGCTCGCTCCCATGCAACTCCATCCAAAGGCGCCCCAGCACGTTTTTCCCATGCCGATGGCATCGCTGTCCGATCGCCCGCTGATTCTCAAGGGGGCGTGGTGCAGCCCTCGACGATCATTACGTCACCGGTGGCGGCCATCCGAGCGGTCCCAATAAAGGCCGCCACGTCCCCACGCTCGACTGAGTCCCCGTTTCCCATGCCATGAAAGCCACCTTCCCATAGATTTCGATACGGCGCAGCCTGACCGGGTGAGCCGGCCTCGTACGCGTCGAGTCATCAATTTCTCATCCAGGGTTGCCAGAAGGTTGCCAAATATTCTGCATTTGCCTTCACTTAGCCACACTTCTGTGCTCTTATCTTCACGTCATAACATCCTAGCAATAAACTAAGTCCGCCATATTAGGTCACTTAGCTTCATGCGACAGGAGCGGTTCGATTCCCGGCGACCGCACCACTGAAAACTCAAGGCCTCCACCCAAAAAGCCTGTGCAAGATAAAGAGCCCTGCGGCGATTGACTGCGTGAGCCACGCCCCGTTATCCACTCCCCGCCACAAAGGCGGGATATGCTAAACCTGAACACCACCTTGTCGGACCGGAAAGCGATAGGCGCCTACGTCGCCGGCTGCGTTGCGGTCAGCGTGGGCGTGCTGGTCGCCGCCGGCGCGATCATCGTCCCCGCGGCACTGGCCTGCGTCCTGGTTTTCATCTATCGGTCGCGAAACTCGGGGCATCGACTTGCGCGCCTTGGACGGCGAAAGCTGACGCTGCAAAACGAAAAGTCGATGCCTCCCCCCCGCGGTGGTCACGAGCCGCGCTCCTTGGAGCTTTTCCAAGGAATCATGGCAATGGCAACGAGTAGCATCCACGCGACAAGGAGCGCCATAAGAGAGTGCGAAAACAAAAGCTCCGGCTTCGTCACATAAACCGTCTGGCTATGATTCCCATCAAACGGAATCAGATGTGCACCGACCGATGATCTCGGCATCCGCCGCGTCCAATACTCCGTCACCACCACATGAGCCAGAAAGCAAAAAGCAAAGCCACCCGCTCCAGCCTTAATAAGAAAAATTCTGACGGCCGCGCTCATGATGTGTTCGAGGGGGTTTAGCTAAAGACTCCTCTTTTTGTTCTTCACGCCTCAGGGCGGCCATCTTATGTTGCCCACTACCGTTCAGCGCCCGATCACCCGTCGCAGATTGTCGCACACGATGGCGGCAGCGACGGCGGCGTTGAGCGACTCGGCACCGCCGTGCCGGGGAATGGTCACGTAACGCGTGATAAACTTCCGCACCGCCTCCGACAGCCCCCGACCCTCGCTGCCGATGACGACCACGGCGTCGCGCAGCACCGGCAAGGCATGGACATCGTCGCCGCCCAGGTCGCAGCCGAGCACCGGCGCGCCGGCGGCGGCGAGCGCGTCGGGCAGAGCCGTCGTGAAAGTCTTCACGCGGGCGAAGGAGCCCATGCTCGCGTTGATCACCTTCGGCGAAAACAGGTCCGCGCAGTCGGGCGAAAGCAGCACGCGGTCGAACGCGAACCAGTCGGCCCAAACTCTATGTGTTCAATGAATGAACGTCTTTGACTTTCTTGCAAGAGTATGTATCTCTAATGGGCGATCGTCAGGATCACATCCAGTAGACAAAACCCACAATATCACAACAGATATTGTAGAGGCTAAAGCTATTTTTTGACAGTTAATCAAGAGTATTCGGATTTTATGCAAATGTAAATAAACACCAACTGTGATCGGTGGGGAAATGTTCTGTACCCGGACCCTAAATCATCTGATAAACCCAATTCACAGAATTAATAATGCACATGCTATTTAAATAGCTAATAAATGCACATTTGATGTTTAACAAATAACATTTTCTTTAAATTTATTCTGTGTTCAATAGCTACCCAATCATTAAACATCATTTCCCTTTTACATGCACTAAGGACCAAATAAACGGAAGGTAAAATCTCTAGTATGCAACAACATGATAGAGTGAGTGTTCTTGTACTCTAGTGTTCAACTGGGCTACCATCAGGGTGGAGGAGAGGAGTCTACCAGCAGCATGTTCAAGATGACTGGTCAATGGATATTTAGTCAACTATGTAGCTTGGCTCAGATCTGGTTGTATCAACCAGTCTACGCCAAGGAATTTCTCACTTAGAGGGGTAGGAGTTGATACCTGGCTGTAGACCGATAAGGCACGGTGAATTTTGTTGCCTGCTTTCATTGGTGTAGACAGAAGCTTGAGGGCCTTGCAGAGGGTCATTTAAGATATTTCATTGCTGGCTATATGGATTATGGAGCATGTTCTTTGAAGTGGCATTGATGCATCAGGATTTATCATTTTTCTCTTTTTGAGTATTTAGCCTTTTATATGGGTAGTGGCCCTAGTTGCATTTACAGCAGGAAACTCGAAGAACTAGATATTCGTGTATTCGTCTTTGTCTGAACTTTCATTTTTCTGTAGTGTTGCATACTGGCCACCTTTGGGGGAAAATGAAGTTCCATTGGTGAGGAAAGGGGCACATGAGAATGAAGAATAGGGAGACACAACGAGAGACTAGATTTATATGCTTTCTCATCTTTGGTGTTATATTCTTTGGTTATTTTAATTATTTTATTTTTATTTAGTTTTATGCTCCTGTAATATCTCTATCACTCCATCTTATAGTTTAAAAAAAGTATGAGTTATTGTAGCAATGGATGAGTATCTTGAAACTTGGTTCTTATAGATCTTCTCTGCATGTGTGCATGGTTGTATTAGTGAGATCCTAAATAAATTGAAGCATGACAAGCGTATTTACGTACATAATTAAGGATAGAGAAGAAGAAAATGGTGTTTTTAGGTGATTCATGAGAAAGAATATTCCACTTTGCCAATTGAACCAATGAAAAATCAGCAAATTAATTTTGTTATCCAGAAGAATTCTGGAGTCTCTGTTCTATATAAACTCACCATAGCACTCATAGTAAGGGAGATCGAGCAGAAGAAAAAGAGAGATTTGAGAGCTCGTTCCTACTACAAAGAGAGAAGAGAAGAAAAGAAAAGAGTGGAAGAAGAAGAAGATAAGATAGAGTGAGAGGCAAAAGAAAAATTCAAGAGAGGCTATTCAGTTCAAAAGAAAAGGAGAGAGGAAAAGAGATCTGAAGTTGAAGAAAACTATAGCTCTTGAATTTAATAAAGAAGGCTTCATCAGAAGCTACATTCTTCGTGTTTCATTTTTGTGTTGCTGAGTATCTGGTTACTTGAGTTTCATTGTATTTTTTCTTTTTCTTTTTACATCCATTCAATTTCTCTTTGCCTTGTTGTGCTCGCTGTACACAAGGTGGTTGTGCATAGTTCATCACTATGCATGGATTGTTCTGGGAAATCAGAACATGGAGGATTGTTCCTCCGGTTGCCTTTTGAGGTTTCAGAAGAAGGGAGAACTGATTCTCCGGGTTTGTTCCCTTTGAGATTTCAAAAGAAGAGAGGATTGGATCCTCTGGGTTTGAGAGCAGCTGGATGCTATTCACATTTGCCTCTGTAGTTTCAGAGGAAGGGAGGATTGGTTCGTCTGGGGTCCTTCTGAGTTTCTCAGAAGAAGGGAGGGGTGTGTTCCTCTGGGTCAAGCTGTGTGTCAATGGTTGTTGTAGACTGAGTCTACGTTCTTGCATTGGCAAGGGAAACCTTACTCATTTGAGTAAGGGGTGGACATAGGTCTGTGTGTAGCAGACCGAACCACCTTAAAATCGACTGTTTAGTGGTTTGCTTGGTGTGTCTGGTCCTTTTCTTCTACCTCCTTCATAGGTTTGGGTGTGAGCTGAATGTGTTGCAAATTTCATAGGATTATTGCTATCATTTACAATGGCTTATGATTGTATTAATTCATATCTGCATGTGCTCGATTTAAGTTTTGTATGAATTGAGTAGTTTTGTGATGATTCTAAGCGGCAGCTTGTCCATTTGATTCTGCACTCCTTGTTCTTAGTTCTGAGCACATAGTGTTTATTTTCTAATCATAGTTTCAGTGCATTATCAATCATTTCAGAGATTAGTTCCAGTTCAACTGTTCAACAATCACATTCTCGGACCTATCAGATCTGGCTTTCTAATTAGGTATTTTAATTAGTATAGAATTTGAATTTGTTGCTATGTATTAGTGTAGTGGTAGTAAAGGTGTTGGGGAAGCAGACCGTGGAAGGTCGAAGGGACATTAGGGAAGTGGGCTATAGAAGCCAATGAATATTAAGGGAGCGGGCTGTGAGAGCCGAAGTTGAGAAGCGGGTTGTAAAGAGTCGATAATGGGAGGCATGCCCCGGGAACCGATATTGAGGAGTCTCTAAGCTCCAAGTTCACTTGATCACACTGACCCGTTCCAAATTTCACACGCATCGATCACCAAATTACCTGAAAATGTTAAAGTAGGGAATGAGCGAGAAGCTCAGTAAGATTTATACTCTATCGCCAAGTAAAATTTAAGTAATTAATCATTTCATGAATATGAATGAGCGATGTGTAAAACCCAAATGAAACGGACTAAGTAAATGATATGCATAGAAGAAAATGACAATTTAATGGAATTGAGATAATGCAAGTCGAGATATTAAGAGCAAGTAGCTAGAACTTTCATGTGAATGGTCATTTATCAAGTCAAGTCAAGTCACATCAAGTAAGTACTCTCACGAGATTCACGCATGTAAATCAAAGTTTTACGAGGATGTGGAGCGTCGTAGACTCAATAGGCTAGATAGTACTTTGGGGTAATGCCTCCCCATATCATTAAAAACTCCCATGAGCACTAGAACTTTTTGGGCGCTCTCCCCAGGACCAGACCATGCCCCTATGGTGCATTGGCATTGAGGGTTGGACCAGAGATCCCACGAAATCTAGACATCCATAATTATTAATGGACAAGAGTTCCAAGGTCAAGCTATGTAATCAAGGCAATATGTGTAGGAATAGGGATTTCTTGAGATTTCTAAATAATAAACTTATTAATCAAGAGAAAAAGTCATTTAACCAAAATGACTTTAAGAAGGATATTGGATTGATGGAATTCACAAATAGACCCGATAAAGGTCATAATCTCGAGGTACAATAGCCTGAAGAGGCTATAATAGTTTAACATACAACAAAACCACGAAATTAGAAATTTCGGAACACTAAATGAAGACACGGTCAAGGCCAAACCGCTACTAGGACGATGTGGTCTTAGGAGAACTACGGCCATGTGGTTTGGGCCGAAGCCGACTAGATTGAGTCGGGTGATGCAAGAACGTGTCAGTCATGGCTGACGTCTTAAAAAGAAGGCATCTGGGACCCAGGATGCCTCTAAAGTCGGTCACACAAGTTCAAGATAACGCGATTGAGGAACAACTACTACTATCGAGAAGCAGTCACGGCAAGGCCGCATAAAAAATCTGGCAGAAATTTGGAAATTTTAAATAACTTTTTAAAATTTTATTATACAGAAATGAATGTGATTTCCATCAAACTTGTGATAGAACTTGGAGAACAAACTGGTAACTCAGCGTCAACACATAATTAGAAACTCCAAACTAAAGAGGCTCCGTATTAGATGATGTCATTGACCAGTCAACTATGAGAAAAAAAATATGAATGCTTACAATTTCAAACCCGGTGGTCGGACAGGAAGATCGCCTATTCAAGGAAACGGTCTCCCCGTGACCGCCATCTTCCAGAGTTACTTGATTTTATTCGTGAGATTTATTGCGCTTTCATCGCCTTATATTCTAGAGTTAAAACATAATTTACTTAAACATTGACTTCATATTGATACGAAGATATTTAATGGACAAGTGTGCTCATTCCTTACTTTTCTAATCTTTTTAAGAAACTCTAGGGAAGATTCAGACTACTCAAGTGATGGGTTCGAGAGCGAGTAAAAATCAAAAGAAGCCGTAGTTACGAGTCCATATAGTTAGTCAAGAGTCAACTATGTAATTTTTCCTTTTTATCGAGTCTAGTGACTTGAAGTGTCTAAGAGTCGAATGCCAATGTACTTAGATTATTATTATTATTCAATAAAAGTTAGATTTTGAGTCTATATTCTTATGCATTCATCTTTTATGTGGATGTTTATTGTGCTCTGATTATATTGCTAGCTTGAGACGTATTGATGACTGCTCACGTTCTCAAGTTACTTCTGTTGTACACATATCTCGGGGCGTGACAGAATACCCACCTTAGATCAAATTAAAAAGGAAGAAGAAAAATTAGACTAACGCCGAAGAGCTCCCTTTCCCCTTCAATCTCAGCCCTAAATCGCCACCAACTCTTTCCCCAGCGTAGTAAGAGCCGAGAGGAAGATGAGAGGGACCTATTTATAGGAAAAATCTAGCCAAAATAGTTAAGATTTATTTCCCCCCAAAATCAAACTTCTCCACCTCCGAATTCAATGTTCATAGCTCAATTGTCAAACTTTTCCACTAACCTATCTTTAATAGGGTTAAAAAATGTGGGTAGAAGGCCAAAACTAAGGTGGGCTGTGATATAAGGATTGAATTTTGTGACAATCTTTTAGAATTTGGACTAATTTAATCTCATAAAATGGTGTTTAACATGTGCTACGAATTTTAACCCTATTTAGCCCATTAACCCATAATCTAACCCATTAAGGGTTATCCAATGGCCCAATTGTTAATCATAATCAATTCTAGAGAATTTAATTAGGTCTCCTATAATTTTTCTAAAATTTAAAACAT
>JANBPO010005858.1:0-26798 GCA_024336825.1 Amorphophallus titanum | reverse complement strand
GTTTATCATGATCCACGTGATAGAGTTTGAACGTGAGAAGACGTGTTATAATAATCTCGTATTAAAAATTAGTTATGTCCTCTCCATTCAACACATTAATATTTTAAGTTAGATAACCTAATCCAATAAAGTTTAACTTAATTCAAACAAAAAAAATCAGTATCCAATACATCTTTGGAATATAGATCATATTTTCAAAGATGATTGCATGTATCGCGAATAAAAAATATGTTGAAAGCTGAAAGCGTAAGAAAAGGAAAATTTTGGAATATGCGAAAGAATCTTGCACGTAACATCTCGTGCACAAAAAAGATGTGTACAACATAAGAGAGAAACATGTGGAATATACAAAAGAAAATTACGTGGAGAGAGATAAATTTGCAGTCCAAATATATGCACGGATCGAGACGATCAAATCAGATTCAGACTGACCTAATCAGGTCCAATTCGACCCAACCAAATTAGGCTCCTCAAGTGACAACCCCACGAACGGGCCCACTTATCTCAAAGCCCAAACATGCTCAGATCAGATTTTCCTAGGCGACCTTTCGACCCGGAAGTCTGAATAACGATCGCTCGGAAGAGCCTAATCGGCGTCCGAGCATAACTATCACAGCGCTGCCCTCTACGCTTGGGAAAAGCCCAAGTGCCTCACCAGAGAGTATCCTTCTCTTGGACCCCCAACAGACAGGACATATCTCCCATCGAGAATCTCATTGTCACTCAGAGAAGGGAAACTCGAAGGGACATGAAAGAAGAAAGGGTCCTCCTCTAGGACATAACGCCCCTAGGTCCCTCCAGATGTCATGTCTCCGGCCACGAGGGCTAGCAGCTATATAAACTCCAAAGAAGCCCTCCGAAAAGGTAAGGTGATCTTGAGCACCCAACACAACACTCATTGGTGGAGAGCGATTTCGTGCCCCATACTCTTTCTTCTACTCCCGTTCCACCTACGCTCTACCAGTTTGTTGATTTAAATATTAGAGGATTTTTTTCGGGATTCCAACCCTGTGCTCCTCTGATCTATTTCCTGCCTTGTAGATCTCTCGTTCGTGGTGATGATAACAAGATCGGATGACTCAGGATCCAACGCGAAGTCACCCCTCTTCACTACGCATAACATCTCGTGTAAGGTTTATGGTATGCACCATATCATAGAAAAGTGACACGTATGCATGCACAGATGTAATGTCACTTGGAATTTTTTTTAAAATTTAAAAATATTTTAACTTATTTTTTATTCTCGACATGTTATCATATTGTGTCGAATCATATTATTAAAAAATTAACTATGTTTCTGACAGCCTGGAGAAACTTTGAAGGACTTCTACAAAAGAACAAATTTATATTGGCAAATGGCTGCACATGAACACACACAACATACTGGAAAGGTCAGCTAACCCTTCTTTATGACTTAGTTGTACTGTATTGGAGTTTTTTTAGAAGGCTGAGTTCACGACTAACCATAGCCTTCTGTGCATGTTTTAGTTAAAAGGTATTTGTGATTGATGCTTGAAACTTTTCCTTTTGCCTCAGGGAAGATGTTATTAAGTGTAGTACCCTTTTTCCTTGGTGCACATGTTTAGTTTTTCAAGTAATTTAAGATGAGTAGTGCAGTTATTAGCATAACAAATCCATCAGCCTTTTGTATGGTCATTCTTTTCCTCTTTCAAAATTTCTTTATCCATTCCCACTACCTACAAACACCTGTTTGATAAAAGAGCAGGATAAAAAATGCAGAAGCAGCAACCGAACAAAAAGAGAGCATCAAGCAGTTGTGCCAAGAAGACAAGGCCTAAAAATAGAGAAGTGATTTCTCCAACGATGATCCTTCAAAAGGGGATCAATGTGGAGAGGGGATGCAAGGCTAGAAAGGTTTTAGAAGACAATAAACTGAATTCCCTGCTTAACCTGCTAGATCAGATTAGCATTCAGTGCACTTATGGGGACAATCAGAATATAGTAGGGTGCTCCTAACTACTGAATTTGTCCCTATGAACTATGATAAGCATGTGAACTTGTTTTTCTTTCTGATGATGATGTGGAACTGCCCACAAAAAAAAGGTGAATAAATGTGTCGTGTGTAGAATCCACACTTCACACCTTATTGGATTTGCAATATGCATGCAAGTGCTTTCATGGGTTCAAAACCAATTTTCTTGGGAACTAAATATGGAATTTCCACACCATAAATCCAGAAAGGTGAAATGTTTACTAATTACTAGTTTATTGTTCAAAATTGACATAGAAATGAGTAGAAAGGATCACATCCATTTTGGGCTACTCATTTTTGGGATGTCTGTTACCCAATTGATTGGTTCATGCTTCAAAATGATGATCTATACTAATCTGCATGTGTTCTAATGATGACCTCTTATGGAAAAGTCGTGTTGTTGCATTATTATTGTTTCTTATGATTTATGCTTTTTGAAGTAGGATTTATTGTAAAATTATTATTAAAACACAACACAGACACACAAGCAATAAACTAAAATAATAAACACTAACATTCACCATCAACTAACACAACACATTCATCCTAAAATTTACTGTTAAGAGAAACAAAAACATCTAAATGTTGATCTCAAAAGAAATTTCTGGTGGCCCAATATGAAGAGGGAAATAGCTGATTTCGTGTCCCGTTGCCTCACTTGTCAACAAGTTAAGGCGGAACATTTAAGACCTGCAGGTAAACTACATCTCTTAGATATTTCAGCATGAAAGTGGGATAGCATGGGAATGGACTTCATTATCAGTTTACCTAAGACAAGTTATTTTGGTAATTCCTGAGTTCTAGGGGTATTTTTGGTAATTTTACCGTGCCAGGGGCTTTTTTGTAATTTCTAGGTTGGAGGGAGACTGGTGTAATCTCTAACTTCCAAGGGCCCTAAGGTAGTTTCCGGAATGTTTTGAGGGCTATTTAGTCATTCTTGGATTGTAGGGGTATTTTGATAATTTTACCAGATCCAGAGTAGGCTTAGGGTTTGAGGCCACGCTTAGGTGCAAGGGTGGTTTGACAAGACCTCTAAGTGGAAGAATGGCATTGGACTTCATAGAAGGCACGCATGTTCATTTTCGAGAGAGAGAGTGGTATATGCACAATTTGCTGAAAGTTGGGGGTCCATTTATGAATTTCTTGATGAACACCAAAGGGAGCAACTGAGTGCATTCATGATTCATGTTAGCACTTTGAGTTTTCTTGCCATTTTGGGAAGGGCATTTCCATAATTCTTCATTAGTTTTAGAGATTACATTATTCTGCCGCCGAAGGGCCTAGAAAACAACCATATATTGCCACTAGGGACATATATGCAAGGCCCGGGGTATTCATATATATTTTAATACCCAAGGACAGACTGCACAAAAGAACACATAGCCGCTAGAGGCATAAATACAAGACCCAGGGGGTAATTATATCATCATATCACGGAATGGGCCAAACAAAGAATAAGTTTCGAGTTCCGAGTGATTATCTTCTCTTTCTCGTCCGTGTCTTACGTGTGTCTTCTTTTAAAACCCGGGGTGTATTTATAGAAGGTAGGGTGCTAAATGACTTCGGACGAAGTGAGCGGGGTCAATCCACCCTGGACAAAGTGAATGGGGCCAATCCACCCAGGACAAAGTCAACGTGGTTGAAATGACCTCAGATGGGGTGTTTTTGCTCCACAAGAGAGAGAGGGCAGAGCCGGGTCCAACAAGGGGGTAAACAACCTCGGTGGGGTTCAACCGGGTTGAACAGACCTCGTTGGGGTCTGTTTGACCTCGGTGGGGTCCATTGGGGTTGAACAGACCCGGCTGGGGTTGAACAGGCCCCGCTGGGGTTGAACAGGCCACGCTGAGTTCTGTTTGACCCCAGTCAAATCCGTCAGGCCTTTTCTGCCCCCGCAACACTGCCAGCAGGAGGGTCTTAATCTTTTATTCTCTTCCTCCCCTTTCCCCCACTCTGACTCAACTGGCAGGGGGTGCTTTAAGAACATAGTAGCCTGCTCCATTTTGCTGCACAAGAAAGAGCAGCCAGTAGAAGTCAAGACCACCCATCGGCCACTTCTTCTAGCCAGACCAGGCCTCTCTCTTCCCCTCTTTCTTTCAGTTTTCAATTCCCAACTGCTTCTAACTGCTACTTGTCTTGTTCTGGTTTGGAGCTTGGACAGCCAGGCCATGGGTGTTGCTCTTGTGCTCTTGAGATTTGGTCCATCTAGGTATGCAACCTCATACTTGCATTATGGCTAGTTTAATTGACATTTGATATGTTTAACTACTAAGAATGAAAATTGGTCAACCAACTACATGGAGACATTTCTTCCTTCAGATTCTTTTCTGTTTCTGACCCACTGAGGTAGAAGAGTTAGCGTGCTAACTGCCTATAGTAGTGTGTTCCCTCATTGTGAGGAAGAGGTACCAAAAAGTACCCATCTTTGGTGACTGGCACCACATCAACCAGAGTTTGTAGCATTTGAGCTCATAGTGGAACTCTCAAACTGTAGCCTTGACGACTTGGATGCAGGTCATGTTGTGACCAAACCAGTATAAAATTGCTTTTCCTTTATTATGTATTTGTCATGTGTCGTGCTTCAGAAGATTTATTACACTAGTTTTTCAGTTCAGATAACTTGTGCCATCAGTTGGGGTAGTGATGGTGAGAGCAGAAGGGGTTGTGGCAATGAGTAGCACCTGCTGGTGGTCATGCTGGATGCACAGGAAATGCCTGCAATTATTGATAGAGGACATCTCCGGCATTACTAATATATTACAATGATGGAGATGGCATGTACTAGAAAACCAATGAAGACCATGAAGATTAACCTAGCTCTCATACCATGTTAAGAATCAAGATGAAAAGAAGAGAATGCTTGTCTATGGATGTGGACAATGGCCCCATACATATACATGTACAATGTGGACATCCCTCAAAATGTTAAGTCAACACACTACAATACAACTTAGGTACATATATACACATCCTGGATGTGCATATGAAAATAGAATACACTCTCCCCACTCACCGTATCATTTTTAACAGAATAGTACTATATATTTTTATTACTTCCCCTTTTTAATTGCCAAACCAGTCAAAAAGAAGCAAAGAAGGAAGACATCTCTCTTGACATCTGTCCCTAACCCTTTGGATTATCAGATCTTGACAGTTATTACGAAAATTCTAAGATGAAGCTCTATTGTCGGGTCGGGCTGAGGTCCCAACACTAAATCAAGCTTCACCCGAGGAAAGTATAGAGGTCTTGGAGGCCGAACAAGATGAGAATGAAGAGTTTGTTGACTTGCAGTCAGCACCGCCTAAAATTGAAGATGGTGGCCAAGCCACTATTGATGAGTTAATAGAGGTGAACCTAGGGAGCGAAGATGACCCGAGACCCACTTTCCTCAATGCTCTGCTCTCCCAGGAGGAGTGGGGCCAGTATCTACAATTATTAAAAGAGTTCTGAGATTGCTTTGCCTGCACCTATAAAGAGATGCCTAGGTTAAGTCCCAATGTGGTGCAGCACCTGCTGATAATAGACCCAATGGTGGAGCCAGCGAAACAGCCCCCCCGACGCATGCGGCCAAAATTGATTAACAAAATACATAAAGAGGTAGACAAGCTTATTGATGTCAGCTTCGTGGAGGAAAAATAGTACACCACGGGCTTAGCCAACATAGTGCCCGTGAAGAAGAAAAATGGGGAGATAAGCATATGTATTGATTTTTGAGATCAAAATAAGGTATGCTCGAAAGATGATTTCCAGGCCATTAAGCTCTGACATTTATGGATGGGTCATCCCGCTACAACTAGATATGGATCGCCGAGCAAGACAGGGTCCAGACAGCCTTTCGAACACCCAAAGGCATCTTCCACTACAAAAGAATGTTGTTTGGCCTTAAGAACGCCGGCGCTACCTATCAAAGAACCATGACAAAGATCTTTGATGATTTACTCTACGAGAAAGTGGAATGCTGCATTGATGATCTGGTGGTCAAGACTAGGAAGAGGGAAGAACATTTCCAAGACCTAATAGTGATATTTAAAAGGCTCTGACAATATGAGCTGAAGACGAATCCAATGAAGTGTGCCTTCGGGGTATCTAGCGAGAAATTCCTCAGGTTCATTATCAGATATAGATGAATTGAAATAGAAAAAGACAAAATAAAAGCAATACAAGAATTACCTTGTAATACCCCAGTATTTTATATAAAGTATATCTAAATTTTTGAACATTTTTTGGGGATTAATAAAATTTATAAGAGCCTAAATAGATAATTAAAGGAATTTTTGGGTTAAATAAATTATTATGAAAGCCAAAATAATAACAAATTATCTTGGCTCATTTAAATAAGTCCAAAGGGCCTAAAACCAAGCCCACAAGATTTGGCCTATCTTCTTGATGTGACACCACCTTGGGGGTGATAGCCACAAGACGGAAGACCCTCGGACCTAGCAAGCAAGCAATGCGCGGAATGGTGTACCCGGGGTGGTGAGCAAGGTCGGAATTGCCCAGAGCAAGGAGGGAAGAGGCTATTCTGACACTCGATTTTAGTCGTGAAGAACATAGGTGGGGCTTTGGCATTCTTCTTTCGATCATCTTCCTCCTCCACTCTTATCTATATCCCAATGGTGATTTGTATTAAAGCCGGCGATGATATGAGGCCGCAATTCCTCTTTTTAGTCTCTAGCTTTTGTTCCTTATACCCCTTTTTTTTATCTAAGGATGTGATCGGCTCTGTGCGACAATGCCAGGTCGTGTCTGCGTATGTATTATCCCGTTTGCTTATTAAGCTGTGTAATGACTTCCAGGCCCGAATGAAAGCATTGGTGCGCATTTGAGTCCCCTCTTCTTTCTTTGACTACATTTAGTTTTATATCATCTGTGCGCTACTGTCTGATTTCTCCCATCGATGCCAAATATGCCCTAGGCCTTCCCAGGGCCATATTAATGCCATCCCCCCTCCCCTGTGTTCTTTTCAGTGGGATATTTGTACTGAGTTCCTCGTGTGTTTTCTGTGGGTTTCACCACCGGAGGCATATGCATGTGTATCTCTGACCATCCTCGGGACTAGTTCCCACATTGCTCGTCCATTCACAACAATGAACTGGAGGGAATGTGGTCGTCCCTACACCCTGGGCACATTCTGTCTAATGGCACAGCTATTCCCCTATGTCCCACCAGCTAATTGTTTGAACCTTTGCTTCATACAATCATCCGTATGACGCTCCACCCCTTTTCGAGCCCAGTTAACTCAGGATTATATAGCTAATCTCTAACTGCTAACCAACTATAGCTAACTCCTCCTTCGCCCAATATATTGTCGAAGGTTTAATCATCGAACAGCGTATCACTGTGCTCTCTTTTATGCCCGAAAGGGCAGGGTGAGGGCCTGTCAAATGTGGCTTATCCCCCATCTCTTAATGCATGGGTGATATTATAAGACCACTAAGGATGCCTTCCATTTTAATGACGCCAATCCAATAACTGGGGAGGGGAAACATTCCATGTCAACCGTCAATTTTTCTTTGAATCACTTGGAGGCCCTGGGATCCTGTCCTCTCAGTACATGGCGTCTCATGAGCCGTCGAAGGTGAATATAGATGGATCTCCCGAGCCAATATCTAATCAAATCTACATTTCCCATAGGAAGTGTGGTGGCCATGGGTTATGGGACTCCTTGTCGGCTAGCACTCGGGGTCTACTCTCAATTTAGCTGTCCCGTTAGACAATCGAAGGCCCACAAAGTTTTGGTGACCCTTATTATAGTTAATCACACATTAATTATTTAAAATTCTTGTTGGATCATGGCCGTTGAGAGAGTTCAATGGCATGACATGTAAAATACTGTTCAAGGTCTTACCCAGGCGCTCCAATAGGTAGCGCAAGGGGGCATGAATCGTGGAGTGGGAGATCTCCACAGGAGTTTCAGGAATATTAACCCACCAAAGTTTACTGACTCATCCAATCCCGATGACGCTGAGAACTAGATGAAGGAGGTAGGACGTATTTTTCGTGTAATACAATGCACGGATGAAGAGAAGATTTTATTAGCAACTTTCTAGGTGGAACGGGTTGCTCGATTCTGGTGGGAGTATGTTAAAGCCACATTGCCACATGACCACATCGCATGGGGCTAGTTCATGGACAATTTCAACAATAAGTACTTTTTTGACTAGGTCCAGGAGACGAAAGCCATGGAGTTTGCCGCGCTTAAACAACGGAACCTATCTGTGTCAGAATATGAGGCACATTTCTCCCGACTGTCCCGTTATGCACTGCATTTAGTGCATATGGAGAAGATGAAGGCCTAGAGAATTCTTAATGGGTTGAAACCTCAATACATTACACAATTGACACCAATGGACATGCAAGCCTACTCTGAAATAGTTAGGTGAGCACAACTATTAGAAGATTCCATGGAGCTATCTGACCAGATCTGTGGGAGAGATATGAAGGAACATGTTACTAGTTGCAGATCTTTCAAGGCCTCGTCCACAAAGAAGAGGTCCAATGATAGAGGAGATCATTTTAAAGATAAGAAGTTTAAGAAGAATGATAAGCCATTTTTCATTACCACCACACCATCCAAGGAGGTTTACAAGCACTGCAACAAGGCAGGGCACGAGGATGAGGAGTGCTGGAGGAGATTGGGAGCTTGTCTTTGTTGTGGGAGCTACAGCCACTAGATTCTCGATTGCCCCATACTAAATGAGCAAGCCAATAACTAGAAGCACTCGGCGAAGAAGCAAGGCTGTCTCCAAGCTTTGCAAGAGGCAGAGCAAAGTGAAGGAGAAATTGTGGAAGGTACATTAAATATTTGTTCCAAGACTGCACGTGTCCTCTTTGATACTGGCGCAACTCATTCGTTGATTTCTCAGAGATTTGTGGCTTCATTATCCATGGAACCTATTTTGTTAGAAACGGATCTAGTTATCTCCACCCCTCTTGGAACCTGATCGGAGATTAAATACCATTACCCAGATAGTGAGGTCCTAGTTGAAGGGCATAATCTACCTAGCGATCTAGTATGCCTAGATATGGAGGGGTATGAGGAGATGGGGTAGAGCGGGACAGCGTACCTAGAAGGGAGAGGGGGGGGGAGATCCCGACGGGGACTCCCCCCTCCCGACGTTTCACCAAGGACGACGCCGCTGGATGGGCCACCGGAGGGCCGACGAAGGAGCCACCGCCATAGACGGTGAAGTTTCCGGGAGTAGGTGGGAGCTCCCACCTACCCCGATTTCTAGAAATATGTTATTACCTTATGTTTCCAACGGAGACATACAAATATAATTTTTAAGATAAGGATAAAGATGCTAATTCATTCGATTTGTTAAGGATAAAAGCTGGGCCACCAACTTGCAAGTCGCGGTCATCTTTCTCGTTTAGTTAAGATGTAATAAGAATCGTTGAAGTATGGTGCAAACTTGCATGCGTGACGCGAGGAACTAGAACCATACCTGACAGAAGTTGAAATAATTACTTTTTACAGAATGGAACCTTCGGTGATCACAAAGGAAATTGCACATAAACCAATTCAGTAGCACTTGCTTCACCAGTAATCAGAGCATGTGCATGCCCCATTTTTGATGTGATGAAATCTTACAGCATCGCGCAAAATGATTTCCCTACAGGTGACTTTAGAAACAAATTTCGCGAAGGCATGACAGTCTTCACATGTTCTGAGATTCTTCATGATTCTAATTGGCACACCGGGTGTTAATCTTAGCAAGCCATAGGACATGGCCAACTTTTCGCTGTGACTGCTCAGAACGCTTTCCTTGACATCATCCTCAACATCATGCAACACAACCTCAGTCTTGGGCACATACCCGGCTCTCTTTGCTTTTCTCATCATCTCGTCAAGTTTTTTATATATCTCATCAGAATCTGAATGAGACTTGTCCCCAGAAATGAAGCTGTGAACCTTGCTCCCAATTTCAATTGAGCTCCATCCTGCTGGTTTTCTCAAACCTAAATCCCTCATTAAGCCCCTTATTCTTCGCACTTCAGGCCACATGCGGGCAGCAGCATAGATGTTTGACAGCAAAACATAAAACCCAGGATCTGAAGGGTTCAGCTCAAATAATCTGTCTGCGGCATGCTTGCCTAGATTGACGTTGCCATGAATTCTACAGGCACCCAATAAAGCTCCCCAGATATCCGGGGAAGGTTCAAAAGGCATTTCTCTTATAAGATCCATTGCTTCATCTAGAAGGCCTGCCCGTCCCAGAAGGTCCACCATGCAGGTATAGTGTTGCAGACGTGGGTTAATTCCATGGTCTCTAACCATCTGCTGGAAGTACTGACGTCCTTGGTCTACATAACCAGCATGTACACAAGCAGATAAGACCCCGATATATGTAATATAATTGGGCTGGATGTTATGGGCGAGCATCTTGTCAAAAAAAGATAAGGCTTCAACTCCACAACCATGGGTTCCATAGCCAGCAATCATAGCACTCCAGGAGACCACACTTCGAGTGGACATGCTATCAAACAATTTATAAGCAACAGATAAATCACCAGACTTGGCATACATGTCCATCAAAGCAGTCATGACAAACTCATCTGCATCCAGGCCATTCCGGACTATAAACCCGTGGCATGATTTCCCCAACTTCAGTGAACCAAACCGGGCAACAGCAGGGAGTATTCCCACTAAGCTTGACCCATTCGGCTTCAGTCGACATCCTTGCATTTCTACAAAAAGTTCAAACGCATCTACAGTTAATCCATTTTCAGTGTACCAAGAAATCAAGCAATTCCATGCAATAAGATCTTTCGAGCTCATCTCTCCAAACACTTGCTTAGCCAACCTCAGTTCACCACAGTTTGCATACATGTCCACAAGTGCAGTTGCAACAACAACATCCGCAGCGAAGCCACTTTTCAGCACCCAAGAGTGCAACCAACTGCCTATTCAAATATGCAGATTGAACAATTATAATATCTTACAAAGTAACTCTCTTTGCAAAAAGCAGGCAATGAACTACCAAAGAACCAAATGGCAAAACCCTTTCTGTTAAAAAGAGGCAGTGAACTATTATAGGATTGAAGAGGTGAAAGGAAGCTGCAGATGTCAGAATGGTGACAAACCAAGTTCAGCAGTGTATCCAACAAAAGTGAAATATATTGTTGCTTCAATTTTCATATGAAACGGCATGCGAACAACACTAACTTAAAGTTTCCGTTTAGTTTTATTCCTCCCAGCTTAGATTTAAAAAGTAGAGGGGTACCAATTCCAATTCTTCAAGGATGGATTCTCCCTATGTGATGGCAGAATTTGGGTGTCACGAAGATCTCTACACGGTATTGTTTATTTTCATAATGAAAAGAGAGTTAATTGGAATTTAGTTGGCGACATTATAACCTCGTTTAACCACCTATTGCATCAATGACAGGAATCTCATCTACATACGGTACTTAAAAGTTTATACATGCCTAGCATGGAAAGAGAGAGAGGAAAGGAATAGAAGTCATCAAATATGTCAAGCACCGAACCAGTATGCTTATATTCTATTATTGCAAGTTGCAGGACTTGCGGCATGTATGCCTCTATTTAAAACAGTAATGTCAATAATTATATTAAACACCAAGACCAGTATGCTTACACTCTATTGCATGTTGCGGCATATATGTTTCTATATTAAGAGAAAGCAATGGCACCTTACAACTTGATGGATTCATACACCTGTATCTTGCTGCTCTAAAAACGAAACTACAAATTTTTTGCATAAAAAAATCAGATTCTGATGAAATAAATCCGGATCAAATTACCCACCCAGATGAATTTGCCGCAGCTGTGAACAAGCCGTAATCACAGAAGCCGCGGCGGCGTAATCAACAGCAACACCCACCCGCCGCAACCGGTCATACACCTTCAGCGCCTCCTCCGGCCTCCCATTCTGCGAGTACCCCGTCAGCATCGTGTTCCACGTCACGACATCTCTCTCCACCATTCCGTCGAACACCTTCTGCGCCTTGGCAACCTCACCGTTCTTCATATACATGTCCGCCAACGCCGCACCCACGAACTGGTTCCCACAAAACCCGAACTTTATCACCTGGGCGTGAAGCTGGGAGCCGCACGATACTTGAGACGAAGTCGCGCAGGCCTTGAAGAGGTGTGGGAACGTGTACTTGTTGGGCACGGCGCCATAGCTTAGCATCTGGATGTATACATCAAAGGGAGGGAGGAATGAGGAGTTAGAGACGTGTGATTGGATGAGCGAGTTGAAGAGGAAGGCGTCGGGCTCCCGCGGTGACTTCTCGAAGGCCATGGCAGCTGACTTGAGGTCCCCCAGCCTTCCATAGGAGGCGACAAGCCTGGCAAAGAGGGCGGGGTTGGAGGACTTGAGCATCTGGGCATGGAGTTGCTTCAGGGAGGAAAGGGATTTGCAGGAATCCAAGGTCTTGGGAGAGGGATGGGTTTGGGGGATGAGAGTGGGAGGGTCTGCGCAGAGGAGCGTCGCCATTGGAAGGGCAGGAGCTGTTGGGTTCCACAAAGGTCTGTTAAGACTACAGATATCCGACTCCGGATGTTTGCTTCCGGCTAAAAAGAGAAGGGAAAATGCTCAAAGTTCAAAGACAGAATCGATCGTGTTCTCTCGTCAAAGGTGTGATCATCCACTATGCTAGATTCTCCGTTACCAAAAAAAAAAAAGAATCACGCCAAAAGGAGGTCTAGACAGAAAGTTATGACGTCGAAGATTTGGCGAAAAATACAGACATTGCAGAAAATACAGAACAGTGCACAAAATGGACTCAAAGAACGATGAATATCTCACAGAATAAGACACCAAAAAGTAAAAGATTTTATCGAAAGGTGGGAATGTTGTGGTGAAACTAGGGCAAAAAGAAGGGGTAACAACGGGGAAGACAGCAGGGAAAGATGGGGTGAAAAACACAAGAAAACGAAGGGTGCAGAACAGGGCAGAAAAATGAGACTTTTTTAAGTATGAAAATTGTGTGAAAGTGCAAAATGATGGACAAAAATAAGCATGAAGAGGATGAGATAATGAGCTCAGAATGAGGAAAAACGAAGAGTATACTTCCCTTAAGTGCCTGGAGTTGAAAAGAATGATCAGAGGTACACCATGGTCTCGCCCCGGCGATGCAAATGTACTCCCGTCGTAAGAAATCTGGGTTTCAGATTGACAGAACAAAGTGGTGAAACCTGAAAAGTTGGGGCTTGGTAGAGGGGGAAACGATGAGAGAAATAAGGCACATATGTAATCAAAACGAAGTTAATACTCCCCTCTTCAAGATGGAGTCGAAGGAGGACGAAGAGGATGAAGCATGACTCCTCCCCGGCTTGAAGAACAGGCCCCCGTCACAGAGTTGTAGCAGAAAAATAGAAAACTATGATGATTTATAAGAAGTAGGGACAAAGTTAAGAGGGAAGTGATGATGAAATAGAGCAAATAAAGAACCAAAACGATGCTTATACTTCCCTCTTCAGGCTAGGGTCAAAGAAGGATGAAGACAATGCGCCATAGCTTCGCCGTCACCTCAGAAACGCGCCCCCTTCGCAACCTGTGAACCAGGGTTCTGTTTATATAGAAACTGCAGAAATCTCAAACTTTTCACCATGATTTTAAGAGATAGAGTCTCCCAAATCTCGAGATAATAGTTAGGATAAGAGGTAAAAATAAGTGAGACTCAATTTGGTGGATTATTCTAGAAGATATTCGCCCTAGAAGGGAGCCCCGGAGCTTAATCGAACACAGTTTTACTCGAGCTGGGATTGCATAAATCCTCAACTTACGTCCACGTTTCCAAGCAAAATGCTCCACCAAAAATCAAGTTCTATGGCTCAAACACGAGATAACACTTAGGAGAAGAGATAGAAAGAAACGATGTTGTGCCCCTGTGGTTATTGGTCATTTGTATCTCATGATTTTGATAATGGCTAACTCACGACCTATACACCACACTGAACTCAAACGACTCCTCCGAACACAAAAAAAACATCAAAGAAACACCATTACTGCGATAAATATACATAACCAAATGCTAAAAAACCTCAAAACAAACAGATACACCAATCACCCACAGGAACGTACTGGAGTTGTTACTGGGCATCATAAACATATCAAGGAAGTTCTTCACAAGAAACCAAAGGACTGTGAAATTAATGGTTTCACTGGTATCATAGTCACAATAGCTGCATATATGAAAACTGTAACACAGGATGCTGGTAAGGCAAGACAGGTGCACCAAAACAGAATTTAACCAAGGAACATTGTTAAATACAATGAGAGAATAGCCAACAACATAAAAATAATCAACAACTCGAGCAGTTTTTAGTGTCTCTCAGATATTATTAGAAACAATACAAGAGGTACTTACAAATTCGTCCATGCAGAACTGATTCACTAGGCCTGGAACTGTTTAGCCTGTATGTCCCAGCAATAATATCCATAATAAGCCCCGCCAATTGAGACATTAAAGCCACTGGATCAACACCAGAATCCATTAACTCTCTGGACCTTTTCACTGTTTCTGCAGTGTCTGATGACATGGCTATCTCAAGAAGATCGAGTAGCTTCTCATCTGAGACTACCCCAACCTAAACAAATTGCAGCATGCATGACATCTTGCATTAAATTAAGCAATAGTGATAAACTAGTTTGAACTTGCCAAGCAACAGGAAAGTCAAAGAAGAGATTTTGTAGATTTAATTGATTGAAGAGAAATGGTGAAATTCAAACTTACAAGATCATTAACTAGGGATGTAGTGATTCTTTTACCGAGCAAGCCCAACTGGTCTAACATCGTTTCTGCATCCCTTAGTGATCCGTCAGAATTTAACGCAATCAAATCTAATGCATCCAATTCAACATCAAGTCCTTCTTCATCAGATAACCTTCTCAAACGGCTTATTATATCAACTTCCTTAATCTTTGGAAAAATGTATTTCTGACACCGAGACAAAATGGCACGTGGTAAATTGTCTGGATCAATTGTTATAAACACAAACACAATGCGCAATGGGGGTTCTTCAAGAAACTTTATAAATGCTGACCAAACCTTGGAGGACAGAATGTGACATTCATCAATGATAAAGACTTTGTATCGTGATGATGATGTCACTTCATGCAGGTTTTTTAACAGACTTCTTATTTTATCAATACCTCTCTTGTCAGTGGCATCTACTTCTCTTACATTTGATCCATTTCCAGATCCAAACTCAGTGCACTCCCTGGTTTAGTCCCACATTGAATAATCTGAGAGCGCCTCCCTCTTTATATGTTGAGGATTCCCTCAACTCAACGTCTAGGTTTTGGGTTAAAGTTCGGGCCTTTAAAAAGAATTATCATAATTATGGTCTATATTTATATATAATAGATGACTATGGTTTTCTATGATTTGTTTTTTATTTTTAATTGCAAATATTTGGAGGTTTAGATTTCATTACAAGTTTCAAGATTATAGTATTCAGTTGGAGGTTTAGATTTCATTGCAAGTATCAAGATTATAGTATTCATTTACAATATTGTGATAGTTCACTTTTTCTTGACCCCATCCCCCTCAAGGTATGTGTTTCATCAGTTGATCCGCTAGCCTTCCTTCCTGCAGTTGAAGCAGGTGCTCACATGGTGAGAATCAGTAAATTCATGCTACATGAAATGATGTTTCTTTTATCATTCAAATATGTACTACTCTTTTCCACCTTTCTTTGCATTACGTCTTAACTTTGCTTCTAATGTGATCACGGTGCAGATAGAGATTGGGAATTACGATTCCTTCTATGAGATGGGAAGACATTTCTCTCCTGATGAGGTAGGGATATGAAAGAACTGGCAACCTATGTTTCTTTAAACTAATCATTCTTGAATTGAGCCAAACCATTTTTATTTACATATGTTGCACAAGCATGCATTTCATGTTGTTGAAATTTGTGTGGCCTCATACATTAAATATTGTTTGGTTGAACATCGTAGGTTGATCGATGTACTTGTGCATTCTGTAGAGCCCTATCCTAGTACTATTTAGATCTAGTACAGTGGAGTCTTGGATTAGGGTTCTAGATATTAGTTCTACTTGGTGTAATGTATATGTTTTCTGTTCTTATTAGTATTAGGGAGGAGTGTTATTCTCACTTTGGGGTATTGCTCTTGTGTTCAACATAGAAGCTTCATTATTTTCCCTGCTACATCTCTTAGCACTCTATATTTCTAATCTTGGATAGCTGACACTGATGGACCTTCACTTGCGACTGCATCTTATGGATGGTGAGCCGTTGGCAGAACTGATTTTCCACTAATTGGTTGTTGGGGCTCTAGTGTATTGGTCATCCCTTGCCCATAGATGGCAGTATTGGCCGAAATCGATACGTTTCGGCCGAAACGTATCAGTTTCGGCCCATACTGAAACCATTTTGGACCTGCTCACTGTAGCAGGTTTGAAACAAAAAAAATATTTTTAATGGTTTCGGACCGAAATTTACTGAAACCGGTCCAAAACCGGACGGTTTCGGTCCGAAACCGGACCGAAGCTACTAATAGTCGAGCTCTGTGTATGGAAGTGTAGGGAGGAAAGGTTCTTTCCAGTGTTCTTAAGAAAATCTGATAATTCATATTGCTAAGGAATTCATGTCTCATCTTTCACACACACTCTTCGGGATTGATTGTGTAGATGTACTTTATGAATCAGTCATATTTCACAGTTTATGCAGTACCATCTTTTTGTAAGCACGACCTTCTTAGTATTAGTATTATTCATGTTCATCATGTTCATCAATCAAAAGCATCGTTCTTAAACCTGTCTCTAAGGGACTTGCTTTCTTCTATAATTTACAGTAAATGGATACTTGTGTGCTTGCATGATCATATACTCATATTCTTCCATGAGTCCACGTTTGACATGGTTTCATATGCATATCGTTGAGTCAATTGCACATATCAGACACTATATCTCTTTTCCATTTTCTTCACTTTGTCCCCTCTTTGACTCTACCAAAAAGGGGGAGAAGATTGGCATTTCAATGGCTGTCATAGGGTGATGTTTGTGAGCTCATGCTCGATGTTTGTCATAGGGTGATGTTTGTGTGCTCATGCTCAATGGCTGTCATAGGGTGATGTTTGAGTGTGCTCATGCTCATTTCATTCATGCAAATTTTTATATAAATGCAAGGATTTTGTCTTCGTCAAAAAGGGAGAGATTGTTGTCCCCCGACGTATTTTGACGAAGACAAACTGTTCCAGTGAAAATTGCATTGCAGGATTAAGATGCATGGAGAATATCTTCTTGAACTCATCGTAAGGGTCAAGCTCTCAAGTCTTCACAAAGGTAATCTATTTGCCAATCATGGTGAAAATGGGTTTGTCTTAGTTCATACATGATTGAGGTTTTTACTTCAATCTTGGTTAATCTTGGTATCATGTTGAGCATTCATGTCAATAAATACATGATTGAGGTTTTTACTTCAATCTTGGTTAATCTTGGTATCATGTTGAGCATTCATGTCAATAAAACACACGGTTAAATCCTAATTTTTGATTGGCATAAATGTTGATTTGAATGGGTTTAAAAGTGTTCAAATGTCTCTTGTCGTTTTGGGGTCTTATGTATATACTTCATGCTATCCATCCTTAGAGGTTTTTAACAAAATCTGAGCTACTCTAAAATTCGATCGACCGACCCTTCCACTTAGGTCGACCGAAATTCCCAGAGTTGCGGGAATAAAGACCCTGAGAAAGTTCGGTCGACCGAACCCCTGACTTAGGTCGACTGAAATTTCCAGTGTTCCCTGAGAATTTGTCTGAAAAAGTTTGGTCGACCGACACGGGAAGGAGGGGGAGACCGCCGGAGGCGGAGGGGGACCGGAGGGGAGAGCAGTGCCTGTAGAAGGGAGAGAGGGGGAGTGAGAGATGGAGAGGAAGAGATAGGTGCGGGGTCGACGCGGTGTGGAGGAGAGGTATGCGATGGAGGCCGGGCCTTCCATCTAAGTCAAAGAAACCCAGATCTCTTTGTGTCGGTGCAATCCCAGCATCGATGAACCACCTCAACTCGGGGCCTAAGGCCATCCCGGGGTCTTAGCCGAGCGATCCAATCTAGACCTTTCATCTGAGTCGAAGAAACCGGAAACTCCTTGCGTCGGTGCAATCCCAACATCGATGAACCACCTCAACTGGACGCCTAAGGCCTTTCAGGGTCTCAATCGAGTGATCTGACCTAGACCTTTCATCTACGTCAGAGAAACCCAAAACCCCTTGCGTCGGTGCAATCCCAGCATCGATGAACCACCTCAACTCGGCGCCTAAGGTCTTTCAGGGTCTCAACTGAGTAATCTGACCTAGACATTTCATCTAAGTCAGAGAAACCCAAAACTCCTTGCGTCGGTGCAATCCCAGCATCGATGAACCACTTAACTCGACGCCTAAGGCCCTTTTGGGGTCTCAGGCGGGCGATCCGACCTAGACCTTTCATCTGAGTCAGAGAAACCTGAAACTCCTTACGTCGGTGCAATCCCAACATTGATGAACCACCTTAACTCGGTGCCTAAGGCCTTCCCGGGGTCTCATCTGTGCGATCTGACCTAGACCTTTCGTCTAAGTCAGAGAAACCCAAAACCCCTTACATCGGTGCAATCCCAGCATCGATGAACCACCTTAACTCGGCGCCTAAGGCCTTTCTGGGATCTTAGCCGACCAATCTGACCTAGACCTTTTGTCTAAGTTGGAGAAGCACAAATTTCTTACATCGGTGCAATCCCAATATCGACGAACCTTTTAACGCAGTGTCTATGGCCTCTCGAGGTCCTAGCCGAAGACCCAGGACTAGACCTTTCGTCTAAGCTAGATGAATCGAAATCCCTTGCGCCGTCATAAAACCCAATGTTGGTGATACCACTCGGGCATGCACCTATCTCTCAGACAGGGCCAACCCATCTGTCCCACCACAACAAAAAAAATACGACTCGATGGCTTAGACCTTTTGTCTAAGACCAGATGAACGGAGCACCCTTGCATCGATATAGACCTAATATCGACGAATTTCATCTTGATGGGCGCCTAATACTCTATCAGGACCCGTCAATATAGTTCGCGGCCGAGAGCACCCTCATGAAGCCACGACTGTTCGGAAGGTCTCCATTTAATAAATGGCATCCGGAGGGGAAGTCGCCAATTTTCTTGCCATATTTTGGGCTTTCAGGCGACTTCCTTGCCATATTTTGGGCTTTCAAGTCTGTCCAAAACTTGTATTAATTTCTAATTAGCGACCATCTCATGGTCGCTAATTCTTTTCAAATTTTAGAAAGTCATATTTCGTCTCGAAATATCTCTGAAATGGTGATGTTTTGCTTGGGCGCTATTTAAAATAGCGACCATCTGTCTAGTCGCCAATTCTTCCAGATATCCGAACTGCGCCGAAACCCCTTCCTTTCTCCATCTTGAGCCCCTTTCCACTTCGAAAAGGACTCTAATGACTTTCCATAGCTGGAGGGATTCCTTCCAATGCTTATCTCCTACTAAAACCAGGATATCCTAATTGTTCTTGGATTAAACCCACTAATCTCTTCCCTATAAATAGAGCCCTGCGGCTAGTGCTCAATAGAGGCCGAATTCATAACAAGGGGGAGGTGCTGCCCAATTGCTGGCTTGAGGGGGCGTCTTCCCTACTACTAAGGCTTCATCCCATCAGAGACATCCTCCCAAACGTGCATCTAAAGCCACTGCTATCACAGAAGAATCCCCAGGCTTTTCTTTCTTTCATGTTTCTTTTATTGCATATAGCACATCCGTATGCATCATATCTCAGTTATCTAATCTTCCCTTCTCAACCACGTTGAGACCTCCCTTTGTGCAACACTTGCACACTCCTATTTTCATTCATCATACTCTTATCCCTACCCTTTGCATAGGGGTTTAAAATCTAAAACATCAACAGGTGTGTTCAACTCCATGTTTTCACGTTCTACTCATTATTGGGATTGGATACTACACTTAGGTTTGCTAATTCATATTTTATTTTGTTGGTTGTTGTCTTTTGTGCAAGGGTAATCAATCAAGGAAGACTCTCTTCATCGGCTGGCCGATAGGAAGAGAAGGAAGTCACTCACATCTCCCACGTTTAAGGTATTCTACGATCCCTCCATTGTTATTTATTGTTATAGCTTTTGAGGCCCTCGCGTCTCTGGCGATCACCTTTCCCTTTAGCATCCCAGGCATGCCCCCATCTCCTCTTTCCCCTCATCTTAGCATTTTTATATTTCTTTTTAGTGATAAAGTGGATTTTTCATAATCTACAAATTGGCGATCACGGTGGGACCCCATTATTTTTCTTTGATTACCCTTTTCCCTTTTGCACCCATGGTGCACCTCCCTTCTGTGCTCCACGCATCACTCTCCCTAAGTGATTAGAGAAGCCCATCGGTGATTACTTTAAGAGCAGATCTCGCCGGCAAGCAGGTAACCTTGCTTCGGCTGGATTGATTGTGCACTTCATTGTTTTTAATTGTTGATTTTTTATTTTTGTTGTGGAGACAATCATGCCCTCCAAGCATTTGACCCGATTGGCTTGCAGTTGACGGGACCGAGGAGACGGGGAATGCAAGGTACTGAAAATTCCCTATTTACGCGAAGCATGCCATATGTTGCACGAGTGCGTGGTTTTTTGGTTGGTGTGGGGCTGGAATGGAAGGCGTGTGTATATTGTAGGTTGCTAACTGAAGATTACTGAACCTAATTTCACAATTACGATTAGATCGACGTGTGTAACTATGCTTCAGAGTTTAGGATGACCACGAAATGTGTGCAGTTGAAAGCCTCTCATACGACAGTTCGTATGTTGTAGTACCGAACTTGGATTCTGGGTCTCCCCCAAAGATTGAAAATGGCGCATGGTGGTGATTTGGCTTTAGCAAGGCGAAAGAAAATTTTAGACAGTCATGTATTCATCTCGGCCTTGTCCTCTTGACATTGGGATCTCACTCCTCCACGTTATTTTGGAACATGTTTTCGAACGAGTCTATGGTCTCGTCCATTGTCACTAGTCCTCGTCGGGGCCATGTGGTCTGTGGTGCTGTGATATACACCGTGGTTTTTTTTTAGTTGGAATAAAATGGACGTCGGGCCATTTGTACTGAGCTCCCGAGGGTGTGTGCAACATTGCATGTGGTAAAAGCAAGATAAAACTTGGTCAACCCTCGCCTGGGCCATGTGGTTTGAGGTGCTATGATACTCCGTGTTTTTTTTGGGGGGGAATAAAATGAACGTCGGGCCTTTTGTACTGAGCTCCCGAGGGTGTGCAAAATTGCCGCAGTTTTTCGTTCTCGTAAAAACGGTATAGGACTTGGTCAATCCCCTCGGTCTCAGGCATGTAAACTCTCATGCTTCAGCCAGTTCGTCATTGAAAGAAACAGAGAGTCTCGACATATAGCAGATCCGTGCCGCTCAAATGTGTTACCCGAGGGCACAAAGAAAGGATAATTGTATACATGCACCGGGTGGTATGCTGCATATTTATTTCTTAAATCGTCATGCATGCTCTCATGGTACTTTGTATTATCTTTGCTTAGATCTCTTTAGTTCCAGGCTCATCAGAGTTGAAGGATTTCTCCATTGAAAATGTGTAACATATATTGCCTTGTTTGGTTTTTGATATTAATATGTTAGGAAAAATTATCCCTATACTCTTAAAATCTTTCAAATTTCTCTCTCATCCTTCTACCCATCATGCGATGACTTAAATACCAGGAGATTCTCTATGGATATTCTAACCCCCTCTTCTAGAAGTTCTTTTATTGTGCAAGGGATCGTTCGGTCACTCTCGACTCTCCATTCGGTCGCACGATAGATCGCGATCACGATGAGTCAACTAAAATAAAACATTTCGTGAGATTTGAGTTTCCAAGATTTAATGAGTTGAAAAATGAGTCGAACGGGTTCACAGTGAGTCAAAGAAAGGTTCAAAAACGATGGCCATAGGAACGAGCTAAGACAGACCAAGACACATCACCAGTGGTGAGATCAACAACACTAGTAAGGAGTTCATCAAAGGGAGAGAAAATTATCCAACTAAGAACTAATTGATCGTACTGACACCAAAATTTTGCTGCAGGATTTGGAAGCATCGGTGCCGTCCGAAATAATTAACAAAGGGTAGCCATGGGGTAGAAGTAGAACCATCAACAAAACCCTGTAGTTTATAAGCATTGAGAATGGGAAGAAATTGAGTTCTCCAAACAACGTAACTTATGCCAGGAAACGTAAACAGAGAGAGTATGTGAGACACTGGGAGAAAGAAGTGATTAAAACTAGGAGCATGAACAAGGGTAGAAATGGGAGCAGAGACCGCACAAATGGAGGAGGCCAAAGGAGGCGGAGGAGACGACGAAGTGAGAGAAGAAGAAGCAAGAGGCATTCTGACCTTTGGAGGCGTCAGCCATGTCGCTGCTCTGATACCATGTAATAATAACACAGCGTGCAACTCTGATGGAACACTGCGATTGAGGGTGGAAACTCACACAGAATTTACCGTGTTCCTCATGCTCTGTTTCAGTATATTTATAATGTTTTTACATCAGAAGTTACACGAGAGAAGAAACTCCCAGCCAAATAAATGACTACAGCAGATGTGCATGGAGGCACGTCGGCCACAACGTGTAGCCTTTGGGGTCTTTGGCCTCGAGGCCTTCCCATTTGTAGTAGGCTGGAGCTTTGGAGGAGATGCTGATCAAGGATACGAAGACACGGAGGAGACAAGTGTTGACTGTTGAGCAGAGGTTTATTTGTAAATTATTGTGTCAAAGACTGTATTTGTGAACATGCCCCCTTCTACGAAGGATATGCTCAAAAAAAATTAAAAAAGAGGGCCTAAAAGTGTGAAGAAATGAGGGAACATTCAAATATGTTCTTATTTTGTGTTAATATCATTGGATTTGGGGAAACTGCCCATTTTGTTCAAGAATTATGAAAATTATAGTTTTTCCTTGTATCTGAAGATTTCTGTAGCCATGATCTTTTAATGAAATTTACATTTGAGATGTAAACATGGGGTCTTATTTGTGTCCATTCCTCTCTCTCTCTCTCTCTCTCTCCTTTCCATGAGATTCAATAAAGTAGAATTGATGTTAATTTTGTTGCTATTGCTCAGGGACATCTTGATGAGGTTCAAAGGGCGCCCAAGTTACCTTCTAAAGCACCAAAGGAGCTTAAAGAGCTGGTATGTTTTGATATTAGCGGCAATAAGTGCAGCCACCTTCTGAACCTCTTAGACAAAAGCCATTGCTACTAATTTTCCTTGCAAACGCTGATTTTTATTCTGAATCTCTGGCCATTTAATAACAGGATGAGAACAAGAGCAGAAAGGGTCTTGCGGAGATATACGAGGTTGGTATCTTTTGTGGATTACTCTCATTCTTTATTTTTGCTATTTGTGGAATGAAAACTGGGACAAGAATTGGCCACGTGCTATAAACAAATGAGGACTCTTGAGTTACTATGTTCCTTTTGCAGGAGGAGTACGCACAAAAGACTGGTCCTGCAGCTGCTCCTGTATCTTTCTCAGATGAGCAGAAGAGAGAGGTATGCCTCTATAACAGGCTCAAATATTCAGTGGGCATATGAATTCCCTGCTAATGTTCACTCAATGTACTTGTCTGGATTTCCCTGGACACCCTAAACCACTGCAGTTCCAGTCCATAGGGAGGACCTATCTCCCCCTTCAAGTGCAATTCACTCTGGTGGGGTGAGCAGATGAGGCTGCTGCTCGCTTTCTCCATAGCTGATTGCAATATGAGTTTTTTGATCTTCGAGTTTTTTGTCACCATTGTGGCCTTAGACATTTTTAAGTAGTTTGCCTTCTGATTTGTGGGACTACAGAAGAGCTGTTCCCCTTTTGAGATGTACATGCATCCACAAAGTGGTTATTGTGCATGGCAATTTTAGCAGTTTGTGTAAGATTTTTCTGATAATGTTGATGTCTCATATGATACTCTGTTTGTTTTTAACTAGTTCTTACTTGTCCCTCTACATGTCTTTTGTGATTGTCAACGATGGCTTCATTTCTTGTGCTTAGGCAAGCTTTCTGTTCAAGAAACTTTGTCTGAAGTTGGATGCGTTGTCTCATTTTCACTTTGCACCCAAGCCAGTAAGACCACTAATCTTTTTTGTATTTCATTTTTCCACTTTTGGATTGCTGGTGGTTATTCACGGTCATAACTTTCCCCAGGTTATTGAAGACATGTCTATACAATCAAATGTTCCTGCTTTAGCAATGGAGGAGGTGCCAGATCATCGGTTCAGCACCAAGAATTACCTCACACATGGCAAGCCGATAGCCAAACATATCACTGTGCCAACTCTACCAGAAGATAAATTTTGACAAAGCCCAGACCTCACCTGGGAGGCACAACACGGAGATGACCACCAAGGCCTCACCGATACATGGCTCTCGCCATTCTTAAATCACAATCACCAGCAGCATCTTCTGTCTGTGAAAGACCACCCACTGGTCACTAGACACTCATCAACGGGAAACCTCTGCTTGCTCAACTTCTTCCTCCTTTCCTGGTCCCCCACCAGATCCGAAGGAAACATTACAACTCCCGAGGCCATCCACTAACTATCCACAGACCAACACCGCACCTCGAGCCAACTCTTACTCAGACATTACATCTGATCTCGAACCTCACGCCAACTCTGCCCTCTCAGGGGAGTACGACGAAACCACATGACAGGACCCTGGTGTCTTCAGTCTTTACCTCACTTGACTCAGACTTACAGAGGAGCCATCCCATGCTAGTCTCAAACCAAGGACCACCATTCCAACATCAAACGTCTCATCAAAGACCTTCGCACATAAACATCATCCTTCGTCCTATCTCATCAAGACCCTTGTCTCAAATAATCCAAGAGGATGCCTGCCAATCCCGACTTCCGCTGTTACCACAGAGCCACGGGACACACAACCTCTTACACCTCACAGCACACATCTCTAGGGGAGGAAAGTGCCATTCAAACCCACGACAACCTAGTCGACCATGCCATGACCAAAGCAAATGGGTCCCCCGACAATACGCTTCTCACCATGGTCGATCACTCGGCCAACCCACTAGCCACTCACAGCAACCAGCCAGGTCCCATAATCTTGCCAGAGATCACTTCTCTAACAACCACCTATATAGAAATAGGGTACTCATTCGGCACACTTGCCATATTTCCCCGATTCTCCACCCTGCTAGTGCCATGAACCATAATATCGCAATCAATGGCACAGCAACAACACGTCTCACGTAGCCGAAGACACACTTACTGAGGAATCAATCCTCCAATACTCTTCTCAATCTCGAATTCCTATGTACGTCCACAACCACGCTCTGATATCAACTGTAACGACCCAAGATCCAGATACCAGGAGAAGCCCGATACCATTCGAATCCTGACCCGCCGCGCACGAGCCGGAGGGCTCGGAAGGGCTAACAAGGAGTGTGGAGATACAAAGAAATAGGAAATAAAGCAGGATAATTCAACAATTAACAGAAATAAATAATCTAACTATAGAGTCCAGTCTAAGAAAGAACCCCCAAGGGTGTCTGGGACATCCACGAGACCGAAGGTCGACCATTGAGTCACAACCTGGTTGACCGGGGGTCAATACAAAGCAATCGAAACACGATTAGCATGGAAAATAGGGTGACGGTCCTCCCTGGACAATCAAATCAACTAGCAGCCCTCTCAGGATAGCAACCCAAACCTAGCGGTCTACCCCTGGACCGCTAAGCCCTACCTAGCGGTCCAGCCATGACCGATACGCTCTGAAAACACCTAGGACCTAGGCGGTCATCTCCTAGGCCACTTGGTAGCACGGCGGTCCACTATAGGCCGCAACCAAAAGTTAAGCGGTCTACTCTGGGCCACAAGGCACCTAAGGCAGTCACGGAAAGACCGCTACTATCTGGAAAGCATGGATAAGGGATGATCACCTCCCAGACCGTCAACAATAGAAACGGCCAGCACTTGGGCCGCTAACCCCCCAGTGGAAGCCCTGGCCTGATCGCAAGCCTCTGCAGCGGTCAGCCTCAAGGCCGTTACTATGCGAGGTTACCGACGAAGGGGTGGCGGCCGGTCCCTGGCCGCACCAGCCATGAAACGCCCCTGCTTGGACCGCTACGCCAACATAGCAGTCCATTGCGAGACTGATACCCAAAACACAGTAAGATGGGAGTGTGGCAACCTCCCTGAGGACCGCCTCGCCCAGTGGCAGTTCCTGTTAGGATCGCCTCTATTTTGGAAACCTGAAAATGGCAAAAATCATGGAAAACTCCATTCCACACCCCGTTCACACCCGCGTGAAGGGGAAAATAATGGGAAACTAGTCCCCAACCTCTCTAGCACCGAGAGGACCCATTTAAACTCTGAAAATATGGTTAAAATGCTAGATCCGGCTCTCTCCCCAAAAATATGCATTTTCCCCAAAATACTCAAATAAGCCCGCGTTGTGACCTTGTGATTTTGATGATAACAAACACTATGGTTCATTTGATGTTTTGTGCATAATGTTGTGGCATCTATGGTTCATTGGATGTTTTGACATGCATAATGTTATGGCATCATTGTGCTCATAATGAGTATTACGTTGTGACCATGTGATTTTCCTGTGGTCTTGAAGATGTCAGATCTGTGCGTATGTTTGCATTATGTTGCATTATGTCTGCATTTGCAATCTTGCACTTGCTGTAAGTGTGCCTGCATTATGTCTGATTTGCACTTGCTTTGTTAATACATTTACTTTGATGCATGATGCATGTTAAGTTGTTGTGATAGGGTGTAATTGTTCATGTTAATGCATCCTGTGCATTCATGCATC
>JANBPO010005847.1:0-19058 GCA_024336825.1 Amorphophallus titanum | reverse complement strand
ATAAAAAAAGAGGGAGAGAAAAATGGCACCAAAAAAATAATATGTGTGTGTGTGAAGGACGGCCACCCCCACCCCTTCAATTGGGTGGTTTGGACCAAGTCCAACCCCCAACTTGGGGTTTGGGACCTGGTCCAACCCCAAGTAAGGGATTTGGACCGGATCCAACCCCTACTTGGGGTTCTGGACCGGATCACTCTCCTAGATCAATGTTTTGGACCTTGTCCAACCCCAAGTATGGACCGGACCCAACCTATACTTGGGGTTTTGGACGGCAACACTCCCCCAGATCAATGTTTTGGACCAGATCACTCCCCGAGATCAATGTTTTGGACCGGGTCCAAAACCAAGTAAGGGATTTGGACCAGATCCAACCCCTACTTAGGGTTTTGGACCAGATCACTCCCCCGGATCAATGTTTTGGACCGGATCCAACTCCCATGGGGGTTTTTGGACCTGATCCAACCCCCACGAGAGGTTTGGACCGAATCAAACCCCTAAATGAACGTTTTGGACTAGATCCAACCCCCCAAGTGAATGGTTTGGACTGGATCAATCTATAACCGCCCGAGGGCTCTACAAATACCCCCTAGTGGGACACGGTGAAAACACAGAGAATGGGGGAAGAGCGCAAGAGAGGAGAGCACTTGTGCTTCTGAAGGCCCATCTTTTGGGTTGTGTTCGTATTTGTGTTGTGCTTGTGCTCACAGTGAGGGTATGTTATAAAACTGTCCCTCCTTGAGTCCGCACACATGCTCGTGTTATGGTTAATGTAATCTCATTGTAAATATTTTGGAGAAAATAATGTGATTCTTTGAAATAATCAAGAATCTCATAAGCATCCCAACTTTTACAAAAAGGGTCTGCATAAATGCCCTTGAGGTGATATCTCTTGTGCCACTCCTTGGAGAAGGATTATAAGAAAAATTTCTTCCAAGGGGCTCCGCCGTCCCTCCCCCCCGGATACTCAACGTTGTGCTGATGGGCGCATGAAGTTGGACCCCAACTCATGAGAGCTCGAGAAGGAGAAGCAATCTCCCGAAAGTCTTTGGCCAACGCGCCTCCACCAAAGAGCGACTTGCGTCTCATGTCAAGATTACACAAAAACCCCTGTTCAGTTTAGGTGTTATAAATATATCCCTGGTCTAGACAAACTACACAAATACCCCTGAGCTTTTCTAGAACCCTACTCAAGGGATAATCACAAATAAACCAAGAAATGGTTCAGTGCCTCAAATAAACTCAAGAATAGTCCAAAATTGCAAAAAAAAATCCCGAAAGGGTCAAAACTGCAAAGAATGGAGGTCTTTGAATGGAATGCCCTTCGGGCATCATCCCTTTGTTTGCCATTTGATGGGATCTAGCTCTGATGACCGTGTGGTCGAGATTAACCAGAGACCAAAGCTCTAATACCAATTGTTGAGTCCCGGAATGTGGCAATCAAGAGGGGAGGGCCAGGATGAGGAGGATTTAGCACACACCAATCAGCTGTAAATACAGAGCTTAAACAAAGCTGCATTGGCGGAAGGGCGTGCTAGCTCCATCCAAGAGGAGCTGCAGAAGCTGGAAGCTGAAGAGCACCGACTACAAGACCTAGTCAACCACCCTTCAATCGGGCTCATGGAACTTGACGATATCTTCCATCCAAACAGGTGTCAAATTCCATTATTGTTCTTCAAGAATTAGTGGTAACACCATATTTTTCTCAAATCTTTCAATGGGGTGAATGTGTTCAAGAGTCAATCTTAATCTTGGTAATATACCGCAGTGCTTTGTAAGGCTCAATGGTTGTGAAATTGTACATTTGGTTGATGACCATTTATGTATGTGGACGAACAGGTTGATGTTAAAATCAGTGAAGTCAAGCTTTGAATGAGCTTCCATGGTTAAGATTGAGTATTCATATTGCTAGTCATGCACATAAACTCATGGGTGGTTATAAGTAGGAGTTCAATGTATATTTTGGTGAGCTCAATGAAGTATGTTCAGTGAAGAAGTTTTTTTTGTCACTCTTAATCCTTGATTTTGATATCCATGTAGATCTCATGTTCTATCTTGTTTTTGCAGGTGAGAAATGATTGGATGACACCTTAATATCACATGGATATGTGGTAATATCATTTTATTTTTTAGTTAAGAAAAAATGGGGCTTTAGAAGGTTGTTCTGGTTTGCTTTGAGTAGATAGTCTAAGGAAGCCTGCAAGAGTCGACTCAGTGAGTCTACTCCTGCTGGGCCTGGGGGCTGTCCAGAAAGGCAACCAGCAAGAGTCAACTCACTAAGTTGACTCTTTTCTGGGGGTGTTCTATTTTTGGCTTTTGGCCTGCTCAGAGTGCAAGTGTCTACTCCAAGAGTCGACACTTTCCAGAAGGTCCGCGATGGGTCATTCGAAACCCACTTTTATCTCTTCGTTAGCGCCCCATTTGTTACCCTTTTGCCCCAAGGTTATTTGTATAAATATGAGAAGGTTTTTAAAGGGCTTTAGAGTAGGTTTTCTAGTCTTTTGGTGTCTCAACATAACCTAGTATATATAGTTGTAAATTTTAGTGAGGAGAACAAATAAAGAGCTAACATTTTCTATCTTGGTTTCGCCGTGCTCCCCTGAGAGGGTGGAGTTGGCGCGAAGTTTGAGATCGGTTGCGGTGTCAGAGTGATCTTTGGCTTGAGATGTGGTGTTGGTCTGTGGAAGAGTCAGCGGATGGCCTGTCGTAATTTGGAGTGCGTCGGTCGAGCCGGTGGAGATTTCCCATTGACATGTGTCTGGTGACCAGCAGATGGCCTTTCACAGACAGAAGATGCTAGTTGTTGGGGCTCGAGAGTGGCGTAAGCCGTGCACCAGCGAGGCCATGGGTGGCCGATTAAGAGGTGTACTTTTCCCGTTTGGATCTGGGATTTGTTAGAAGTTATCTTCTGGCAGAGTTGGTTCAGTGTTGTTGTCAGCGTTCGACTTACCGGATGTGAGTTGGTGGAAGCTCAGCGTTGGTTGCCCTTGGTGCAGTGTGTGAGATCGGTCAGCGGGTTTTGAAGCTGGCGTTTGGTTGGTCCGCCGGGCATGGGCATTGACCAGTGGTGCTGGTTTTCGTGATGAAGGGTGTGTTTTCTCGGTGATCGTGGTTGGTTTTGCGTCGATTGAGGTGACGGCAGACTTGTGCCTTCTTGCATGTGCCTGCTCTGAGGATCGATGAGTATCGAGTTGTGAGCGAGGTGTTGTCCGTGATCATTGTCTGGCCGCGTCCCTTAGGATCGTGATTTTTACGAATATCGAGATTTGGTTGGGGCCTTGATGGCGTTGTCAGTTGGTTATGACGTTCTCCCCTGTCGCTTGGTGCTTGTCCTGAATTTCGAGGACGAAATTCTTTTAAGGGAGAGGGCTATTGTAGAGACCCAAGATCCGAGTACCGGAAAGGAAGCGGCGCGACTCGAACCTCGGCCCGCCTCCCACGAGCTCGAAGACTCAGAAGGGATAAAAAGATAGGTGTGGTATACATAGGAATAGGAAATAAAGCAGGACAACAGATATACAGAAATAATAACTAGCTACAACAGAGTCCAGTCCAACAGAGAGTACAGTCTAAAACAGTAAAATGTACCGCACGCCAAGTGAACACTCGACCTGACAAGCTGGCAGCTAGGAACCTCCACACCGCTCCCTCGAACCCCGAGGAAGAACCACCGCACCTGAAAACCAGAGGTGAGTCTCCTATCACTGGCTCAGTAGGGATCCCGCGGAACCTCAACCGAGAAAAATAACAGAGGAAAGGAAGGCTACGCTAGCTAAGCAACTACAAAAGTAGGAAAGTAACTATGGTGGCCAGTAAAATCTTGGCTCTACAACTACTCCTACTGGCAACAGAAAAACACGACCTAGTCTCCTGTCATTACTGCTGAAGTTATTAGATTGGGACATCCAACTCAAAACCTGAAGATACTGAGTGGAGAGGACTCCACAAATTTAAGCATATTATAATTTTGATTCATTACTGCTGGAGTTATTAGATTGGGACATCCAACTCAAAACCTGAAGATATTGAGTGGAGAGGACTCCACTAATTTAAGCATATTATAACTTTGTTCCTTTCCCACATAGCACAATCCTAATACGCCCACTCACGTGTAGGCCAACTTAGGCTCTATCATGTGGACCATGTCAAACACGATGTGCATGGCCCGGATCATAACCATGGACACCATATTGGAGTTAATTGGAAAGGGTAATCCAACTCAAAACCTTAAGATATTCAGTGGACCGGCTCCACTATTTTAAGCATGCTATTATTTTATCCGTCTGCAATGTGGGACTATTCTAGCAATTACCATGACATTCCTCTTGAACATTTACATAATTCAAACAATCTATTCCCTGTTGATTAAGCTACAAAGACTGGTCATTCTACAACACACCAACTGGAATAGTCAAACAAGAAGCACAACATTGGATCTCCATCTCAGTATTACCAAATAGAAAAGATTCCTAAGAGATAGGAAACACTAGAAAAGATCATGAGAATCTAACATTTGTGAAAGACAATCTAAATAATTTTTGCTTAATCATTTAAGATGTTAAGAACATGGAGAGGGATGGCCAGAAGGCACAGCCAGCTCCTCTCTTTTTCCTCCCTTCTTCACAGGTGGCGTCCGCAAAGGTGAATCAGAGGCAGGCTGTGGGGCACCAATCTACGTTCAGCAGGGGGAGATGATGCCCTGTCTAAAGAGCTGCCTTTGAGTGCTCTCAAGATGGAAAAGGTTGGGAGTATAGAACCCCAGCCTCTGGGATGCGCAAGTCGCAGACATACATTAAGAAAACAAGATCCTAGACCTATTCTTAAAGGAAAACTTTCTCTCATGTGATCTGGTTGCAGGTTCTTGAGAGATCTTTGACATGATCTCACAAGGATGATTTCCATGTGGTCGCGTCCATTAACTAAATATAGGCATTCAGACATCAGGCTGATAGCTAGCCAGTTGCCCACCCCCTTCACCCCAAAAACTAATCAACACAAGATTGATAGTATGACAATTGATGATGATACCTACAAACCTAGGAGAAGCTTCCTAAGGCATGGGTGGGAGATGGGTTTACTAAAAACAAGTTCAAAAGGACTCAATGACTTATCATTGGATGATCAAGTATTTATAGAAAGTGGGGTTTGGGAAAGTTATGGGTTGGAGGGGGAGAAAGAGAAAACAAAAAAAGAAAGAAAAAAAAGAGCAGAAAAGAAAAAAAGAAAAAAAAGAAAAGAAAGAAGAAAAATGGTAATCATGACGTGATTTGTGTGCTTGCTTGTTCCACGTACATATCTGCCTGTATTATAGAATTAATACACTTCCTTCAAATTTTTAGGGTTGTATTTTCTTGCTAAATGAAGCCGTCCGAGTCTAGGTTTGTGTGCGTCACGACACATACTAAAGAATAAAAAGTCGATTCTCGATGAGTGCATATGGATAAGGGAAGAGTCGTAGCTATGTTGCTAGCACAACTCGTATGATACGCCCTAGACGAAACTCCCACACCTCACACACAATATGAGCAATGATCCTTAGCCATAGGGACGTCCTAAATTCTTCTTAACACTTCATGGATGCTCAAATCTCTACACTCACGTTAGGGGTGACTGTGAGGAAAAAGTTACCTGCCCCCTTTCATAAAGAAGAAGAAAATGGTGATAATGATAAGTGGATTGTGAATCCTAATAGCCGGGAATTCCCAGTGAGATATATGAGGAGACTCGCGCGAAAATAGTGTAGCAAACTCCACAGTTAAAATTAAGATGAATCCTAGTAGCCGGGAATCCCCATTGAGACATATGAGGAGACTCGCGTCAAATGGTGAAATCTATCATAAAACCATAATATAAGATGAATCCTAGTAGCCAAGAATCCCTAGTGAGACACATGAGAAAACTCGCGTTGAATGGTGAAGTCTAAAATCAGGAATAAATAAGGGGGTTGTGCGAAGCTACCAAAAGCCTACGGCTGTAAATGTATGTGTAGGCGATAAGGTAAACCTCTAGTGTTACTTAGAACATCTACACATCCCTGTGTCTAGAGTTCACTACCCATATAACTGCACTTTCACACTATGGAGGAATAGTCCTAGGTCTAGATTGTGGTTTATGCTATGCATATGTTCTAGGCGACGTCCCCTTTATGTATGCGCATCCCCTTTAGTCGTGCTTCGTGAGCCGCACTCTGTACATGGATCGTGGGTACTACCCTTATCCTATCCCTAATATAGGGGAACTATTCTACATATATCTATCCTATACTTGTAGTCGATAAATGCTTGTCTGCTTGGATGAGACTATAAAAAAAAAGAAAAAAAGATAAAAGATAAAAATATAAAAAAAAGAATGGAGGATGAAATAAAATAAAAAGAGACAATAAAGTAAAAAATGTAAATAAAAAATAGATGAAAAAATAAAAATAAAATATATAATAATAATAATAAATCATGCTCTTTGCAACTGCAAACTGAGCAGTTTATATAGAGGTTACAGAAAATTCAGAAAGTTCTCCCAAGATTTCAGGAGATAGAGTCTAACAAAATTCGTGTTCTATGGATCAATCTAGAGATAATACTAAGGGCAAGAGGTAGGAACAAGTGGGACCCAATTTGGAGGAGTATTCTAGAAGTTATGGCTCTTGGAAGGGAGCCCCGGAGCTAAATCTGCAGAGTTTGTGTTGAACTAGGATACATAAATCTCTAACTTTCGTCTGTGATTCTGAGCAAGCTAGCCAATGAAAATCTGAGATCTATAGACCAAATTCAAGATAATATAAAGAAGAAATCATAGGAACAAACGACGCTCAATTCAGAGTAGAATTCAAGAAGTTATGGCCGCCGCAAGATAGACCCATCGTGCAGAATTGGGGCAGAGTCCAGCGCAGGCTGGACTCTTATTGGTTTGCTTAGTGGTCTATCATATGACCGTTAAGGTGTAAACAATTGGTCGACCGACCATTTGCAATAAGAAACGGTCGTTTTCACGATCGTTTGTAGTCTTTTTGCGCGACTTTGGAAATCAGATTATAGCTCCCAAACGGTGCAGAACTAATGAAAGCAGTAGAAGAATAAATTGTAGATAACGGAAAGATGAACAACTTTTGTGAAGAGATCAAGATGAAAAAATGATCAGAAGAGGGAGAAAATGGGACTAGAATATAGGGAAAATGCTAGTTCTACTCGTGAACAGCGTAGCCTACTTTAAAAATGCAAATAACTCTAAATCGCTACAGAACTAGCTAATGACATAGAAGAAGAAGTTGTACATCTCGAAAAATCAAACAACTTTATTGAAGGGCACATTTTCAATAGAAGATTGGAAGAGGATGAAAAAGAGTCGCGTTCAGGACTGCACAATGAAAGGGAGCCAAATGCTTGAAGGAAGCCGGCCTAAATGGGCCGTAAGCTGACTTGAAAGCCAGAAGTTGACAAGATAAGCTCTAGGACTCTACGAAATCATGATCTCCAAAGTCCAAAGGGAATGAAACAATGAAAATGGGCTCAAAATCCACGCAAGGAAGGCTCCAAAATAATGGATAATTCAGGACATCAAAAATGTTGAATAAGAGAAATGACACAACTTGCGAGCTAAAATGGGTGTCAACAGATGCCCCTCCTTGATGTCCGCTTTGCAAGGGAACGAGTGAAAGTGACGCAGAGGTGGAATGGAAAGGAGATGAAGTGAAAGCGACAGTGACGTGAAATAGAGATGAAGCGAAATGAATTGATAGGTCGGCATCAATGAAAGAATTAAAAGAGCAGCTAATGGAATTATTGAAAAAGGGTTTCATCAGGCCGAGTACTTCCCCTTGGGGAGCATCGGTGCTGTTCGTCAAAAAGAAGGACGGATCGATGAGACTATGCGTTGATTATCGACAGCTAAATCACCTTACCTTTTTCAGGTAATTCCAAGGATAACTCGCAAACGGATGGGGATGGGTAGGAATGAAGACCCTAGAGTGAACCTTTTAGATGATGGACCTGGCGGCTGTCTTAGCAGTAGTGGTGTCTTTGTAGTGGCTAAGTTGTCTTTGAGAGAGTCAGTTGTATTAGGTCTTTAAAGAGTTGTAAGCTTTATTCTTGTTTAGCTTCAGTTGGAGTCATCTTGTAAGTTGTCAGTTGGTACTTGAAACAATTATTTCTCATTTATGAACAAATTAGCAGTTTCGAATAAATCTTTTTCTTGCAATTATGCTTTCTTTCTAAAGTTTCGTTATTCTGGTTATCATGAGTGTATATAACTACCGCGTTCTGATTTTTCGCGTCGGGATATGACACTAAGGGTAAAAATGCTTAAGGTACAACTCGTTCCACGTGTGTGATAACCCCTCACCTTTCGTGTTGACCAGATGATATGCATTCCCTAGATAAACTTCTATAATGACGAATGACACATCCCAATTTGGTTGCAACTTAGACCTAGGACCTCTAGACCTAATGAACTTGCGTTTCAAAACCATATCACCCACTTTGAATTTGCGCTCAATTACTTTCTTTTGAAAATAATGTGAGATTCTCTTTTGATAAACAGAAACGTGATCGGCCGCATTTAGCCTCTTCTGAGAAGATTCAGTTGATCCGGTAAAGACTGAAGGCAGCGCAAGATCGACAGAAGAGTTATGCGGACAACAGAAACAAAGGCTTGGCTTTTGAAATTGGCAAGCATGTATTCCTCAAGGTATCACCTACCAAGGGAGTGTCACAATTTGGCAAGCTAGGGAAGTTACATCCGAGATTTATAGGACCTTTCGAGATTTTGGAGCTAGTGAGAAACGTGACATATCAGTTGGCACTACCTCCATCTATGGTAGCAATTCACCCAGTGTTTCACGTGTCTATACTCCGTAAGTATGTCCACGATCCTACACACATCATCAGTTATGAAGACTTAGAGTTCCAGCCGGATCTGTCTTATGAGGAGCGACTGATTAAGATTTTGGATCGTAAGGAGCATGTTCTTAGATCGAAGACTATTCCGTTGGTGAAGGTTCTGTGGAGGAATTTCTCTCAAGAAGAAGCATCATGGGAACTTCCTCTCGCCCTCACTTTTTGGAGGGTGCCAGATTTTTATTTTTATTTTTATTTCTTACTCGCACCATTTAGAGGGTGCTTGCTTTCTGTTTCTTGCTTCTTCTTGCCCACGCCATCAATTCTTGATGGCTTCGTTATGCTTCAACTTCCAAAGAGTTTGTAGAGGAGGCCTTCTCTTATTTTTTATGAAGTTGGCACCCGAGCATTCCTCTCCCCTTCTCTTTTCCCCTACTACCATCTCTTCCAAACTTCCCAAGTAGACAAAGTCAGCCATCTTGTTATCTGAACCAGTTGCCACACTACGTGGAGTTAGTGGCACGGCTTGGAGCTACTAACCTTATCCGCACCGAGTAATTAATTCGTGTTGTATCAATTTTTTTCCTTTTTGCATATTGTACTGGCTATGGCCTATCTGATGGATGATGATCTTGATGTAATAAAAAAGAGAGTTATTATCATAATTTGTCTCTTACATGTATGGGAAGGAGCTCAAAAATAGAATTTTCACAGTGTCGCCGTGTTCCAAGTCCGAGGGATGGGCGTTCCTTCCATGGTAGATAATCGGTATGCTCCTTTTTTGAGGGTCTCGATCACTCGGTAGGGGCCTTCCCAGTTAGGGGCTAGCTTTCCCACCACCTTCAGTGGTCGAGAGGCTTCGACCTTTCTCAAAATGAAATCTCCCGGTTGGAATTGTCTGTCTTAGACTTTGGCATTGTAGTACCGAGTCATGCGCCGTTGATATTCCATAGCTCAGATCCTCACGACCTCGCATACCTCATCCGCCAGGTCCAAGTTTTCTAACCACTTCTGCTCATTCAGCTTGGGTGAGAAGTTAATAACTCAGAGGGAAGGGCTGTTGATCTCCAAGGGAATCACGACCTCTGTGTCATACACCAGTTGGAAAGGAGTCACACCGGTAGCAGCTCTGGGAGTAGTTCGGTACGACCATAGTACGCTGGGTAATTCCTCGAGCCAATTACCCTTGGCCTTCCCGAGCCTGGTCTTGATGCCTTTTAGGATAGTTTTGTTGGCATTCTCGACCATCCCGTTAGCCTGAGGGTGGGCTACCGAAGTGAAGTGGTTGTGAATGTGTAGGTTGGTGCACTTATTCTTGAAATAAGTGGAATCAAATTGCCGACCATTATCGCTCACGATCACTCAAGGTATGCCAAAACGACAAATGATCGAACTCCAAACGAAACTCCAGATGACTCCTTTAGTGATTTTGACGGTGGCCTCAGCCTCGATCCGCTTGAAAAAATAGTCGATGCTGATGATGATGAACTTCTTTTGAGCCTGCGCCACGAGAAAGTGGCCCAGGATGTCGATACCCCACCGAGCGAAGGGATAAGTCTTGGTTAGGGTCACGAGTTTGGAGGCCGGGTGGTGGACTAGGTGGTCAAACCACTGGCATCGATCACATCTTTGAACGTATGTTGAACAGTCAGGCTAGAGAGTGGGCCACCAATAACCTTGTCACAGTAGGATCCTTGCAATCGACTTTCCCCCCTGGTGCACACCGTAGATGCCTTCGTGGACTTCTTCAATCACTCGGAGAGCTTCGGGAGCATCAAGGCACTTGAGGAGGGGACCGACAAAGGATCTTCGGTATAGGGTCTCGTCTAGGAGGGCTAATCGTCGAGCTTGATACTTCAGTCTCCGAGCATCCTGAGGGTCGGGACCTCTTGGGAGTCCTGGAGCCAAGATATATACGGGGTCCACCAGTCACCAAAGGATATTTACACAATGATCATGAGCTCAGTTTCTACGCTCGGTCATTCTAATTCCTGAAGGAGGACCGACCGGGTGCCCTCTGGGCTGATGGAGGAGGCCAAGCGAGAGAGGGCATCCACTCAGGAATTTTCTTCCCGCACTATCGGGATTACCTGAAAGCTCTCAAACAGTTGGGCTATTTCCTTCACCAGCTGGAGGAACTTAATCATTTGCGTCTCCCGAGGTTTGTAGTCTCCGTTGATCTAACTGGTGACCAATTAGGAGTTGGTGTGAATTCTAACTCGCTCGGCTCCCAGGCGCCGCGCCATCCTGGCCCCAGAGATAAGAGCCTCATACTCGGAGATGTTGTTGGACACCGGGAAGCTGAATTTCAGGGCGTATTGTAGTTCTGCTCCTTTTGGGGATCTAAGGAGGATACCGGCACCGCAGCCGGCCGAGTTGGAGGACCCATCAATAAATAGATCCCAGGTGGGGCCAGGCGTTGGTAGGGATGTTTCCTCGGTCAGGATAGCGCTCTCTGTGATGAAGTCTACGAGGGCCTATTCCTTGATGGCCGTGTGGGGGCGGTAAGAGATGTCAAAGGCCCCGAGCAATATGGCCCACTTGACGAGGCGACCTAAAGATTCGGGATGTGCCAAGATCTTCTTTAGGGGCTCGCTAGTCAGCACCACGATGGGGTGTCCTTGGAAGTAGGGCCGGAGGTGCTTAACCGAGGTTACCAATGCTAGCATGAGTTTCTCAATTGCGGGGTACCTTCATTTGGCCTCGAGGAGCACCTTGCTGATGTAATACATAGGCTTCTATACTCCTCGATCATCTCAAACTAAAATCGAGCTTATTGTGGAGGGAGTCACTGAAAGATAGAGGTATAGGGCCTCTCCAGGAACTGGCTTCGACAGCACTAGAGGTGAAACCAGGAATTCCTTTAACTCAGTGAATGCCTTCTAGCATTCACTATCCCAGGCGAAGGTGGCAGATGCCAGCTTGGGCCTTCTTAGCAATTAAAGAAGGGTAGGCATCATTCTGCCGCTCAGGACAGGAAGCGGTTGAGTGCAGTAATTCTTCCGGTCAGGCACTAAACATCTTTGATACACGCGGGTGGCCGCATGTCCAGAATGGCCTGGACCTTGTCGGGCTTGGCCTCGATCCCTTGCTGGGCCACGAGGAATCCCAAGAACTTTCTAGACCTAACCCCAAAGGCACACTTAGTTGGGTTAAACATCATATTATACCTCTAGAGGATGTTGAATGTTTCGGCCAGATCGGCGAAATGGTCTTTGACCTTAGGTGTCTTGACGGGCATGTCGCCAATATAAGCCTCGATGTTCGACCCGATCTGGTCTTCGAAGATCTAGTTGATCAGCCTCTGATACATGGCTCCGACGTTCTTCAACCCGAAAGACATTCGGGTGTAACAGTATACACCAAAGTCGGTGACGAAAGCAGTCTTCTCGATATCTTCGGGGTTCATCCGGATCTGATGGTAGCCGGAGAAAGCATCCAAGAAGCTAAGAAGTTCATTACCCGAGGTTGAATCGACCAGTTGGTCGATGCTCGGTAATGGGTAGCAGTCCTTCGGAGTGACTTTGTTGAGGTCGGTGAAGTCCACGCACATCCACCACTTGCCCAAAGCCTTTGGGACCAAGATGACATTTGCGAGCCACGTCGAGTAAATGATTGGTCAAAATAGCCTGATTTTCTTCCCCTTATTGATCTGTTCTGTCACGCCCCGAGATATGCAGCGAAAATAATTGAGAACGTGAACAGTCGGCATGGTAAGCCTCTTGTAATCAAGAATAATCAGAGTGCAAGAACAATCACACCAACGTAATTTGCACAATAATTGTTCAGCCTAGGATCACGTGCCAGAGAAATATCTGGAAGCAGCAGATGAAATGTGGCCCCCACTTAATCCATTTTTCTTTTTCGTTCATATGACTTGAATCACTGCGTCGACGCCTTGAGCTAACGGCCACCATACATAGTTGACCTACATCCACCCCTTGTTCCACCAGAACAAGGTTTCACTATGTGCTAATCAGCACACACACACTAAGAGAAGCATTCTCTTACAAAAGCTGGCTCATAGCTTGCACACCACGAGCTATCGTTAAGCTCAAGAAGAATTGCTACCTAATAGCTTGAAGGCGCAATGCCTGGACTCAGATCTTTACTGCGATGAGCAAGATTTGATGCACTCTGTCTCCAAGTGGAGCACAGATCACGGTTGAATTTATGAAGACAGCAAAAATAGAAGGATGAAAAGAAAACACCGATCGAGTTCAATGATGTCTCCCCAAATTATGATGGCTTGATCAGTCTGGATGATCGTTCCTAGCAGTCTGGACGATTTGAAATTTCCTTAAGAATAGCTCCTTCAAGATTAGCTTCCTTTACGATTCGGATCCTCAATCTCGTCACCAAAGTCCACGCTCTGCACGATCCACTCTAACTTTTTCATTCTTCCCGCGCTCTATCTCTCTTCACTTGAATTCCTCCTCTTTTCACTTTCGTACTTCAAGCAGAATCTCCTTATTTATAGCGGATCCATGAGATCCCCTTTTTCTAGAATATTCATGTAGGCCCCCTTGCATCAGTGTTGGTTAGGACTGGAATCTTTTCCTCAGAGCAAACTCCTCTGAATATTCTCCTTAGTGCATACAATTTCAATCACCCAGTTATTTAGGTCACGTGTGACGAACTAGCTCAATTTGGGGGCGTTTTAGTAGGTTGTCAGTTTAACTTGAGTTGGGCCATTGGCAAGTCGACTTAAATCTCAGCCCGGGTGAAGGCAGCTTCTGTATGAAGCTTCAACTCAAGTTTTCTGCAACTTAAGTTGACTTGAGTTCAGTAGCTCCATAGTCCAGCTTTTGATCCACAGCCAACTCGACTTGGCTCTGTCTCAACTCGAGTTGGTCTAGTCTTCTGCACATTGAAGCTTCTGTGAGGCACTTGTAACTCGACTTGAAAACAAGTTAACATAAGTTGGGAGTGTCCTTAAGTCTTCATAGCAGCTGTAAGATGGCATCTAATCTGTTCAGACTTGACTTCAAATTTCTTTCTCTTCTTAACCTTCACCTTTCCTGCTGTGCTTGATATCTTCAAATCCTAGCTTTCTTGTGCTTCATATACCTTCTTCATATTATATCACTTTTTGATTTGGTGTTTTTTGATCTCCCCTGTTGGTTATTTGATTTTGCATGTTCATTGTCATATTTTTCATTATTGTTCGATCATTGTTTGCTAGAGTTAGGCTAGATTTTGCACGCACTCCGATGCACATAGGGCCATACACATTTTCGATATTAGTTACATTCCTACCTAGGTAGGGGATCCTGTCACCTCCATATTCCTTGGAGTCAACAAGGTGACCTTACCCAGGACCTCCATAAGTCCCCATGAGCCGTGGATTCCCACACAGATGCCAAGCAGGTTGTACAGTACCACATCGTGTGATGCAGGACGGACACACGTGGACTCGACTCCAAGTTGGATACCGACCTTGGACTCTAGACAAGCTCGCTGTCGTTCCTAACGAGGGAAGCGCATGATCGTGCGCGGTTGAGAAACTAGCAAAAGCTAGGGTGGTCAACTCACTATCGTGCCCAGATCGGGTCATAGGATGATTTCACTCTCTCTCTCTCGCAGTAGTGATAAATATTTGAGTGAGCTAATTTCCTATCACATGTAGCGACATATAAAAAATATACAAGCAAAGCAAAGCCTACGAGGAGGGTGGCGAGTTTACCTCTACGCTCCGGGCGTGGGGAAGATGACCCCGGCCAGTTACGGTAACTCCCGGTACAATGGTAAAAATTTAATTATAGTAGTGAATTATATTGCCCACTCCATGCAGGGAAGTAAAGGGCTACAAGTGGGGCCCGGGAGGACCGACCCTGGGTTGACGAGAAGCAAACTGGGAGGGTTCTCAGGGTGAACTCGGCCTGCTGGTCCGACTCAATGCTGCGGTGACTCGGTTCTGACTCGTTGGGCAGCAAGCCACTGCCTCCAAAGGAACGTCATCTTCCTGAGATCTTCTGAAGGTTCTACTTGGCTAGGATGATAGATGGACGTCCCTGAACGACTCCCTGAAGTGGCGGTCACTGAAGTTGACTTTTGGTATTTATTTGTAGATTGGACTGCTATTTTGGACCTGCACAGGGAACAGATTTGTGCACCTCGGCAGTAAGAATTAATTCTCTCAAATCTGGAATCTGATCAAGGAAAGACCGGTGGCGTTGAAACGAGGACTCCCAGATCTACAACATATATATTTTTTAGCTTAATACAATGAAAGGATGAGAAATGAGATGTTCTACAACACAATATTTTTTTGTGGATCTGTGAATAGACACTCAGGATAGACAGGGATCTGCCTGAAGATGATTTTTGACCAAGGGGTAAATGATTTTTCCAGTAGCTAAATGGCAGAGAGGTCACCCAGATACCTACCATAGAAATGGAGGATAAACTCCAGGAAGAGATGAAGAAGAAGATGGAACCCTACCTGAAAGGACTATATGGGGACACTAATGTCGATGGGGTGGTAGCACCCCAGATACTCCTAGGTGGTAGGGAAGATGACGTTGTAATCAGACAGGATTTGAAAGGCGTCCCGAAGGCCATGGACCACCCGATAAGATACTAGAGAGGGAGAACGTAGACAGCTGGGACCGTCACCCGAAGTACTTAAGACACTGGCACAGTTGACCTCTTCTTTCGTGGAAGGTTTAAAACCAAAAGTTATGATCCTCCTACGGGGCGCCATGGGGTGTAGAAGGAAAAGAGAAAGAAAAGTCCACACGTGGCCAAAGAATAGAAGCTGAGGAAGCAGCGAACATATATGCCAGAGATGAAGGAGACAGGTGAAGCCTCTCCAAAAACCATTCTGCCTATATTTAGAAACCCCAAAGGTGAAGTGGCCGCCTCGAGGAATCACACAGCAGAAAAGTAACCATCACCGCCGAGGTTGACAGCGGGAAACCCAAGCGACCATTCACGCCCATTTTTCTAGGCAAAAAATAGTCGTGCCATGATGATGGTGACGTTGTTTGACACCTTGATAGTGACTACCTTGCATGCCAAGAACTACCGTAGGTGGCAGGGCCCATGCACTAGGGAGCCAGACAACATGAGTAGATCCTCCTAGAAAACTCCCTGACTGGCCCGTTGGGAGTTCCACTCGGAGGGTGCTCAACGTCTGAGAGTGGGGGCTAGTGAGGAGGGTAAAACCCACCACGCCCAATGCGGCCCATCAGTGCTAGGCCCACGGTGGCTCAACCTATTCAGTCCCGAGGTAGGCCGCCCGATGGTCTACAGCTTAAGTCGAGTGACCCGACTGAGTCCCACAAAGGATTCGCCAACCCACAAAAAGATCAATGCCAGCATCTCAGGCACTGAAAAACTCTCCAGCAACCAAATGTTACCTCTACCATCATAGACCCTTCCACGATAGGGACGAGGTCACACCCACAGCATTGAGATTCTCGCGACGAGGCCTCTCTTCCTGAATAAGCAAGTGCACAACGGGCAACTCTCCCCATGATAAAACCATCATGTCCCGATGCAGAAAATTGAAACGTAGCAGTTATAAACATTCATGTCAATCAGAGTACATAATATCCCAAAGACAAAAGGGCTAGAACATATAATTTAAATAAAGATTCCAACTTCCATTCATAATTTGCCATAAATATCCATACAATCGAAATCAAAATTATATGCCAAATTTAGCAAGTGTAAATTTTGGCTCGAGGAAGTATCCTTCTTGGGCCATGTAGTCTTAAAGGACAGGATTTCTGTTGATCCTTTGAAGGTCGAAGCCATGAAGAATTGGGAGCGGCCAACAAATGCAATGGAGAATCGAAGTTTCTTGGGTCTAGTTGGTTACTACCGGCGTTTCATAAAGGACTTCTCAAAAATTAATGTTCCTCTCACCATGTTGACTCGCAAGGAAGTGCCTTATGAGTGGAATGAAGGCTGTGAGAAGAGTTTCCAAGCTTTGAAGGGTCTCTTGACCACTGCTCCAGTCTTATCATTACCAATTAAAGGAGAGAAGTATGAGGTATATACCGATGCTTCTGGTATTGGCCTCTGGTGTGTATTGATGCAAAATGGAAGAGTCATTGCATACTCTTCCTGGCAATTAAAGAAGCACGAAGAGAATTACCCGGTGCATGATTTAGAACTAGCTGTGATAGTATTTACCTTAAAGATCTGGAGACACTACCTCTACGGAGAATAATTCACAGTATACTCTAATCACAAAAGTCTCAAGTATTTATTCTCCCAAAAGGAGATAAACATGAGACAACATCGTTGGCTTGAATATCTCAAGAATTTTGACTTCACTATATAATACCATCCTGGTATGGGTAATTTTGTAGCTAATGCCCTTAGTCGAAAGCCGAGAGCAATATGGGCCAGTTGCATGATTCAAGAATGAAAGTTGTTGAAGAAATTCTCTGAACTCAATATAAGCACAGAAGAGAAGAATGGGTGTATTACTCTATCCCACATGAGTCTACATTCGGATTTGCTACCTGAAATTAAGAAGCTACAATAAGAAGATCCTGCACTAGTGGAAATAAAGGATAAGCTGGATGAGAGACTCGATTTCAAGTTGGCACTAGATGGTAGATTCCTATTCCATGAATTGACATATATACCAGACTGTCCCGAGTTGAAGAAGAAGGTTCTTAAAGAAGCTCATTGATCAAGATACAGGATCCATCCTGGAGCCACTAAGATGTACCAAGACTTAAAAAGAACTTTCTGGTGGCCTAATATGAAAAGGGAGGTAGCGGACTTCGTATCTCGCTGCCTAACATGCCAACAAGTGAAGGCAAAACATCAGAAACTCATTAAAAAACTACTTTTACTGGATATTCCCAAGTGGAAGTGGGAAGACATCGGCATAGATTTTATCATGGACTTGCCCAAGTCTAGGGGCGAACATGATGGAGTTTGGGTTATCATCGACCGTCTAACCAAATCGGCCCATTTCAGCGCGACGCTGGACGAACTGAACGCCGCACTCGCCGCGATGCTGGAGACCTGGAGCGGCGCGGCGAGCGACGGATGGACGCGCTCCGGCGGAATCGATTCGCCGAGCCATCGCGCGGTCTCCGGTTCTCCCCGGCGTTTCTCCGCGAGCCGGATATCCTCCGGGCTTTCGTATCCGCGAAACAACGACATGTCCCGGATCGTCTCCGGCGCGGCCTCGCGGAAGAACCGGAACGCTTCGGGAACCAGCGTCGCGGCGTCCGGCGTCGCGGCGAACCGCATGCCGGTGACCGGCGTGACCAGTCCGGTCGCGACGAGCGAGGCGGCGTCGCGCAGCCGGTCGTCGATGACGACGACATCGCGCCCGGTCTTTTCCAGTTCCCGGGCGAGCGACGCGCCGGCGAGTCCGGCGCCGACGACGATGATTTCCGTTTCGCGCACGCGGCGCATCGGAAGGCGGAAAGGCCGGGGAGGGAAGGGGAAAGGACGGGATCAGAACAACGCCTGGACCTGCCAGCGTCCGCCGATGACGTCGGTGTCCACCGGGGCGGAGGTGTTCTGCGCACCGCCCCGGAAGTTCGCGAGTTCGAGTCCGAGCGAGAGTTTCACGCTCCTGGACCGGGTGAGGTACCAGTTGAAGCCGGTGTAGAGCTGCATCGCGCGGTCGGCCGGCGCGTAGGTTTTCGCGTTCCGGATGACGTCTCCGGAGGCCACGCCGCGCCCGTCCGTGTCGAGCAGGTTGAACGACACGACCGGCTCGAACACGCCGTCGATCAGGTAGGAACCCATGATCATCACGCCGGACGGCATCGCCTGTTCGAAGGACGTTCCGGTGCCGGAGCGACCGTTGTTCAGCCACGCGCCGTAGCAATCGGCGAGGAGCGTGAAATCGCCGCGCCGCAGCCGGGCGAAGGCTTCGACGCCGACGCTGTGGTTGTGCGGCGCCGACGGGGCGACGACTTTCCGGTTGGCTCGCGTGTCGGTGTACGTGGCGTTGAGGCCGGTATCGAGGAAGGTGCCTTCGCCCAGTTTTTCGACATGGAGAATGTCGGCGTAATAGGCGTACCGGTTCGAATCCTTGTCGAAGCGGCGGCGGATGTCGTTCGTCACGGCGAGGCCGAACTTGGTGCCGCCGGAGGTCTCGATTTTTTTCGTTTCGGCGCTGTCGTAATAAAGTCCCATGCGCCGCTCGCCGAGGCCGAGGTTGTAGGCGGTGGCGGCGTTGCCGGAGAAATAGTTGTTCACGATGCCGCGTTCGACGGAGAGCAGGTACGAGGAGGATTGGTACTC
>JANBPO010005842.1:0-27901 GCA_024336825.1 Amorphophallus titanum | reverse complement strand
TTCGGTCTCCCATGTGGCTTCTTGTTCCGAGCATTTGCTCCATTGAACCTTGACCATGGGAATTGTCTTGTTCCTTAGTGCACGCACCTCGCGATCAAGGATCTTTAAAGTCTTTTGTTCATATGTGAGATCCTTTTGTATCACTAGGTTGCCATGTTCTATTATGTGAGATGGATCATGCACATATTTCTTCAATATAGAAATGTGGAATAGATTGTGAAACTCAGACAGTTGAGGAGGCAAGGCGATGTAGTAGGCAATCTCACCAATTCTTTCTAGTACCTCGAAAGGACCAATAAATCTTGGTATAAGTTTACCCTTAACACCAAATCTTCTAATGCCTCATCTAGGGAAAACTATAAGAAAGACGTGATCTCCAGCTTGGAACTCGAGGTCTCTCCTCCTAATATCAGCGTAAGTCTTTTGTCTAGACTGAGCCATTTGGAATCTCTCTTTGATGAGTTGAACCTTCTCGGTGGTATCCCTTACCATCTCTGGGCCTAATAGTTACTTTTTGCTAATTTCGTCCTAGCATAAGGGTGATCGGCAACTCCTTCCGTATAGTGCTTCGAAAGGTGGCATTTGTATACTTGCCTGGTAACTATTGTTGTATGTGAACTTGACCAAAGACAAGCGATCATGCCAACTTCCACCGAAATTGATAATACATGATCGAAGCATATCTTCTACCACTTGATTGGTTCTCTCGGTCTGACCATCCATTTGAGGATGAAAAGTTGTACTAAAGTTGAGTCTTATCCCCAACGAATGTTGTAGACTCTTCTAGAAGTGTGAAGTGAAGCGCGGGTCTCGGTCAGACACAATTGAAATAGGCACTCCATGCAGTTTGACAACTTCCTTGACATATAAGGTAGCAAGAACATCGACTGACCATCGGCTCGTGATTAGCAAGAAGTGGTTCCTTGACATATAAGGTAGCAAGAACTTCCATCATGACCTCCCTTCGATTTAGACAGACCCATAATGAAGTCCATGCCGATATTGTAACACCTTGGATTTCTTGCCGAATCTTTACTGGGTCTTGGCGGATCTTTATTAGGTTGTTCGGATCCTTTTGGAGGAATTCCGGATTGCTTCCATAGTTCCCGAGTTGAGTTTTACTTTTCGTGTGAATTTTTCTCCTGTATAATCTATGAAACCCTACGATAAGTTTATTCCTCAATTCATTGACTCGCGGATGATACAATTACGATGTACTCTTCGCGAGGATCGTTTTGACTATTTTTGTAGATTTTTTTGAATTAGTGCATTTTTGGCACTTTTTACGGGTAGAAACCAACAGAAGGTTCTAAGGATCAGATTTGGGGGAGAAATCAAGATAACAACCTCTATAATCCATCCACGGAGTAGCAGAGAAGAACAGTTCTGCTAAACCTCCTTTGTATGATATAACACATCCGCGATAGACCACCATGTGAACATAACGTGCCTACATCAGTCCGTCATGTGACCTTATCCACATGAAATAATAACAACAGGCGAGATGTTTGGGCTTAGGACTCTGGCGAGCATAACGGCTATGAACAAGGGCATTATAGTGAGACTGTGATGGGTGGAAGGCAGTCCGTCTTGTGCATGAATACGTCCCGGCAGACGGGGCCTGGGATGACAAGGAACCATTTGGCTGTTATTGTTCACTTACCAAATGGGGTTCCCCAGGGACCATACTATGAAGAAGCATGTTCCTAGGAGCCCAAAGTGATCAGAAAATCTAGTTGCCGAAAACTGTTCTAAGTTATGTCAGAAATTAATATGACCGCTTAAGCAAAAGGATGTATTCCCTCCCCTTGGGATGATGGGTCCACATTCATTATAATAGATATGAAATCCAGAGAAAATAGAGTATTACCCTGGTGTAGGGAGCTTAACATATTCAGAACCATTCTGTACAAAACATGGAGCTACAAAATAGTGATTCATGCAAACAACAATACAACACATATATCAACATGGCCATTCCAAAGGTTTTCTTTAATTCTCTATAAAAAGGTGCCAGAGGAGGCACATACGTTACATAAGAGAAAGGGGGAACAAAGAGGAATAACAACATGAAATGGAGTTACACCAGGAGGATGGAGCATTGGCTCCTCCCCCCAAACCTCACCTCCTCTTCTCTCTTCTCTCACTCCTTTCCCACTCTTTACTCTGGAGACATAGGTGGAAGTGAGCTCTCTTCTTCTCTTCGTAAATAGCCCTCAAACTTCAGTCTCTCTGGAAGAGCAACGTTCAGATAGCCAGGAGATAGACCCCCATTTTCTCTTCTTGTCGTCCCCCTTTTCTTTGGACCTTACGTCCTTTTTAAAGGAGTGGACATGAACTCCTTCAAATCCCCTCATCCTCCTCCCTGTTGGATGCTATGGAGACCTGCATGTGGGGGACAGTGGTTGGCGGGGCCTATCTCTCACAGATTGGGTGCACTGGTGGATGGGACACGCTACCGTTAGTAGGGCCAGACCATTCCGTAACAGCTCTTGAACCTTACCATTTACAGGCGCTTGAGGCGATCGGGCGAGCCTTCTTGGTAGTCTGCTCAGGAGAACCCGTTGGATAGGAGGTAGGTACCTTACCAAACGGGGGTGAACGTCCGAAGGTTCTCTGGGTCGGCATTGAATGCAGCCCATCAATGGAGGCCATCGGATGGGGAAGGGGATGGCGGATGTGCCTTCCATCTTCCCCTTCACTTCTTATTGCTTCCCCTGATATGATATGGTGCAAAATGGGCATCACGATGAAATGAACAGTGTTGAAAGTGACGTTTCTCAATTACTGTTCATTTGTTTGAAGCATTTCCATTTCCTATTTTAATTTTTTTATCTATTGGTTGAGGCACATGGAGGCGTCGGATGGGGCTTTAAGTGTCACCGGATCACCCTTTTTTCTTCTCATTTTTTCTTTTCCCCCTTTTTTGTCTTCTTCTGGCAGCGAATGGGGGGGTGTGGCCTTGCCGCCGGTTCAAAGGGGTAAGGCCGCCGGATGGGCTTTGGCCCCGCCTCTTCTTCCTTTTGTTTCATTGGCCGCCAGTTCAATGGGGGAGGTGGAGTCGTCGGTTCAATCTCTTTTCTTTCCATTTTTATATCTTTTTCTTCTCTCTTTCCTCTTCATTTTTTGTGGATGTGTCAGCATGTGAGTCGACGTAGCTAGGGGTTGCATCAACGCACCTTTGCTAATTGCCTTAGCAGGTAGCCTGTGGCTTTGTGCGTGCATTGACGTGGCATGTGGGATGCGTCGACGCAGCTTGTGAGATGCATCAACACACTTCTTCTCTTCTTATTTCATCGCCTTTTTTCTGCTCGGAGTGGCTTGATGATCCTGATGGTGAATTTCAGGTGTCCACAAATGCCCCTCACCCGTGGGTGGCGCAAATGAGGGACGAGTGTATGGGGTCCACGAGTGTAGACTCACAAGCGCATGGGAAAGCGTCCCTCTAGAGAGGTTCACCGTGATAAACACACGGGGCGAGGAGTTCAGCCCTAGAGAGGTTTAGTCGTCGGCATGGTCTAATGCCAAATCAGGGAGGAAGGTTTTATGCATCGATCTAGACAGGAGGTCTATAGCAATAGGGTGGGGTCAATCCCGGTGGGACTAGCGGCTAGTGTTCAAACAAGAGGATTGTTCATTCATTGTCTTAGATGAATGGTCTAGGTCAAAGGCCTTATAATGGGCCTGATGGGGCTGAGAGAAGTTTGTGTATTCGTTGGCCTAGACAGAAGGTCCAAGCCAAGGGTATATTCATCAGCACTGACGGGGTGTCGAACACTGATGCAATTTGTTCATTGACACGAGGTTAGTGTCAAAGCAAATGAGTCTTTTTATTCATCGAATCTAGACGGAAGATCTAGGTTGAAGGAAAGAAGTCTTTGCGTTCATTGACTTGGACAAAATGTCTGAGTCAAAGATTTATTTGTCAGTACTGACAGGGTGCTGAGAGCTAATGTGGTTTGTTCATTGACACGGGATTAGTGTCAAAGCAAAGGGGTCTTTTCATTCACCGACTCTAGACGAAAGGCTTGGGCCGAAGGAAAGAAGTCTTTTTGTTCATTGACCTGGACGGAAGGTCGGAGGCAAAGGTTTATTCGTCAGTGCCAATAGGGTGCCGGGAGCTAATGTGATTTGTTCATTAACACGGGGTTAGTGTCAAAGTAAATGGGTCTTTTCATTCACCGACTCTAGATAAAAGGTCTATGTCGAAGGAATGAAGTCTTTTTGTTCATTGACATGGACAGAAGGTCCAAGTCAAAGGTTTATTCATCAGTGCCAACAGGGTGCTAGAGGCTAACATGGTTTGTTCATTGACATGGGGTTTGTGTCAAAGTAAAGGGGTCTTTTCATTCATCAACTCCAGACAGAAGGTCTAGGTCGAAGGAAAGAAATCTTTTTGTTCGTTGACCTGGATGGAAGGTCCAAGTCAAAGGTTTATTCGTTAGTGCCGATAAGGTGTCGAAGGCTGACGTGGTTTGTTCATTAACACGGGGTGAGTGTCAAAGCATGGGTCTTTTTGTTCATGGCTTTAGACGGAAGGTTTTGGGCCAAAGGTTTGTTCGTCGGTGGGATGAAGCGTCGTAATGCCAAGTTGTATTTGAGACTTTTGCTACTATATGGAGTGTAGTTGTTTGGTCATTCGGCCAAGATGAATAGCCTAGGCCGAAGTAGAAATTTTGAATTCCAGTGGGACTGTATGAATTAATATCTCCCGGTGACTTTGATGATGATTTTTTTCTTTCTTTTTTCTTTTTTCTCTCTCTTTTTATTTTTTTCTCTTCTTCTTCTCTCTTTTTTTTTCCTTTCTTCTTCTTTTTTTAGTGGATATTGCATAATCTTCATGGGAGATCCAAGAAACATGCTTGCTCTGAGGACACCTCGGGCAAAAATGGGCAACCCCTCGGTGTGAAAACCCGCAAGGGCGCACCGGAAAAAGCTAAAGGGGACCAGCCTCGGCGAAAACCCGAAAGGGCGGTGAGGTTGGTAATATGAAAAAAAAACAAACAGCAATTCTCTTTCAACATGCTTTGCGAGTCATCCTGAGTCAACGACTTCACCCTACGACGACAAAGGCATTATACTGATGCCTTAGCAATATCTCCCATGCCGTCCTGCCACACCTAATCCCACCAGGGCATACCGATATTATCATATTCCGTCCCACCGAGATTACCGACATTTGAACCCTTGGATTTGATCCATATGCCCCGTCTGGGCTGTCAAATCCGTCTCTTTTTCTTACCGGGTTGACTCATTTGTCTCTTGGCTAGTCAACCTTACATTTTCAATCCTGGATTTGACTCTTATCTCCTTTCGGGCTGTCAAGTCTATCCATTCCCTTTCAAGAGTTGACTCATACGTTCCTCGGCATGTCAACTCCATACATATTTGGACTTCCCAGGTTTGGATCCCGTGTCTCTTCGGGTTATCCAATCCATCCTTCCAGTCTCATCGGGCTCGGCCTATGCATGTACTTTCGAGCTGTCGACCCATCTCGCCTATTGGCTATCGGATTTAACTTACATGTCTCTTTCAGACTGTTAAATCCACTTACTTTTTATCTCACTGGGCCTGGTCTATGTATGTCTCTCTCGGGCCGCCAACCCATCTTGCCTGTTGGCTTTCGGGTTTGACTCTCACGTCCCATTAGGACTGTCAAATCCATCTTTTCCTTCAATTGGGTCTAGCCTATGTATGTCCCTCTCGGGCCGCCAACCCATCGTGCCTATCGACTTTCGAGTTTGACTCTTGCGTCCCATTAGGACTGTCAAATCCGTCCTTTTCTTCTTCTAGGTTCGGCCTGTGCATGTCCCTTTCGGGCTGCCAACCTATCTTACCTATCAGCTTTCGGGTTTGACTCTCACGTCCCACTAGGGCTGTCAAATCTATCATTTCCATCTTTTGGGTCTGGCCTATGCATACCCCTTTCGGGCTGTCAACCCATTTCGTCTCTTGGCTTCAAGCTTGGCTCACATATCCCGCAGAGATTGTCAAGTCCATTCTTTTGTCTCCACGAGTTTGGCCTATGCATGCCTTCTCAGGCTGCCAACCCTATTTGTCTATTGGCCTACAGATTTGATTCATATGTCCCACCCGGGTTATCAAATCTATTCTTTCATCCTATCGGGCTTGGCCTACGTATGCCCCTTTCGAGCTGGGCACACATATAACAGATGAATGTATCAAACAGATTAAGCACATGCTAACATCAAGCGATCCTATGCATTCATCTAATTGCAGAGCAGAAGAGAAATGCAATCACATAGAAGACAATTCAGTTTTTAGGTGGTTCGATCTCGAGCTTGAGATCTACATCCACCCATTACTCAATCGAGTAAGGCTTGTGCTGCCAAATAGCTTGAAATCTACTGATCCACAACTTGGGGATAAAATCCCTACAACCAGTTGAGCCTTACAGGTTGCTGTCTGAGGATTACACCTTGCCGCTGAACACCATAGCTTGCTCCGCTGATACACAGCTTACAAAGAGTTTAAAAGAGAAAACTGAAGAACGAAGAAAAACGATGACAGAATATGAAAAATATAGCTCCACAGGAGCGATCTGACTCCAGATCTGATCCAAAAGTCAGGACAGAATAAAGCCTCTCAATCTCACTCTTCTCTCAGACCTTCTCACGACACTCTATTTTTCTTCTCTCTCACTGGAACTTGGTATTTCACTCTTGAACTCCTCTCAGACGCCTCTTGCTCTCATCTCTTCTTCTAATCTGCTCTGATCTTCTTCTTTTTCTCTGATATCCTTTGAATTTGAGTGCAAGATACCTTTTATAGAGCTCGAGTCCAGTGGTCCTACAAGCTTTCAATTTGGGCGCATGGAGAACACGTTCTCGCACATTTTGACAGTTCACGTGTTAGAGGCAAAGGATAAGATGATCCTCGTGGTAGGTTTTTAGAATAGCTTCCCTCCTTAGATCACGTGTCAATCATCAACTTCACTTAAGTTCCATGTAAGAATGACGCGGTTAGCCTTTATGTAAGCCAGGTGTTCGAACCTGGATCTGGGTTGTCAAGATCAAAGATAACGAGGTATAAGCATAAGCACAAGATCAATCTTTAATTGTTTCAACAGATTCAGCCAGGCTAAATGAATGCATACAATTTCACTACAGAAGCATCAATGCATAAATGAGATGCATCAACCTATATAACTAGCCCATGCAGCATGTTTGAATAGAAGTAACGACCTTTAATGTAACAACAGGTAGACCCTAATAAAGGTTCATCGACCTACCTTTATAGTGAAAGCACAAGGTGTCACGCCCCAACACGGAATATCGGGACGTACAGTTAGGAACTAGCTAGAAATAACATTAATATACTAAACTAAATAATTACATAGGTGTTATGGAGAGAAATACTTCTATTGATCAAGAAAGACTCTAAGTTTTATTACAATAACCATCAATGCTTAAACACGATCAAACATATCATCATAGCCTCTAAATGTAGTAGAAGCGAAGCGAAATTTATACTCTCTCATTTTTTCTTTTTTTGCACTTCTCTTTTTTTTGACTTCTTTTTTTTCATCAATTTGCATGAGACCTGGGACTGACTACAAGATTACCATTCTCAATCATGTGAAGAGGCACTTCGTGTTACGCCAATGTAAACAAAGATTTCAAGTGTCCGAACATATAGGAGTGGTGACGAGACTAGAATTTGGCGGAAGATGCCTAGAAGGATTTACAAAATAAGAAGGAAATCAAAGGAAAAGGTGAGGACTAAAGCCTTGAAAATAGTGTGAGAACGGGCAGATGCCCAAGATAGTCGATGTGGAAGAAATCGGGTTGGACCTAGAATCGAGAGGAATTAGAAGAAGAAATTGATAAATTGAGAGAGGCAGATTCGGGGGGTCCGAAAGTGAAGGAGGAGACTCATGGGGGACGAAATCCGAAGGTTCCAGAGGAAGAAAACAATGAGGGACACGATGCCTTCGAAAAAGGTATGAAAAAGGTAATTGAAAAGGAGGAACTGAACACAAGACTAGAGATCCTAACAGAATAAAAGGATAAATTGGAAGAAGGGAAGGTCTGGAGGTTTCGGAAGACTATTGAAAGGAAGGGCGTGATGCCCAAAATGGAGATTCAGGGGTTCCGACAGGAAAGAATAAAGAAGGACGTGAGGCCCTAGGAAACCAGGAGAGTGACTAGAGAGGTTCAGAGGTAAAGACAAGGAATTAAATAGAGAGGTATACATAGGCTCCAGACGAGGAGAATGGGGGTTTGATAGAGTGAATGGAATTAACAAATGATCCGGAGGTTCCAGAGGAGGAGGATGATGAGGGATGGATAAAGACAATGATTTAAACAAAGAGGGATCCGGAGGCTCTGGATGCAGTGAATGGGGGTTGAGTAGAATGAATGGAATCAATGAGGGATTCATAGGAAGATAATGACAAGGTATGGATAAAGGTAATGAATTAAACAAAGTATAATACGGAGGCTCCGGATGAGGAGAATGCGAGTTGGATAGAGGATCCGGAGGTTCCGGAGAAAGATAAGGAGCCTCATATTTGGCGTACTGCTCAAGGCTGTTGGAATATTATGTGTGAATATGCTTGGTAACATAGGAATTCGCCCCTTGCATGGAAGTTGGTGGTGAGTAGACATGATGTCAAAAACTTCCAACAAGGATTGCCCAGACCCACCCTTGAGCATAGAGTTCATCATCTCCTTTGCAGTGGAATGTGTCATCATTATGCTTGAGGAGAACCCCTTACCAAGTGGTACTAAGCCACTGGACTCTGGACAGTCCTCTAGACTCACTAAATCCAACGGTCCTTGAGTTACGAGACTCGGGGTCAAGACTGTTGCATCGAACGGCACCATGCCATCAATCTGCCCTAACCCTGGGGTCAGAAACCTCAGCACGATGACTCACGGGATAGTCCACAACCGCCGAGACCATTCTCTCAAAAAGGGAACTGAGAAAACCTCTAACCCCAGGCTGGATAATTAGACTCATAGTCCAAGACCTTACGCATGGCCCACTCAAAAACCACTTTCTAGAGAACTCACGACGTGTGGGGGAAACCCCACCGCACTCACACCGATACACGGTGACTCGATTAAGCGTAACGTAAAAGCCTAGAACACGTGGAGTCACCCAGACTCTCAAACCCCCGGTCATGCTAATCAAGGTAACACGATACCTCCAGACACCCCAAACACGGACACGAAACCCACGGGGTGCCCGGGACACTTACAAGACCGAAGGTCGACCACTGGGTCACAACCGGGTCGACCAGAGGCCAACACAACACTTAAATGGGCATGGTAAACATGAAAACCAAAAGGTGGCCCTCCCTGGGCCGTCCAAGAGCCAGGCGGTCTAGCTGGGACCATAAAGCCTAGCATAGCGGTCCTGCCAGGACCGCATAGCCCCAGACGCCTCCAGAAACTAGGCGGTCACTCCCAGACCACCGAGAAGGATGGCGGTCCATTGCCTGACCGCTGGGTGTCACCTAGCGATTAGTCACATGGCTGCTATACCTCCCGACCTCAAGCAACACAAAAATTGGAAAACGGTCACACCTTGACCGCAAGCCACACCCTGGCGTGTTGCGTCCCCTGTGGTTCTTACATTTTGATGATGACAAATATTATGAGTCATCATAATATGACGTTGGTCATTTACTTGTGATGCATTCATTGAAAGTATGAAATATGCATTCATTGAAAGTATGAAATATGTCAACAGGTTCTAAAGATAATTAAAAAAAAATATGAAAAGAAAGTCAATGGTCAACTCCAACTAACGGTTCTAAAGATGATCCAAAAAGACATGAAAAAAAGTCAACAGTCAACTCCAACTGACGGCAAGTCAATTTCTGGTAAAATGTGAATCAGCTTCTGACAGGTAAAGTCAATAATCATCCAAGTCTAATATGTGTTCAGGTCAGTACAGATGTCTCAGACTTCCATTTTGCTACATGCTACACTAAGGGTCAATGTGTGGTGCAATGTGTGTATCGGTTGTTATTGAGTCCATGCACATAGAAGGTCAATAAGGTTCTTTAATCCTTCGGCCAGACGGAAGGTCTGAACCAGAGTGGAGAAAATCTTTTAGTTCTCTAGCCGGACGGGCGGTCCTAACCAGAGTGAAAGAAGCTACAAATTCGTTCATCAACGCCGAGGGGCTGTCGAGAGCTGACGTGGTTCATTCATGGATACGGGGTGGGTGTCAAAGCAAGGGTCTTTTATTTTCTGGCTATACAAAAGGTCCGAACCAGAGTGGAAAGAGTCTTTTTGTTCTCTAGTCGGACAGAAGATCCGATCTAGAGTGGAGGGAATCTTTTTATTCTCTAGCCGGACAGAAGGTCCGATCCAGAGTGAAGAGAAATTTTTTGTTCTCTAGTCGGACGAAAGGTCCGATCTAGAGTGGAGAGAATTTTTTTAGTTCTCTAGTCGGACAGAAGGTCCGATCTAGAGTGGAGAGAATCTTTTAGTTCATTAATGCGCCGGGGGTACTGACTGTGAAATCCGAACTTGGGGAAGTGGGCAACAAGGGCCGAGGTTAGGGGATTAGCAAGCCGTGAGGGCAGGGAGTAGGCCGTGAGGGCCACAATTGGGCTTTACGAGCCGGAACTGGGAAAGTAGGTTGCGATAGCCGCAATTGAGTTCTCTTTTTTTGTTTGTTTGTTTATTTTTTTAAGCATGCAGGCACTCGTCGGCAGGCATAACATAAATATATATAAGGCAGCTCCCTCTACAGGGGACGGGATAGGGACATCGTCCATGATTCGCAAATGCGGTGTGGGCTGCGAGGCACAACTAAGGGGTGGTGCACCCGTCAAGAGGATATCGTATGGTTCGCATGCATAGCTCAAACTTACAATCTTCACTAGAGACAATTCTCTGTGGCGTGGAGGAGTGAATGTGTAAACAAAGACTCCCAAATATAGGGATATGCAGGTTTTCTAAGTAACACTCGAGGATTACTGTAGCGCCTACACATGGGTTTCAGGCTCTTGATTTTGGTAGCTTTGCATAGCCCCCATCTGTTTATTTTGGTTGCGGATTTCACCATTTGGCTCGAGTCTCCTCATATGTCTCAATGGGGATTCTTGGCTATTAGGATTCATCCTTATTATAATTCCATTGTGGATTCCACCGTTTAGTGCGAGTCTCCTCATGTGTCTCAATGGGGATTCCCGACTACTAGGCTTAGTCCTTGTTGCAATTCGCTTCACCATTTCGTGCAAGTCTCCTCATTTATTGCAGTGGAGATTCCTGGCTACTCGGATTCATGCTTCTCTTTTTTTTTTGCATCATTCATTTTTTTTGGGGTAGATAGTTGACAGAACCCAGTGAAACTGGTGTCGACACCTGGTGTCGACACCATAGCCTTGGGAGCTATTGTTCTTCACCAGATAGAACACCAGGATCTAGGTGTCGACATTAGGTGTGATTTTTTATTAAGGGACAGAACACCTGAAAATAGGTGTCGACACCGACTCAGGTGCATCCGGATCGTGAATCACGGGTCTGGCTTTGAACCCATTATTTCCAAATTCGATTGGCTTGCCCTTTTACCATAATACCCTTAGGGTGTCTCTGCATCATTAGGTGTGGTTTAGAGAGGTTTTCTCATGGGCTTTCATGTCATTATGCATCTTCTTTCCTTGGGTATAAGAAAGCCATGATTTTCAGATTGGGAACATCTCTTTTGGGCTAACAGGTTTATCTTTCCTACAGGAGGAGGCAAGGGTGATGCACACTTACTGGAGGAAGCAAGAACGAGCTGCAGAGATTGCTTCTCACGAGCCTGAGCTCAGATTTGGAGGCGGCTGTTGCTGTTCTCCTCCATCTGTTGTCTTAGGCGATTGAATCTACAAGGGGCAGCTGCTTCCACTCCCTAGTTTATCCCTTCTAGTGCTCCCTTTCACCTTATCTTCGAGCTTGGTTGCAAAATCAAAGGGGGATATCTTATCCTATTACTTCTCTGTATCTATATGAGCATAGTTTCTTATTTATCTGAACTGGGCCTTGTATTTCCATATAGTTTTCTTCATAGATGATTTTGGAGCATCATCTCCGTGTGCGTGGCTTCTCGTCGATGTGCGAGAACACACGTGTATTGGGCTGCTGTGCCCGTGTGTGGTTGTTTTGCTGCCCTTGTGCAGTGTGGCTAGTGGAATCCTCTCGAGTTGAGAGGGGTGAATGTAAGACTGCACTCGAGTGTGTCCGAACCACCTAAAAACTCTAGTGTTGTGGTTTGATATATGTGTGATTGTCGTTTCACATTGTCCGTCCTTGGCTCCGAGTGTGATGCGGTGAGTTGAGGGATTTACATTATATTTCCGCATCTTTTAACTCATCCGAGTGGTTTAACGAATTGCGTTGGTGAGGTGTGAGAGCTTGTTTGATAGTCACTCTACTTATTCTAATTGTTCTGCGATTGTGGTTTTCTTAATCCTATCTTATCACCACTGAATCTGCACTTAATTTTTAATAAGGGGGCACAATCAATTCACCCCCCTCTCGATTGCTTTCCTAATCGGGCCAACAATTGGTATCAGAGCCTCGGCTCTGTTTATTTAGAAACCTCGCGGTTACAGTGATCTATTAGGAATGGCTAACAAGGGGATTTTAATTAAGCATAATTCTCTCAAGAAATAGGAATCCTATGGGGATAAGGTCCAAACTTTGGGTTGACTAAGGTTAACTCCCTCACGACGTATGCAAAATGTAAACCTAAGGGTGGAAAAGGTACAACCAGTCCAGCGTCCGTGTAGGAATCCACGGCTCACGGGGACTTACGGAGGTCCCGGATAAGATCACCTAGTCGATCCCAAGGAATATGGGAGCGAGAGGATCACTTACCAAGGGGGGATACAACTACAATATGAAAATATGCATGATCCTATGCGCACCGGAGTGCATGTAAATTCTAGCCTAAATTTGACACATCAAGACATTAATAAATCATGCTAACATCACAAAATACATGAAAAATGTAAAACAATATGAATAACAGCAATGCAAGACTACAAACAGGGACAATTAGGCACTAAAAGGTAGGAAAAATCACGTATGAATGGCGTAACTTTGTGTTTGCCCTTAGACCTACAAGCAAATTTTATACATAAAATGTAAAAAAAGAAGGCAAATTTTAACTATGAAAATGGAGTCCAATGCATGCAAATGATATATGGACGCGAAGATAATACAAAAGACTATGCAATGACACCAAAAATAGCACAAATAGACCCTGGGAGGTAATTTAAATCAGTAAGGAAAATGGACCTGTGAATTTATCTCGAGTCTGCCTGCAGACCAGATGCAGAAAATATAATAATGGAGGCAAGTTTTAAATATGCAAATGATATCCAATCTGTGCAAATTTTATATGGGCACGCAGACAATACAAAGGAGAACACAATGCAATAGAAATCAGCCCAATACGATATCAGGAGACAATGTTATGCATGAATGAACAAGGGCCCTGTGAGTAGTGCGCCTGTCCTACCAGAACCAAGTAGAGGTCACTGGATGACCATTTTTAACACCATAGCGGTCCACTGGAAGACCACCAAGGTGCTAGGCGGCCCTGGGGAGGCCGCTTCCCTGCCAGAGATGTGTGGCGGTCCTGGGATGGCCACGAATAGTGCTTGGCGGCCCTACGACAGATCGCTACCCTCTGACAGACACGAAACTGGCCAGAACAGTAGAAAAATTGGGAGAATGCTACCCAAACATGCACAAACACCCACCTAACATGCAGGATAATAAAAATATAACATGATGGGCACTAGATATCACACCGTGATCGCCAAAAAAATTGGTGCAGATAGATTAATCTACGTCCCTGCCCCAAACTATGAACATATAGACATGCATGAATATGTAATGTAAACAATGAAAACAAGGGGCGATCAAATAAAATGGTAAAACCATAGTGTCTATATGCTACTCCTACTCTTGCACGGAGGCCACAACCTCAAGTCGTAACCGTCGACTAAGAATGACTGCAGTCGCACCGCCAAAGAAACCTACGAAGCCTCTAACATAGGGAAAACCTTCACGGATGGAAGCTACTACAAAAATCACACTTCTGAAACATCATATCCTAGCTATCGAGAAATTCCTAACTATGGTGTCAGAAAGACTTAGCCTCGCAGGTGAGAAAACATGCTAAAGTCACTAGGTTCGAACACACTCTCCCTACTTCAGAGAACCACGACTTACAGTCGGGAACTAAACCCACGGTGATTGAAGTACTCTGTGACTAACATTGGGTAGATGCAACCCAGATGCCTTTCACTGCCCATTACACTCATGCCTGCCCACCTCTCACAGAGAGTGAGACAGAGTCATCACGACACAAGGACTAGCTGGGGTCATGCCCGTCAGTGTGGGTCCACTACCACCAACCATGTGTTCACACACATACCATGCCCTCAAAGTTGGGTCCTCTAATTGGTTTTCCCCTCAACTGGACTCAAGCTGCTAAGGCGAGGGGCCCTATGGTAACTAGTCTAAAAATAGTCACATCGGGGACAACTCTAGACTATGCAGTGGGAATGTGTTGGCACTCAGTAAGCCTGCTCTTAGCCCAGCCGGTACATGCACGACACTCAGTAACCTGAGTCAAGTGGAGTACTACTCAGAAGAAGGTCCAACTCACGCACACCTAAAACCTTGAACTGCCATAGCCCGGTACAGGAAAACCTCCTAAGGTCGATAACGAGAACCCGCAGGGGCTGGCCTACTAACTTGCATGGGAAGGACCTTAGCTAGTGGTAACTCCAACGATGGGGAGACCACTCTCTACAGATACAACGTTCATAGGGGTGACCCACGTGGACACGCAGAAGAATCTTGGATCATGAGGAATCACGCGGATAGCTCCTCCACTACACCGCATAACATACGAACACCTCAAGGTAAGGGGAAACAAAACACCGCTCCCCAGGCACGAGTGGGCTGGGCGGCCCATCCCCCAGCTACCTAATAGCCACTACGATTTGCATTCCCCTGCCATGGGTGTACCCACACACTCAAGGCCAAGTCATCGGGCATCTCACCATAAGATGACCCTCACGAGGGTTATACTACTAATTTTCTACTTATTTAACCCAAAATTAACATTATTTATGATCCGAGGCAAAAAACCATACTATCGGGGCCAAAATGGCCATGTTATATGGTGGGTCTGAGGAGTTGTTTCGAGACCTCAACAAAGCATGCCCAAAAGATGATATTTCTGTGCCAATCACCGAGGTGATGATCGATGCCACCACGGGCCATGAAGCTCTCTCATATATGGACGGATCATCCGGATACAACCAAATTTGGATTGCTAAGCAAGACATGATCCATACTACATTCCGCACTCCAAAAAGAATATTTCACTATAAAAGGATGCCGTTCGGCCTCAAGAATGCCGGTGCTACACATCAAAGAGCCATGATGAAGATATTCGATGATCTACTCTTCAAAAAGGTGGAATGTTATATTGATGACCTGGTGGTGAAGACCTAGAGGAAAGATGACCATCTGCAAGATTTGAGGGTGGTGTTTCAAAGGTTGTGCCAATATGAGCTAAAAATGAATCCCATGAAAAGTGCCTTCAGCGTGTCCAGCGGGAAATTCCTTGGATTCATTGTCCGATACAGAGGCATTGAGATTGATCCATCCAAGATTAAAGCGATTCAAGAGCTTCCTCCACCGAAGAATCTGTCAGAGCTGCAGTCCTTGCAAGGCCGATTGGCATATATTCACCGATTTATTTCAAATCTATCAGGTCGATGTCACCTTTTTCACAAGCTCATGATAAAAGATGTGCCATTCTTCTGGGACAATGAATGTCAGGCAGCTTTCGAGAAGTTGAAGAAATATCTGAAGACCCCTCCGGTGTTGGGAGCGCCGATTAAGGGTAGATCCCTAATTCTCTATATAGCAGCCACTCATTGTTCCCTGGGGGCAATGCTAGCTCAGGTGAATGAAGAAGGGAAAGAGAAATCCCTTTATTACCTCAGCAGAAGGTTAGCAAGGGTTGAAGAGAAGTACACTTTTAAAGAAAAGACATGTCTGGCGCTGGTCTTCGTTGTCAAGAAGCTCCGGCACTATATGTTGTCCCATGAAATCAATTTAATATCTGGAGCGGACCTGCTCAAGTATATATTATCCCAGCCAACACTCAAAGGTCGACTCGGTAAATGGGCCGTGATCCTGATGGAATTTGATATTTCATATGTACCCCAGAGAGCCATAAAAGGTCAGGCCGTAGCTGACTTCTTTGTAGCACATCCTGCACCAGAAGATACCCCATTGGGGACTAAACTTCCTGATGATGAAACACTGGACGCATGTCAGGCTCAGCCGGTTACATGGCAACTCCACTTTGATGGGGCATCAAGAATGGAAACTACCTCAACTGGAGAAATCAGAGTCCGAGCAGGAGCCGATATTGTCCTGAAGTCACCTGAAGGGGAAGTGGTGCACACTTCATGCTCAATAAACAAGCCATACACCAATAATGAAGCTGAGTATGAAGCTCTGATAATCGGTCTGCAGATCGCTCTCAACATGGGAATTCAGATGCTCCAAGTGTTTGGCGACTCAATGCTGGTAATAAAACAAATGCAAGTGGAGTTTGAGGTGCGGAAGCTAGAATTAAATCCTTAGTGTCAAGAAGTACTCCGCCTTATGGTGAACTTCCACCATATTAAGCTCAATCATGTGGGTCGGGGGCACAATGCTCAAGCTGATGCCTTGAAATTGGCCAGTTCACTAGCAGTCCCACCAGATGAAACACTCAACATTATTGTGATAAATCAACGGCAGGTTCCCAGTGTGCTAGAATCATGTCCAGAGGAATGTGAGGCTAACATTGCCGAAGAAGCACAGGAGCCTAACTGGAGATAGCATCTGATACAATGATTCATCTACCAACAGCTACCCAAAAGCAAAGAAGAAAGAATGAAGCTCCTTAGGACTAAAGATTCCTACGAGTTCAGAAGTAGGACATTGTTATGAATCATGGTGGATACCCGCAAAAAGATTCTGCTCCACTGCCTATCCACAAAGGAGGCTTGGCTAGTGATGAAAGAAATAAATGTCAAAATAGTTGGGACACACCAAGCTGGGTCAAAGATAAAAATTATGATGTGACACCACCTTGCGGGTGGCAGACACTCGACTGATGCACCTTGGACCTACAATCGCAAACAAGCAACTTTGACGGCGGACTCACTCGGGCAGGCCCACTTGGGTAGCACACACTAGTGCCCGTGGGCAACTCCACGATGGTGGAGAGGCTCCGGGGTGAGACCTCGATGTTCCGGGGATCAATTAGATTGAGGTTGAACCCCTAAGGGTTTGGGATGCCCAATTTGATGGGCGGCCAGCACACCGAGGGCGTGGGATGAAGGGTCTCTCTCATAACTCACCCCGCGGTGGTCACTCGATCGATTGGCCTTTTGGACTGGGCACTCCCTCACCACCGACGGAGCTAGGAAGCAATACTGATTAAGCAAGGAATGCCAACAAAGAGGAGTGACCGGAGACTCACCTGATCGATGTGAATACGTCGATCTTGGCTAGATACAAGGGCGAGCAAGGGGGCGAGGGGACGCACCCGCTCGCCCGTCGGTGTAGCTTTGACCTGAAAATTTAGAATAGTACACCACTATACCTCTCGCAGTAGGGGGATGTTAGGGTGGGGGTTAACTTTAATTACACTCATGACTACCTCTACGCAGGGAGGGGCTTTAAGCTGGCCAGATGGGGTGGGAAAAACTAAGTTAGAAAGGTCAAACGAAGAAGATGTTGGTTCTACCAGCCCTCAGGAACAGGGGACAGACTATCATTGTAGGAACCGCTGTGGACTCTCCCGAACTCTGTTGTCAATGAAATTAGTGGAAAAACCTCCTGGGTCGGCCTAGGATGACGCTCTATTTTTGAGGAAATTTCTGGTAGGCAGCGATGGTCGGGGCAGAGTCGTGAAAAAGGCCTCTGCTTTCTGATTCTGACAGCTTCTGCACCACAGCAGTAGGAAGACGAGGCTACCACGGATGCTCCTGAGCTTGGATTCTAGCATGGATGGAGTCGTTGGATTCGTGGACAAATCCTCTTCGAATGGAGACCTACGGGGACACCAGAGGTGGTCAGAGTAGTTGACGAGGGCCCGAATAGTGTTCAGGTGTCAGGTTAGTTCCTTAGGGAACATACCTGCACACCCGAGAGAGAAAAATGGGAACTCACTGTTCTGAATGCCGAATAGAGTGCCACTTCTTGGTACTGGAAGGAGACTCGTCGTAGAAGATCTCATCTAAGTGGCGCTCCAAGAATCCTAGAAATCAGACCATGGGAGGCTTTGCAAGCCTTCTCTAGTTGTCTGCCTGGGAGGGAACACGTAGTCTGGCAGTGAAGGCTCCTCTGGGCAGCCACGGGCTCAGACGACGGCGAGACCACCACCATTGCGAAGAGGTCTAGGAGACGTTTTCGATGGTACCTCTTGTGCATCCCGGGGCTTTGGGATGAAGCTGTAGCAAGCTCTGCAACCAGTAGCTTCTCTACTGCCTGAAAACTAAGAACTGCAGGTTGAAGAGGGATGGTTGGAAATGAGGTAAAATGGAAGGGAAAGGGGTGGATGGGTGTGGAGGCAACCACTGGCTGTTAGGGGGTCTGGGAGGGGGCAAACCAAGGTGAGGTAGGGGGGAAATGGGGGCAGGAAGGTGGCCTAGCAGGTGGTGAGAGAGAGAGCTGCAAATTTGGGACTAGGAGGGAGAGCGAGAGGGAGGGCAACTGAGTCCACCGGGGTATCTCTATTTTTTAACCCCACTTTTATTGTTGTTATTTTTTTTTGCTTACTTGGGAGCCTGACGGCTGGGTTGTTACTGGTGTCAGGTGTCCTCACTCTTGCGGTCGTGGGGATGAAGCCGGGAGGCTACCCTCTGCAAGTGCATGATGGTGGCTCTGGGAGGACCTAACTGACCCTGTTGCTTCACTGGGAAGAAAGGTTGGAAGAAGTGACTGGTCCCACCCTCCCCCAAGGAGGGCTGGTTTTACTGGTGATGGCTGGGGTGCACGCCTTAGCTCGGGTGGCACGCGAACTCATGTTCTGGGGCATGGTAGAGCTTCATGTGTTTACCATTGAGGGGTGAGAACCGCTTATTACCCTTGTGGTCTACAATTATGTAAGCCCCACCCTCGTAGGCATTAAGAATGATGTATGGACCTCACTAGTTGGGTTGCAATTTTCCACTGGAGCGCCCCGCCATGACTTCCTTTTCTTTGAGCATAACAAGGTCACCTCGCTTGAAGGCTCACTGTTTGACTAGCTTGTCATAGGCTCGCACCATGCGGGCCTAGTATGCTTGTAGGTGTTGGTAGGCTTGGAGCCGCTTGCCCACTAAATTGGCAAGCACTTCTAGCCTTCTCTGGTATTCACCTTCATCTGGGCCGACTAAGCCAATGTGGACCACCACGCAGTAAGATGCTAGCTAGATCTCAATAGGGATGACGGCTTCTACCCAATAAATGAGGGAGAATGGTGAACATCTCGTAGGGGTCTTGTAAATAGTCTAATAGGCCCATAATGCCTCGAACACCATCTCACCCTAATTGCACTTCCGATGGCTAACAATTCGAGCCAGAAGCTTGCAAAGAGTTTTGTTGAAGGCCTCTACTAGGCCATTGGCTTGAGGGTTTTAGACTAAAGAGATTCTCCAGTCGATGTGGAACTTGGCCGCTATTTGATATACGACCTTATTCTTCAATGGTGTTCCGTTATCGGATACTATGTGACTGGGAGTACCAAATCGGTAGATGATGTTATGTTGGACGAATCTGGCTACCACGTTGTCGGTGACCTCCCATAGGGGAAGGGCCTCAACCCAGCGAGAGAAGTAGTCGGTGGTGGCCAAGGTGTACTTATGGCCCTTAGACGATGGCGGGAAGGGTCTCGCGATGTCCATGCCCCACTCGGCGAATGGCCAGGTGGGGGCTATGGGACACAATAGATTGGGAGGTTTTCTGGGTACCGGGCCAAAGGCTTGGCACTGATGACATGTATGGGCATACTAGGTGCAATCCACATACATGGTCGGCCAATAGAATCCTTTAAGCTTGATGTTGTTCTTAATTTTATCTCTGGCCTGGTGAGCACCGCATAATCCTGAATGGACTTCATGGATGATGGCTCGAGCCTCGGCTGGGGAGACACATCTCAAAAGAACCAACTTGTCTTTCTCGTGGACAAGCCTGTATAGAGAGTCGTTGATCAACTCATATGACATTGCTCGGTGGAGTAGCTAGATCCTCTGAGCTTGGTCATAAGGGAGCCACCCTTTCTTGAATCTGATGAGAGGCTCACGCCAATCTTCTTCTTCTGTAGGGATGTTATGGACGAGGTCATGGACCTCATAGATGGTGAGACCGGAGTTGCCTTCGAATGAACTCGGCATCAATCTTCTGTGCTTGATAGCGATGTTGACCTCACCCTCAAGCGGGAGCTTAATGGCCACAGCCAATTTTGCCAGGGCATCTGCTTGGGCATTGCTGCACCAGGGAACATGATCTATTTCAAAGAAATAGAACTTCTGGATTAGTTTGGTGACGACGGCGTGGTATGGAACCAACTCCAGCTTCCGCACGTCGTAGATGCCGAGGACTTGCTGGACTATTAGCTGGGAGTCCCCGTAGGCCTTAAGGCATTTGATGCCCATGTCAAGAGCCATTTAAAGCTCGATGATCAGAGCTTCATACTCAGCTTCATTATTGGTCAGGGATTTCATGAGGCTACATGAGTTGTACAAAACTCTGTCGTGAGGAGTCAGGAAGACGATGTCGGCACCCGCCAAGATGGCTAAATCTAGATTATGCAGTGTAATCCCTTGAGAAGCACCATTGAAGTAGAGATCCCAGCAAGGTACATTGGCTGTGAGGGTGTCTTGCTACTGATAATGCAAGACATCTCTGGTCTATTCAACTCACGCTGGTGACTGGAAAGCAAGGGACTCCTCATCCTGGAGCTCCGTGTTGAGGGGCGAATCATCTGGCACTGGATGGGCTACCAAGAATTCATCCATGCCCTGTCCCTTAATTCCTTTTCTGGGGATGTAGGTGATATCATACTCCATTAGAAGAAGAGCCCATTTTTCCAATCGGCTTGAGAGAACGGGCTGCCTGAGGAGATACTTAAGTGGGTCGTGCTTGGATATGAGCTCAACCCGATGGGCTAGGAGATAGTGCCACAACTTCTTGATGGTAAATACCAATGCTAAGCAGACTGTCTCCATGGGGGAGTAGCGATACTCAGCGCTGATCAATTTTTGACTGAGGTAGTAGAGAGGCTGTTATTTACCCTCCTCATTGATTTGTTCCAATAAAGCTCCCAACGAAGCGTCCATGGCAGCGATATGGAGTATGAGGGGTTTACCCTTGACTGGTGCCCCCAGGACCGGGGGAGTGAGGAGGTATTCCTTGATCTGCTCGAAGGTGGTCTGGCATTTTGGGTCCCATATAAATGGGGCATCTTTCTTCATCAGCTTGCTAAAAGGAGCGCATTGGCCGGATAGGTTGGAGATGATCCTCTGAATGTAGGCCAATTTTCCTTGGAAGGATCTGAGCTCGATAAGGTTCTTGGGCTGTGGAGCTCCTGGATCGCCTTGATCTTGCCGGGGTCCACCTCAATTCCTCGGTACCTGACGACAAAATCGAGAAACTTCCCACTGGATACGTCGAAGGTGCATTTCATAGGGTTCATCTTGAGCCCATATTGCTGGAGTCGATTGAAGACTTGGCGTAGATCATGGAGGTGATCTCCACGCCTTTTGGTTTTGACAATGAGGTCGTCAACATAGCATTCGACAATGTTGTGCAGCATCTCGTTGAATATTTTGGTCATGGCCCTTTGGTAGGTAGCACCAGCATTCTTCAAATCGAAGGGCATGCGCTTATAGTTGAAAATCCATTTAGGGGATTGGAAGGCAGTGTGGTTCTTATCTTTAAGGGACATCCAGATTTGGTTATAACCCATCCATGAAAGACAAGACTTCATGGCCAGTGGTCATATCGACCATGGTTTCGGTGATTGGAACTGGGAAGTCATCTTTCGGACATGCTTTGTTGAGGTCTCGAAAGTCGACGCAAATGTGGACTTGCCCATTTTTCTTCTTTATTGGGACAATATTGGCGAGCCAGATCGGGTAGACGCACGGCTCGATGAAGCCGACCTCCACCATTTTGTTGACTTCGGCCGAAACTTAGAGTTCTAGCTCATGGCGCATGCGCCACTGTGGCTGTTTGACTAGAGTGGCTAAGGGGGGAATGGCTAGCTCATGCTCCGCTAAAGAGGGGTCTAGCCCTGGCATCTCCCTGTACGTCCAGGTGAAGCAGTCTTTGTATTCGAGTAGGAGTTGTTTGTAGTCCTATCTTTCTACTTCGGTGAGGAGAGCACTGATGAACGTTGGCTGGTGGGCTTCATCTTCACCCAAGTTGATTTCAGCGAGTTCGTCAATGGTTGCATGGCCACCATCCTCCAGCTCGGGAGGAGCAGGTTGGAAGTTGATGAAGTCTTCATCGTCAGTGTCAGCTTCGTGTACTTTTAGATCTTCGAAGCTACCAATCGACGCTGACGGAGCTAGAGGATTGTTGTTACTAGGTTCTGGCTGGAAATGTTCTAGACTGCCAATGCATGGCTGATAGTTGCGGACTGGTGCCATCGAAGCTTGGTTGGGGTTGCCTGCTAAAGCTGACAACGCTTTATGGTTATTGTCCTGAGAACCTTCCTTATCGGGAAAGTTTGTCGAACTGGCTTCTTTGACTGGTTTGGAAACACTAGGATCCCCTTCAGCCCCAATGTCCTCACAGGTGAGTGGCAAAGACTCGTTGATTTCTTGAGCTAGGGTACTGGCCCTGGCGGGGAGCAAGATTAGGATTTTCTCTTCCTTATCCCTGGAACTGTCGAATTTGGTATCGACATTAGCTTGGTCGTTGACTGGCTGTGCCAGTCCCATGACGTTGACTGCGTAGTAGACACGGAAGTCCAGGTCTTGGTCATTGCCGAGTCCCCTAGTATCTTTGTGGGAGAATGGGGGTTGCCCCTGGACCTGGGAAGGGGTCCACAGTTTGTGGAAGTATCTTCGCTATGTGGAACCTTTCCATTGGGGAATGTATTGCTTCAGACACATCTCCCAAATATGTGGCGACAAGTCATCCATCACTTGGACCGCTTTAGGGGTATCATCGGCTCATTTGGACCAACTGAAGTCGTCCTCTGGTGGAGCCTAAGGGACCATGTCACCCTTGTAGAAGACAATGGAATTATCCCTATTAACTCTCTTCTTGCTTCTAAGTTGCCATTTGTAGGTAATGACAAATGTGGTGAGTGGCTCAACCGTGTGCTATTTCGATGCACAGGGAGTTGTATGCAATTTCGCGGCAAGCATACGCTCTTGTCGATGGCTCGTCTAATAAGATTAGCCTCGAAGTCAATTTTACGCCTCTCAGGGCGATCTGGAGTTGACTTGGAGTTAAGACATAGCTGATGAAGCTTGGCCTTCTCCTCGTCAACGGAGAAGAGATCATCCTCATCTTCCTCCGAGAGCCAGCCATTGCTTTTACTTTTGACCACAGGGTATGGACTGATTCCCCCAAAGTAGAGTGTAGCATCAGTGAGATTACATTCCACTGGAGTGAATGTTGACAGGTCTACAAAGACCGTATGTTGTTCCCCATCCCTAGCATACTTGATGCATTGGTGGAGAGTTGATGGGATGACCCAATTTTCATGTAGCCAGGATCTGCCCAGTAGCACTTTGTAGGATGTGTTGGTATTGATGATGTAGAATGTCACCTTGGAGGCGAAATCATCGAGCACCAGATCGACATCCACCCAACCGAGGACATCCTCGGTGTCTTGGTTGAAGCTAGATATCTTGACCGCTTGAACCTTCTAGAGGTATGGGATCAGGTATAAAGTCTTGAATGTCTTCAGCGACTTGATGTTGACAGTGGCACTGGCATCCACCAAGATCCGATTTACCCCATGCCCATTGATTTTTCCCCTCATGTAGAGAGGGTGATTATGACACGAAAGGGAAAGCAACATGTCTTTCTCCGTGAAAGAGATGGTGGTTGTGAAGGCTTCATATGCTGCGACCTTCATCTCCGCAGCATGTGCTTCATAGACTTCTAGTTCTTGGAGTATCTTGATAAGGGTTTCTCTCAACTCTTTACTCCAAGCTATGGCCTCCCAGATTGTGATGCTATAGGGAAACTACTTCATCTGGTGGAGGACCTTCTGGTCGACTCGAGCTCGAGCATTCTCCAATGATGGTAGTATGTCAGGCTGGGCCTTCTGTGGGCTGCCACACTACTCTCCGCCGGGGAGTTGCACTACTTTGCCTTTGTCACTGGGATCGGACTGACTCTAATCATCGATGGACTCTTGGAACAGAGGTGCCAATGATGGCTCTTCTGGGAGTGGCTGGCGAGTTGGTTCATCCTTACCGGACGGGCCTGCTTGCTCTGCAAAAGAGGACGGAGCTAGTGCAGGGATTGGGATGCTGGCAACGATCTCCTCCGTTCCGAAAGGATCAAAGATGTTGGACCCTTTTCAAATTTCTACCTCCAGAATGGGGCGGATTCCTCCCCTCGAAAAAGGATAATTCCCTCCGGGTTGAAGGTGGATGAGTGGAGAGGTAGCTCGGGAATCCTCCCGTGACCTCTACCGCGTCCTTGGCCACGACCTCTACCACGGCTTGTGTGCTCCAGAGCTGGTTGTAGCCCGAGCGGGGCAATAGTTCTTTGTCTCATTCGGGAGGCTACCGGCTCGCCTTGCCGAGAAGCGTTAATGTTGTCCGGGGGTGGAATAGCCACCATATTGCAGGTGCAGCCTCGAAGCATTTCTTCTAGTTGCTCTGTGGTGATCTCCTCATCTTTGTAGAACAAGGAGAGTTATTCTGGGATGAGGAGCCTCTCACCATTCTTAATCAAGAGTTTTCCCCTCTCCGAGGGGATGTAATTAATGTCGTGACCTTTACGACGTGACATATTTTTGTCCTGACACTACACACACAATCGTCTGACTAGTCAGATCGAACGCACCCTGGGTCCTGGACCACTCTAGTCTCGGAACTGAAATAAGTCATCACCTAGGTGACTGGCACGCCCTCGCACTCAATAAAGTGAATAAATGAATAAACAAATAAATAAACGAATAAGCAAAGAAGCATCCCAAAAGTGCGTCCACAACAGAGCTCTTCCAACCTTCGTTCTGTGTTTGTTCGGTCGTCTTTGACCAATTCATGTTGGATTGCAACCCGAAGTGAGGGTACCTCTAGTTCAATGGAGACAACTACTTCCGAGTTGTACACCAAAGAGAAGGGAGAATAGCCAGTTGGGATTTTATAGATGGTACGGTATGCCTAGAGCTCCTCGTACATCTTATCTTCCCAGTCCCATTTGTTGGAACTGACCATCATTGCCAGGACGGTGCAGAGGGTTTTATTGAATGCTTCTACCAACCCATTTGCATGCGAATTGTATGGAGTGGATGTTCTCCAGTCAATCTTGTACTTTTTGGCCAATTTGAAGACCTTTTGATTCTGGAAATGGCTTTCGTTGTCTGAGAAGATCCAGTTAGGGATGTCAAATTGGAATATTACATTTCGTCAGATAAATCGGGCCATAATTTTTTCCGTTAGTTCTTTTAGGGCTACAGCCTCCGGCCAGTGAGAGAAATAGTTTGTTATTGCTAGAATATACTTGCATCCCGAAGAGGATGGGGGCAATGGACCTACGACATTTGTTCCCCATTGGGCAAAAGGCCAACTGGGTGTTGTTGGATGTAGCTATGTTGGAGGTCGCCTAGGGACTATTGCATGCTCTTAGCACTTTTGACACGACTTGACATACTTACAGCAGTCGTCGATCGATAGTTGGTCAAAGTCTGTTGTGGATGCACTTTTGGGATGCTTCTTTGTTTATTCATTTATTCATTTGTTTATTCGTTTATTTGATTTATTGAGTGCGAGGGTGTGCCAGTTACCTAGGTGACGACTTATTCAAGTTCTAAAACTAGAGTGGTCCGAGACCCGGGGTGCGCTCGATCTGACAAGTCAGACGATTGTATATGTCGTGTTAGGACAAAAATCTGCCACGTTGTAAAGGTCACGACATTAATTACAGCCCCTCGGAGAGGGGAAAACCCTTGATTAATCGCTAGGAAAAAGGGGTTCTACGGCCTAAAATTAATATAAGAGAAATAAAATAAATGAAATCTCGAATTACATTTAAATGGACCCCGCATTGGGGTGTAAACGTTCAAAGATATGTCAGTCACTTGCGGACCGTTTCATGTTCGGACAGAAGTCGACGTTTGTAACATAAAAGACGGCGATAAAATCGCACAAGTGTCTGCAGCATATACGGCAAGTTTAATAAGAAAGTGGGGTTACACCCAGCTAGAAACGAGTCAAGTTTGGTGAACTATCGACCGAAGGAAATGTCGGCTCATAGCCATATCAGGATGATTCCCGAGGTCCGAGTCTGGTTTAGCAGGGTGTCATTGATATTCCTTTCGCACCATGCCCAGGGAAGCGGAGGTTCTGAAGCGGGTGGTGCTATGTAATTTTTTAATCTCTTTAGCTGTAGCGCATGTTAATACTCTTGAGAACTCCACGAGATAAAGAGAGCACTACATTATATGCTTCACACTCCAGTTGACTGTGAATCTCCTTATCTGCTCCCGGGTCTAAGTGTCCTCATCTTCTGGGAGCTCGTACGAACCCTTGCTGACAACTCTCCATAGCTCATAGTCTTGAGCGCGGATGAACACTTGCATATGATTTTTCCAATATGGATAGTTAGTTTTAGTAAAGAACGATGGTCTATTAACATAATGTCCTTTGGGCATGAGATCCTTGGACACCATTCCACCATTTCTCTTAAGGTTGTTGTACCCCATCATGAGAGATTGGCTCCAATATCACGTGTTGTGTGGGAATGGCTGACCTAGAGGGGAGGGGTGAATATATCTGCCTCACTTTTTCTAGAGATAAAAGCAACCATAGCGAAATAGAAAGAACTATTAGAGAATGCAGGGAGTACACATAAACGATGCAAGAGTATAGGTGGATATCATGCCTAGACAAGCATCTAGCGAGGAGCAATCACACATGCAAACCACAAAGATAATGATTTTTAAGGTGGTTCAGACTTTCTCCAAAGTTGTACATCCACCCCTCACTCAAACCAAGTGAGGCTTCCCTAGTACAACTGCACAACCCACTGATTACACAACTTAATAACCCACTGCCTAACAACTTGTAGAGAGATTCTCCCCTCTCAAGGAACCGCTGTCACACAGCTTGATGGCACACTGGCCAGACCACAGATCCATGCATACAAGCTTGATCTATCTTCCTATTATCATCGGTTAGGACGGTTCAAGGTTCAACAAGAAAAAAAATAAAACGTAAAAGGGTAATGAAGAGCTTCAGACAAGAAGAAGGAAACTCAATGCAAAATGCAAATATCCTTCTCTAGAAACTGGAGAGCTTGGTTTGCTATGTTCAGATTCGTTGCTTTAGAGATGGTAGCTTCTCTTTGCAGGACAATGAATAGGTGGACAAGGAGCTTGGAGCTTTTCTTCAGATCTCCACAGAGATGGCACTGAGCTCTTCATGATTGGGACATCGAGGCTCGACACGCGACGACGAAGAACTCGGCACGACACTAGTGGATCATCTAGCAATTTTTACATTTTATTATCTTTTATCAGTGTTTGTTAAGTCTAAATGAGTTAAATAGAGTCATGTAAGCCTTAATGGGTCAATTAAAGAAGGCCCAATGGGTTATTGTTGAGACTAGCTCAGTTATAGGTCACTAGTAGCTTATATTCACCCCTCAAGATAGCGGGGTCAATT